>MWMN01000070.1:70599-102810 GCA_002968875.1 Cordyceps cicadae | reverse complement strand
AACAGCCAACCCCCCCCCCCCCCCAAAACAGTGGTCCCCATCAGCGTCACCACCGTGACCTCGACCAAGACCAACACCTCGACTGTCCGCATCACCCCCAACCCGACCCCCGTCTCGGTCCCCGTCCAGACCACCACCGTCGTCGTGGTCCCGACCCCCGAGGTCCAGCGCTGCCCTACGCCCGGCACCTACACCTTCCCGGCCACCACCCTGACCGTCACCGACACCACCACCGTCTGCGGCGCCACCACGACCAAGGTTCCCGCCGGCACTCACACCGTTGGCGGCGTCACCACCGTTGTCACCACCCAGACTACCGTTACCTGCCCCGTCGCTACCGTCATCACCTCCGGCGGCGTCACCACCAGCACCATCCGCATGACCGAGTACGTCTGCCCTACCGCCGGTACTTACACCATCGGTGCCCACACGACCGCTTGCGAGACCGAGACCGTCCTCGTCTACCCTACGCCCACTACCATTGCTCCCGGCACCTACACCAAGCCCCAGATTGTCGTGACCGCTACCGTGACCGACTATGTCACCGTCTGCCCCTTCACCAGCTCCGGCCTTCCCACCGCCACCCCTACTCCTTCCGCCGTCAACACCCCCGCCCCCGCCCCTGCCCCGGTCAGCAGCTCCGCCGCTCCCAGCTCTGCTGCCCCCAGCTCCGTCGCCCCCAGCCCTGCTGCCTCCAGCTCGGCTGCTCCTAGCCCTGCTGCTCCAAGCTCTGCCGCCCCGAGCGCCGCCGCTCCCAGCCCTGCCGCTCCCGCTCCTGGCAGCAGCAAGACCGAGGTCAAGGGCACCAACGACCACTACGCCATCACCTACGGCCCCTACGTCGGCTCCAGCGGTGCCTGCAAGTCCAAGGCGCAGGTCGAGATTGACATTGCCTCCATCAAGGCCGCCGGCTTCCAGGCCGTCCGCATCTACGGCACCGACTGCGACACGCTCGTCAACGTCGTCCCCGCCTGCGTCAAGCACGGCCTCCAGGTCATCGCCGGCATCTTCGTCAAGCCCGGCCAGGCGTGCTCCATCAACACGCCCGACGTCAAGAAGCAGGTCGACGACCTCGTCGCCATGAACAAGTGGGACGTTGTCCGCCTGCTCGTCGTCAGCAACGAGTCCATCATGAACAACGTCTGCTCCGCCGCCACGCTCGTGCAGCTCATCAAGGACGTCAAGAACGCGTGCCCCGGCTACCAGGGGCCCGTCACCGTCGCCGAGACGCTCAACATTTGGCAGCAGCCCGAGGTCGCCGCCGCGCTGTGCCCGCTCGTCGACGTCGTCGGCGCCAACATCCACGCCCCCTTCAACCCCAACGTCGACGCCGCCGGCGCCGGCACCTTCGTCAAGGGCCAGATGGACATCCTCCAGGGCATCTGCAACAAGAACGTCATCAACCTCGAGACCGGCTGGAAGAACAGCGGCCCCTGCAACGGCAAGGCCTGCCCCGGCGCCGGCGACCAGGCCAAGGCCATCGCCTCCATCCGCAAGACCTGCGGCGCCGCCTCCGTCTTCTTCTCCTTTGACGACGAGGGCTGGAAGCCCGAAGGTGACCAGAAATGGGGCCTGAGCTCCATCTTCGACCTAGCTAGGAGCAACTAAAAGGGAATCAGGCAAAGCAAATGCAGACATGCTCGGACATGTCTGCCGACGCGCCCGCCCCCACGCCCCTTTTCCTCCCAACGCCCCCTTCGTCCTGAGGGCTCTTGTTTATAATTGCGTCAGTAGCCTGCACATTTCTCCCGGATGCTAGCCTTGCTGCCGATCTTGTATAATGCGGTAACAGTCTCGTCAAGTTATATATATATATTAAAACTTTTTTTTTTCCCCATACCGTCCTCAATTTGTCTTGAAAGATTTTGCTCTCCTGAGATTGCGCAAGAGCCGAGTTTTTTTGACTTGATTTAATGAAGCTTGTTTTTGTTGCAGCCCAAATCGCCGTGCAATTGCTGTGCCACTCGTGCCCTCATATCCTAGACATAGCCATCTGTACATTCCCCTCCTTGCCTCCCCATCAGTTCCAAGACAAAGGAAGGGCCTTTGCACTCTTGTAGCTTGTTGTAGTGCACGGTCACTCATTGTCTTGCCCGACCTCTTCTCAGCTTAGCCTCGCGTAGAGGAACCTCAAACTAGCAAACGCGTTAGCGTTGGTGTTTTTCTCATCCCCATTGTTCACCCATTTTTTAACGTTGCGGCATGGTATGCCAATGTCGACAAGCAAAAACGCATACCCACATTAACCAACTACTTACTTGTAGGTTGACGCGAGAGGAATGAAAGGAGTAATTCAACCACCTTGCCGCAACGGGTCTCGCGTTTGTCTCGCGCCAGTTTCTGTCTCTTCGTCTACCCTATTTTCTCGCTCTTTTCCGGCTACCAACCTCTTTGTTGATTCATCCGATCAATCCTCCGTCGTGTAAAAAAAACAATGTTTCGGCTTGGGTAGGGGTGCCTGGTCGGCCAGGGGGAGGGACTAAAAGGAGGTGGCCGTTTATTAGGCACAACCTAGCCCGCCCTTGCGTAATGACAGCCTCATGGTTCTGACTCTTGTTTGCTTTTTCTTCCTTCCTTTCCTTGCCTCTCTTATTTTTAGACTTACCCTGGTGATCAAGCAGGGGGGGCTCTGTGTTGGTAGGCAAGTGTTCCAATCATAGCAAACTATGTATGTACACGCACCATGTGCACTGAGATTGAGCCAAAAAAATATATATATGCAAAAGTAATGACGGCACCAGTCCGGGTCGGTTTTTTTAATGGAATTCCTTTTCTTTCCCCCTTTTTAAATTGATGTTCCACCACAGAGAAGAACAACAACCCTGAGCCACCTGCACGTATATCATCCTCCACAGGCAACAGATGTGTGATGCAGTACAAGTCTAAATGACGAAGGAGGGGAACACTTCAGGAAGACATAGACAAAACATGCAAGAAAAAAAAAAAACAGTTTATAGAACTTATCATACCGAATTGCTCCCGCCAACTGCTGCGGAGATAAAGATGAATCAACTGCGACCTTGCACTGTCGCAGGCCTGAACCACAGCTTGTTGAATGGAGAGAAGAAGAAGAAGCGGTGGCAAATGAAAAAAAAAAAAAAAAAACGCCATGATAGATGCATAAGAATAAGGATACATCATCGCATACTCCGTCATCCAAGGGTATAGGTGTTGTTGGGATAATGATAGGTGAGACGTGCTCATGAATTAAAATATTGGGGGTATCTTGTGTGTGGCAGGTGTTGATTCGGTATCTGGGAGCCACGAGTGACGGCTCGCCATGGCATCCTCGTCGTAGCTACGCACAAAGCTGCGTCGCCCACGACAGCGCTGCAACTGCAAGAGGCCGCCGCGATGTTCGTCGCAGCACAGCACGTTGAGGTCTTGGCCGTCATTGGCAAAAGCAACGCCACCAATTTCGCCAAAGACATCAATCTCTTGTTTGTAGTGAAACATCTTGGCGTCGATGATGTTGACAAAGTCAGCCTCCTCGGCGGCGACCAGCACGGGCGGGCCACTCCCGAGGGGAGAGAAGCGCAAATTGCGCGCCCCCGCCATCTCCATGCGGACCGTACACAGCGGCATCGCGATGCCGCTCGAGTTGCACCAGCGTCTCGCATCCCAGATCTTGACTGCCATGTCCTGGAAGCCCGTGGCCACGGTCCAGCCGTCGTCGGACCAGTCACAAGCGAAACCGTAATCGCGGTGGCCGCCAAGCTCCTGTAGCACCTCGCCTGTGTCGGCATTCGTGATAAGGACATTACAATGATCGCCTACCACAGCTCGCAGTCGTCGGTCCGGAGATACAGCTGTGCAGTTGAGGGCAAACGGGTATATCTTTTCTTGAACGACTTTCTGAGTTTCCAAGTCCAATAGTCGGAATCCGTGGTCGTTGTTCGCAATGGCAGCCGCAGGCCCGCATGAACGTCGCGGTTTGTGGATTTTGATATGATTGGTGATGCCACCGGGTTCAGAACTTATTTGAACTTCTGAATGCACTTGCTTCTCTGTAGCGTCAAGGCTTTTGATGTAGTACTCGCCGTTAAAAGTACCACACATGAGAACGCCGCAATCGGCATCGACGGTGGATATGGCCGCCCCAACCCCCGGGAAATCGCACGTGCTCAAGAAATTTTCCGATTTTCTGGATGCCAAATTCATGCGCGCGATGCCCTGGGGTGTTGGGTAGTAGGCATGGCTACGAGTCGGGCAGGCAAGAACGCTGCGAAGCTGAAAGTGAGCTAGGCAGACATCTTTGCGAATGTTCATTCTCTTGAATCTATAGAAGCTTTCCCGAGAAGAAACTGTATCACGGGGTGCCTGAAGCGAGGAATGGTTAGAAAAGAAGAATTCACGAGGGGCGGAAAGGACTTGCCATCCACTTGTCCGAGCCCAATCTGTTCACATAGTTTCTATACGTTTTCTGTCGTTCCAATCGCGCAGCTTTGCGTGTAGTTTCCATAGACGTCCAATTTAGGCCTTGAAAGTCGTATTCATCGCCTTTGAGCTGGGTAAAATCAATCTCATCAGGCTGCTCCTGAGTTTGGCGCAGCAAGTCATCGATCGCGGGTGGTTGAGATTGGCCAGCACAGCCATAGATGCCCTGGTAGGCCCAGTTACGAAGGAAGCCGGCCAAACCCAGGTTCTCGGATCCAAGGATGGAAGGAATCGCATGACTGATGGCCAGATTGTGGTCGGCGATGAAGGCTGGCAGAGGAACCCAGTTGGGTGGCGGTTGCGGCAGTGGCGGCAGGTTGGCAAGGTCAGTAGGCCCGGCCGGCATGCTAAAGGTCATTGGTTGGACCGCAATCGGTTGCTGACCATGTTCAACAGATATTTCGGGATAGCTATTCTGCAAGAAGAAGGCGTTGCCGAGGTGAGGAAACATGTGCAAAGGTGCAAAAGACGCCATTGGTGGTAGCGAGTTTGGATGCGGGTGTAGAGGTTGCATTTCATCATCGCTATCTTCATCTTGGCTGGTGTTTTCGTCATCGTCGTCATCGTCGCCATCATCGTTTTCTTCCTCATCTGTATAGGAAAGGTACTCGGGTCCTGATTCGGGCGTAGGCATGGCATTGACGTTTTGGTGGGCGATCAACGGCAGCGGAGCGCCACCAGCATCGCATTCCGTGTCAGACTCTTCAACTTCGGCATCAGTCATGTCAACGTCGGACTGGGCATCGTATTGCGAATGTGATGACTGGGGTGTAGGCTGAGCATAGCGGTTGGAAGAAGAAGCCGCGGGCCCGTCCATCGAGGTCGCTGTTATGACAGCAACGTTGTTGGCTTGGGGTGACGCGCCAATAGAGGGGGAAAGAAATCGGAGGCGGGAAGAGGGCTTTCGTAATATGGCACGGTCGGTAGTACTGGCAAAGGATTCGGGCTCAAAGTCGGACTCGTCTGCGTGGCCGTTCAGGTGGTAACGTTGGCGGGCGAGTTCGGTGCCATCCTGTTGAGGGTTGTCGGGCGGCACTCGCGAGGAATGCGAGGACGAGGGTCGCATGGCCGAGGGAGAAGGAAGCAGGTCGAAGGAAGCAATGGAAAGTCAACGAGTGTATGTCATGCGGCAGGCCAGGCGGAGGAATTGATCGGGGTTGTCAGTCGGCCTCGGGTCAACTTGCGGTCGACATCCACGGAAATCAGGGTGACAGCGCCGCCAGTATTGTTTTATTTTGAGAAAAAAAAAAGGGAAGGAACGATGATGGCTTGCTGATGCTTGATGATATCGAGAGATGAAGAAGTGGCGTGTGAGGAACCGTTTCTTGCTGAACAGGAACGCAGGGTAAAACTGTTTTAGAAAGGAGGTTAGATGGCGTTGGGATGAGAATGGTCCGGGGTTAGCGGGTTCTAGTATAAGTAGCAGCCACCAGTAGGCAGGCAATCAGGCTTCCTTTTCGATGATGGATATGGGGTGTGTGGAGGAGGCGTGTTTGTGTCAAACTGTGTGCGCGGTGAGGCATCAAGAACATATGGGATGAGAACAATCAAGGTTGTTATCGTAATCTGGACATCCCTCGGCGAAGAGTAGGGAGAGGTAGTCGTCGATGCTGAATCAGACGTGAGGGAACCGACGAGGATGAGGGTGTGAGGAGTTAGTTGCAGTGGCAGTTACGAGGTTAATTCGTAACTTAATACTTGCTTGGGAGAGGTGTGGAGTTTGGGGGGGGGGGGGGGGGGGGGGGGGGGGGGGGGGGGGGGGGGGTTCCGCTAGCCTGGCGAGGAGCACTTGCAGCGAGAAGTAAGGGCACTGGTGGGGGCG
This sequence comes from Cordyceps cicadae, assembly GCA_002968875.1. NCBI lineage: Eukaryota > Fungi > Ascomycota > Sordariomycetes > Hypocreales > Cordycipitaceae > Cordyceps > Cordyceps cicadae. The sequence continues at coordinate 96,551 of MWMN01000070.1, read as the reverse complement.
TGTTACTGTATCGCCAAGGGTGTCCTTACACAGGTACAAATGATGAGTGATGAAAAGATAACTACAGGGAAGCCAGAATTTCACTCAATCAGGGAAACCGCACTCTTAATTTACAAGGCTGCTGCGTTGGAGGCCCTGTCTGATGGGAGCTACTGCTGTTGTACGGATACATGCCTACACATTACGCACAATATGTCAGCCTGTTCAACTGTGCTTCATCTGGGGTGTGCCGGAAAGTTTTCAAGTCTGCATCGACAGATACACAAGTAAAGTGTCAAGTAATTATCAGGTATTGCAACGTGCGGGTGCAGCCCCAACTGTAGTTAGCCCACTTTCCTGTTACACTTGTAACATAAAATGTACAAATGAAGGATGTACTAATAAGGTACCTTGGCGCCGCGGCCACCCGTCTACCTACAGGCAGGTAGGCACTAACTAACTACCTAATAAGAGGCACCTACCTCAGGTACCTTAGTTACGGGAGGTACTTCCGTCGCCTTCGCTCTCCCCGCCTGGTTCTGCTTCCTCCTTCGCCTGTTTGACTCTTCTCGTTGCACCGCTTGGATGCCATCGAAATTATGATGCCACCTATGCTTACTTCGTCCTCCATCACTACTTCCAACCGACCCGGCAGTCTTTCGCGAACTCCTTGGTGCCGCCATCCTCGTAACAAACGCGTCCGCGCTGTTCTGACTTGGCGCACACAATCGAGAACCTCTCATTGCAAAAGGTTGCCTATCGTAATAATTCTAGCAACACCGTTAGTTTCCCGCTAACTATTTACCTTGGGCCGGTAAAAAATGAAAAGGCCACTCCCAGTTCCCCTCGCGGATTACTTGCTGAATCAAACTGACCTTGCTACCTAATAATAGTCATCACTCAGAACTTTGAGGTCCGGACGGAGCGCTCCGCGCCTCAAAACGCCAAGATTCCCTCCGTCGCTAACAACTACTCTCTACATCGTCAGTAGGTTGCTGGCCGCCACTGGTTGCCCGAACCCAGTTACAGGAAGACGGACCATGCCGATAATCTGGTAGCCTCGGCTCCTCTAAAATGGGAAATCGTATCGCAATGCGCTTACCACCATCGGTTTTTGTTAATCCTGATATAGTTCTCCCGGATTACCTTGTCTGTCCCGGCAACCCTTGGCCTGCAAGTAGAGGAGGGGTGGTCTGTCAGTCTGCTCAGCGACAAAGCACGTTTCTGTTGATTATTGTCGACCGGTTCAGTGCCCTCACTGGCCATGCAAGCAATGGCTTACATGCAGCTACCACTGCAAGCCCCCTTCAAAGTCCCGCGCCATGCACATCCAAACGAAGCTCCACGCTGTAGGTCAATTATTAATAACAAGATGTTGTTAATGACCGCGCGCCGTGCCAGCCTTCCCTGACATCTTTTGTCCATGATCGAATCGATTGAAATACCAGACGATGCTAGCAATTATCTCAGCAATCGGAAACTGCTCGCGTGTTGCCAAGCCCGCAAGCCCGTGTTGCAGGTCATTTCCAGTTTCTGTCGGCCCAAACCCCCGCGGGTGCCCGAGGGCCGCCTGCAAAGAAACACCTCAAAACTTACACATCATATTGCCAGTGTGGGCCCGCTATAGAGAAGAAGGACACGACTGCATTGTTTCTGACATGTCCCCTTGACCCCAGTGCATCCTATTGTTTGAGGCGCCTCGCCTGTGGGGATGGTGTCATGGTTTGCGTGGACTGCCTGCCAGAGCGAGGGCCTGAGCTACTCAGTTCTGGTGAGCTACTCGGTTCAAGCCCGAATGTGTGTTCTCCAGGCTCGTCGAATCTCTCTTAGCTACAAACTAAGACGTCAATGCGATTTGCTGCTTGTCATGTCACCAGATAACGCGGGTTGAATTGTCGCTGTCGCTGTTGGATGCAACTGCACGCCAGTACCCCGTCACGCCTCTCAGCCATCCCCTGACCAGCGGTATCTCGACCAGCGGTATCTCGACCATGGCAGTTGAGTCGATTCTGCATCCCCCGCCGCACGATATGAATCGCGCGGACTCGCGCCCGCGGCATGACGGACTGGGCCGACGCAGACGTCTCAAAATTATGGTCGCGCAGTCTTCGTCACTACTGTGCCAAAATCAGTTGTTCTGGTCTGGTCCCGAAGCGCCACAGGTTCTGTCTTGCTTTGGTATTTTGTGATAGATGATCTATGCCCCAGCATACACGCCCCCAACCGGAGTCTGGCCCACCGAGGGGTATACCTACCAATGAGATATGCCGCCGTCGCCCAAAATCAAGAAAAAGCAGACCGCTAGTTGCGTACTATCCGTGGTTGGCCGTATCGGAAACCCAGCATGCAATTTGACGACAGCTGGGTAGCTTGAGCTCTGAATCCGCCCTCGTCACATCCCAGCCAATACGCCGGGCTATAAATTACAGGCTTGGCTGGCTCATCGACCGACTACTCATATCTCATGTTTGACAGGACAAGTGTTCTTCACAAAGGGGAAGGAGGAAGTCATCGACGGGCGAGCTATTGCCCGGTTACACGCCTATCTCAATGAAGTCACAACGCCAGTAGCCAGCGCTGTGCATACAACATCACGCACTCCAAGCAAACTTTCAGAGTTAGTAGTGCGACATGACAAGAAGAGTGTTGCGCACAAATTGCGCCGTGATGTGACACATCATCAGCCTTGCTCTACGTATTCCTCGCGGCGTCCATCGCCACCACCCGCTTTTGCTCCGGTTCAACAGTCAGTCAACCTACCTCCCAGTGTCTATTTGTATATATGGTGCACTTATTGCTCACGCCGAGGCCATGTGCTGGTGCACGCATGATGAAGCAACACCAAACCTTCACCCGTCGAGTCCGTTGCGCATCATGTACGGAGTACGGGTATCGGATACGGATATGGGTGCCTGGCTCTGACCCGTTTGCCGTCGTTGCGATTCCGATCTTTCAGCCTCTCTCGTCTCTTTCAAGAAGCCAAAAAAAGGACGCTTTCAACGGTGCTGCAGCTGGATCCCGGCTCTCGCCGCAGGTGTTAAAAGGGCAAAACTCCGCCAGCAGCACCGTTGGCACAACCAGCGCAGCCTCAAACCCATCCAAGACATCTCACCGCACACACGCCCTCCCTCAACGATCCTTGATCCTCCTCCTTCCCATTTCACGCCACGCCTCATCTACGCTACACCCAGACATCCCCAATTACCTACCGTCGTCGCTCCTCATGGCTTCGTCGCCCGTCAATCGTTCATGTTGATCGTCGGACTCTTGTACTGGCTGCTTTTGATCCTGTCGATTTAGTCTCTGGCAAGAAAAAATAATGTCGAGATAGTGAACATGAATCCCCGACTCTCAAGTGCACACCGATGAACACCAATCAAAGTCTCAGCAGTTGTGCATCGACGCTGGACCGCATCACAGTTTCCCCTCCTCACTGTGAGAAATGTTCCCCGCGAAGATTCTTCAAGTTTGTCTTCGGAACACGCCGCAAAGCTCCTCTTCGTAAACACCACCAGCCACTTGGAGACATGGCGCACACTTAAGCAGCCACTACGCCTTAGATCGCCAGACATACCCCCCCCTTACTTGGTGCCGGAAGTCTCTGGTACAGAGCATGCAAGAAGCATGCTTTCTTTTTTCTTCTCGCTCAAGCAGAGCAATTCATGTACGCCGACTGGGGACTTTTCACGATTTACCAGGCCCCATCGCAGCCCAATGTCCCATCCCCATTCCGTCCATCCATCCCATCTTTTATTCAGACGCATGCCCCCACTTCCCCTACTGTCCCTGCCCGACGCCAGGGCGTCTATAATCGTTTTCTGCTATGTTTCCTTCACGTGCCTCCAACATTTCGGATTGCCACATTTGAATTTCGAATACTACGTNAAAAAAAAAAAAAAAAAAAAAAAAAAAAAAAAAAAAAAAAAAAAAAAAAAAAAAAAAAAAAAAAAAAAAAAAAAAAAAAAAAAGAAAAAGAAAGGGGGCGGGGGGGGAAAAAGAAAAAAAAAAAAGGGGGGGGGGGGGGGGGGGGGGCGAAAAGGTTGAGGCGTGGAACGAGAAACTGGTCATCGTAGCACATGGGTGTTTCTTTTCTCTACTCTTCTCTTCTTGTACCGCATATTTCATCACTACTCCGTACGTGCTATATTTATCCTTCACGCTGTCCCTTTCCACCTCGGAAAAAATCGCCGAAAAACAATCATGCGACACCCCATGTCCTCTTCTATACACACACACACACACACACAAACACACACACAAATGTAATGTTGCAAGGCCTAGATTCATTCTCCCTTACAACTTGTTGACCCGTCGCCTCTCCTCCTTGAGCTTGATCATCTGATCTAACGCGTCCTGCAAGGGGACCAGCTCGCCCTTGCTCTGGGTTGCTTGATCGTCACGGTTACGGATATTGACGGTGCGCGACTTTTCCTCTTCGGCACCGACGACTGTAAATGTGAGATTAGCGCTGACGTTGTTTAAAGAGGAAGAGGCAAAATACGTTTAATATGAAAGGAAAGGTGGAGAGAAGGGGCGGGGGGTTGTAAATGGATAGCTATCGAGGACGTACCGAAAATAAAGTTATACTGCTCGAGCTGGCCGGTTCGGATCTTCTTCTGGAACGTGTTTCCGCTGAGGTCGACGTCCACGTACAAGCCCTTGCCCTTGAAGATGGACTGCACCTCGACGGCGTAGTCGTTGACGGCGGGCATGATGGGGACGACGAGGACTTGGCGCGGGGAGAGCCAGAAGGGCCACTTGCCGGCAAAGTGCTCGGTGAGGATGGCGAACATGCGCTCGACGGAGCCGAGGACGGCGCGGTGCACCATGACGGGCCGAGCGTAGCCGGCAGGCAGGTCGGGCTCTGCCTCGCCGCCGCCCGGCGCGTCCTCATCCTTGGCGGCGACGTAGCGCAGCTTGAAGCGTTTCGGCAGGTTGAAGTCGAGCTGGATGGTGCCGCACTGGAACTCGCGGCGGAGCGCGTCGTAGACGGTGATGTCGATCTTGGGCCCGTAGAAGGCGCCGTCGCCCGGGTTGAGCTCCCACTTGCTACCGACCTTGGAGGTGAAGGCGTCGAGAGCCTCGGTGAGCTTGGCCTCGGCCATGTCCCAGACGGCGACGTCGCCAATATACTTTTCCGGGCGCGTGGACAGCTTGAGGCGGTACTCGAAGCCGAAGAGACTGTAGATGGAGTCGAGGAAGTCGAAGCAACCGACAATCTCGTCGCGGATTTGGGCTACGGTGCAGAAGATGTGCGCATCGTCCTGCTGGAAGCGGCGCACGCGGGTAAGGCCCGACAGCGCGCCCGAGAACTCGTTGCGGTGGAGGACACCAAAGTCGGCCATGCGCCACGGTAGGTCGCGGTAGTTGACGTCGGCGTGACCAAAGATCTTGCAGTGGCCGGGGCAGTTCATCGGTTTCATACCGTACTGCTCCTTCTCGACCTCAAACGTGAACATGTTCTCGGCGTAATGACCCCAGTGACCTGACGTCTTCCAGAGCTCCGACTTGTACACGTTGGGGGTCATGACCTCCTGGAACTCGCGCTTACGGTACTCGGCCTTGATGACGTCCATGAGCGTGTTGTAGATGCGCGCGCCGTGTGGCAGGAAAAAGGTCGAGCCGGGCGACACCTCGTCAAAGAAGAAGAGCTTCTGGTCTGTACCGATCTTGCGGTGGTTGCGTTTGGCCGCCTCGGCCAGGAACGTCTTATGCTCCTCAAGCGCCTTCTTGTCGGGGAAGGAGACGCCAGCAATGCGCTGCACCGACTCGTTCTTGGAGTCACCCAGCCAGTAGGCGGCGGAGCTCTAGGGGGTGACAGAAGCCATTAGTAAAAGTTGGTGGTAATCTTTGGGGATTCAATTTATCATACTCGGAGGACGGCAAAGGCCTTGATGTTGCCAGTGTTGGGCACGTGAGGACCGCGGCACAAGTCAATCAGGGGACCGCAGCGGTAGACCGTGGACTTGGTGCCATCGGGCACGCGCTGCTGGATAAAGTATTCCTTGTACTTGCTGTACTTGAACATCTCCAAAAGCTCGTCTTTGGTCATCTCTAGACGCTCAAACGGCTGCTTCTCCTTGATGATGGACGACGAGAGGGTTTCAAGCGCCTTCTTGTCATCGTCGCCAACGACTTGTCTGCAGCGGCTGTTAGCATGCTTTCTTCACGTTCTTCATCCCACCATCGTCCCAGTCGTCACGTCATGCACGCCGCGGGACACGCACCCTTCCATGTTGGCCATGTCGTAGTAGAAGCCCGGGGGGTTCTCAGTGGGCGGGCCGTTGCAAAGGTAGCAGCCGAAGCGGCGCTCGCAGGCCTCGCCGAGGACGTGGGCAGACGAGTGCCAGAAGACCTTTTTGCCTAGACCCGGGCGTCAGCACCTCATCATCGAAGACGTCCCTACTGTTCGCGTACCCTCGGTATGTTCGAAGTCGAGGAGCTCGAGCTTGCAGCTCTTCTCTAGCGGGCGGGTGAGGTCCCAAAGCTCGCCGTCGACTTGCGCAATGACGGTGCGCTCGACGAGGCTCTTGGAGATGCCCTTGGCAATGGCCAGCGGGGTGGTCTCCCACGAGGTTCCCTTGGTCTCGTTGCCATTGGGCATGGTAATGGTGATTTCCTCGCGCGGCTGGGCTGCAACATCGGCGTCAGTTACAATGCAAGCAGCCCCCGCCCCTTCCCCCGCAGGGCACCAGTCACTTTGGGCATACCAGCAATCTCGGCATCCTGTCTGGCCTTGATCTTGTCGAACAAATCGAGACGATGTTGAATAAACTCGGCGGGCTCGGGACGCTATTTCACACACAGCGTCAGTATTCTGTCGTCTGGAGGCCGCGTCCCGGGCGTGTCACGGTACCTCGAGGCCGGCGTTCTTGTTCGGTTTGGGCGCCTTCTCCTTCTTCTCTTTAGGTCGGATGGGGAGCTCCTTGGAGGCGCCATCGGCCACCTTGGCAGCGTCGACCTTCTCGGACGGCATGGCGGGCAGACGAGGGCGATGCGAAAAAGAGGAAAAGGAAAGAAAAAAAGCGGTGGAAGTGCTATTTGCAGGACCGTCAAGCCGTGGAGGGGCAGCGCAACAACCCTTTTTTAGGAGGGGAGTCGGAAGGTGGGGTAGATGTAGGGAGTCTGGGAGTCACACGGCAGATCCTCGGCGGTAGGATATCTTTCGATAGAACTGGATGAATGCTGTTTGAAATGGTTGAATAGTTTATGTTGATTTTATAGAGTTAATGAAAGGCCATCTAAGCCGCTGCGTATATGCTGTATTGAAGTTGAGTCAATCTGCCGAAATCGGTGGTGACTACAGACCACAACCATATGATTCAGTGTTGACTAACACACGGAGTCCATTCCACCAAGGCAGAAGAACAAAAATTGTAAAAATATTAGCATCTTGAGAAGATTAGCGTCTAAGTACTCTTGACGTATCAGTCATCCATTGCAAGCAACACTCCATCATGCAAGATGTCGTCTCGTGCCACCTCTCAATGAGTAATCGGTCCCATGCTTTGACCTCGTAGGGAAGCATCCCTTCGCTTAGGATCCAAGTCCGATTGACATGGGTACCTCCATTAGGAACGTGGAAAGTATGAATAAATCATTGTTGACGCTTCGCTATTCACAGCGAGAGCGCCAGTACCACGTACAACATAGCCAAAGTTCCCAGTAAACCGTAATATTATAACATGATGCTGTACATCGGGTATCATATCAAACGCCATCAACACATAAGCAAACCCCCCCTGACGCCTCTTCTTAAATGCCATACCGCGTCACGCACTCCTCGCGATGTGCCTCCAGGCAGTCCAACGCACACACCCTCGTCCCGCACTTGAGGCAGCGCACGCGGCCCCAATACCCGCACACCTCGCAAAACACGCGCGGCGGTGGGCGCTGGCCACCGCCCTCACCGCCCCAGTTGCCGCGGGCCTCGCCGTAGCTGAGCGGCGGCGCGGCCAGCAGCCGCCTCATCTCCGCCTCGGTCGGCAGCGGCGGCACGCGGCTTACGAGGCAGCGTCGGCGTCACCGGGGTGCGGTGCTGGCGGGGGTCGGTGCGGCGCGGCTAGCAGCGTGGACGGCCGCCCGTCGTCCGTCGCCGAGCCGTCGCCCGCGTCGGGCATCGGCGTGTCGCCACCGGGGGTCGCGGAGATGTCCTTGTTGCGTGCTGCGGCACCGGATCGCTTGCTGGCCGCCGCTGCAGCCGCGGCCGCGTTGGCCTCGTTGAGCGCCTGAAGCGCGAGGAAGTCGTCGAGGTGGTTGGCAAACGTCTTTTGCGACTGTAGGATCTTGCGTACGTTGGCCGTGTGCTTTCCCTGTGCTGTGAGTTTACATCAGCAACCTGACGAGACCCCCTTTTTATTTCCCTTCACTCAAGTCGGTCACGTACTGCGTCCGCTCTTCCCAGGAAGAGGAATCGTGGTGTCGCGCCCGCCGTCGCGGTCTAGCGTCTCGAGCTCCTTGCGCGCCTTGGTTTCCTGCCGCGCCGTGAGGTCGCTGAGCGTGAGGCCGCCGCCGGGGGCGTTCCTCGCACGCTTGCGGTTCGTCGTCGTCGTGTTCGCGGCTTGCTGGGCGGCGAGGCGTGTGTCTGGGACGTACGCCCAGCCAGGCGCTGAGGTCGTCTTGGCTCCGGCGAGCTCAATAACCCCAAAGTTGTTCATATTCTTCTTTTGGCACTCTTTAAATCTGAATGGTCTTTTTCTTTTGTCTGTTGTACCGGTTCGAACCTGGGGATGATGATGTTGTCGTGTCGTGTGCCTGTGCCTGTGCCTGGTGGGAAAACGTCCACCAACTCGGCAGCAAGCGGTGGAGAGCTGGCCCCAAGCTGAGGGCCCCAATCAGCTTCCGTTTCGTCGCCACCTTCTCTCTCCCCAAACCCGAGCATCGCCTTTCCGTTCCTCGCAATTCCCAATCAGTCAACGCAACCACCAACCACCCCACACCCTCGAGCCGATTCGACTACATACCGCACACCTTTGCAGCCATGTACAGCACCGCATCCAGAGTCTTCGTGAGCCGCGCGGCCGTCGCCAGCCGCGGCTTCCACACCACCGCGTGCCGCATGGCCGATGCTCCGCTGGCAGCCAAGAAGCCCATGGGCGCGTTTCGTGGCGGGTGTGTCCCTTCACTCTTCCTCCCCTAACTCGATCTCGGATCGCAAAGTTTGACTAACACGGACCGTTTCTCTCCAGTCTGTTTGGCTTCCTCCTCGGATGCACTGTCGCCGGCAGCAGCGTCTACAGCTACCTCGTGCAAGAGTACAAGACGTCCAACGACCTTTTGACCGAGGATATCTACGTGCGTCAGCCTCTTGTTCCCTTCAAGGCCCACTACTGATGCGATTACTGACATGATGGTAGACACTGCAAGCTTCCGTCACCCGATTGACCAATTACGTCAAGAACCTCGAACAAATAGCTCAGGAAAGGAAGAAATAAATCACAGGCCGGAAGAAGACGGCAAGACTGGGAATGCTACATAGTCAGGCGGTTTCAATAACATTGACAAGTGTACTTGAAGTTGCGCGATTGTACAACATGACTGCAGAGAATATACACGCATCATCAACATTACAAACACAGCAGACCGGGCAGATAGCAGTGACAAAATTGGAGTTTGATTACGAGTAAAATGATCTACTTTGATCTTCAATATGGTTTGACTCGCAGAAAACTAGAAAAAAAATCATGCATCGGTGCAACTGCGGCGACCGGATTAAACAAAAACAAAATCGTAAGCATTCCCATTTTATGATTTGACTGATACATGACCTTTTACAGTTCGTCGTGGTCCTCCTCGGAGGCCGCGGCGGGCTCTTCCTTGGCCTCCTTGTCCTCCTTGTCCTCCTTGGCCTCGGAGGCGGCGGGAGCAGCCTCCTCGGTAGGCTCCTCCTTGAGGGTAACGCTGGCCTTGTGCTTGCCGTTCTCCTTGATGAACTCGATAAGGTCCTCGGGGGTGCGGGCGCCGTTGTAGGTGACGGGGTTCTTCTTGTCACCGGCGGGGTAAAGCTTGATGGTGGGGAAGCCGGAAATGTCATCGGGAACATCGTTGAGGGTGGCGTCGACCTTGGCAATGGTAACCTTGTCCTTGAAATCGGAATCCTGGAAGGCGGCGCCGAGCTGGTCGTACTTGGGGGCGAGGGCCTTGCAGTGGCCGCACCAGGGGGCGTAGAACTCGATGAGAACGTCCTTCTTGTCGTCAAGGACAATGTCATCGTAGTTCTTGGCAACAACGACGGTGACGGGGCCATCCTGGGACTCGGGGATGGGCTCCGACTTGATGCTGGGCTCAATCTTGCCGGCGACGTAGTCAGCGACAAACTTGCCAATGGACTTTTCGGTAATCTCCTTCTCCTGATCAAAGGGGTACTTCTTGTTGCCCTCAATGTCCTGGATGGCAAAAGCGGGGAACTTGTCGGTCTTCAGGTTCAGGTTACCGGCGTGAGCACCGAAGGACTTGGCGTCAATAGTACCAAAGTTGACCTTGCCCTTGTGCTTCTCAGCAACAGCCTTGAGAGCGGCGGTGAGTTCGGTGCGCTCCTCCTCGGTCTCGGCGAAGATGTAAGCGAGGGGAAGACCGGCGGACATGTAGCCAGCGTAGGTCTCGGGGCCGATCTCGCCAATGAGGGGAGTTGCGGCGGTCTTGGCAAACTCCTCGATGGCGTCGGCCTCGAACTTCTTGCCCTTGAAGACGGTCTTGCCCTCATCGAAGCTCTTGTAGAGAACGACGGCGGGAGCCTTGACACCCTCAGCCTCGGCGACAGCAGCGTCGGCGACGGAGCCAAAGAGGTAGTCGTTGCGGTGCTTCTCAGCGACCGTCTTGAAGACCTCGGCCGAGGTCTTGTCGTCCTCGGCGACGTAGGCGACGACGACGACCTTGTCGGCCGTCTTGAAGTCCTCGAGCGTGTCCTTTTCGAGGGTGGAGACGGCAGGCAGGGACTGCTTGATCATGTAGGATGTGATGGAACCGGCCTTGCGCTGGCCGGTGTAGGGGGAGACGTCGTCGAGGCCGCGGAAGACCTTGAGGGTGGGGTAGCCCTCAACGCCGTGTGCCTGGCAGAGGTCGGCCTCCTCAGTGCAGTCAATCTTGGCAAGCTTGATGTCCTTCTCCTTCAGCGTGGTGGCAGCCTCCTCATACTCGGGGGCGAGGGCCTTGCAGTGACCGCACCAGGGAGCAAAGACTAAAGAGGCGACGGTGTCAGCGAAGGTGCTGCAATTGCGGAACGAGGCGCGGGTGGAATTGGCGAAATTACTTACACTCAGCGAGGACGAGGTCATTGGCCTTGACGAATTCGTCAAAGGTCTTGCCAGTGAGCTGGGTGACATTTGAATTGTCGGCGGCGGTGACGAGGCTGGCAAAGGCGGCGAAGAGGCCGAGGCAAATGCGCTTGTGCTGCATCTTGAATGTGTTGTGTGTGTATGTGCGAAGTGTGAAACGAGGGGGGGGGGTATCTGGTACAAACGGAGAATTGACAGGATGAGCGACACTAGAGGTTGATCCAGATGTTGCGGAAGCAAGAAAGTGTAGGGACGGTCGGAGGTTAGGATGATTGATGGTAAATGTAGGCCATGGACAGGGCGTGGGGAGGCTGGCATTGTGGGGAGCTGGGACGAGGCGCTCAATTGAACAAGTGTCCCTTTCCATTTTCCCATGGCAGCCAGCGGCAAGCCAGATGCCAGATCACCGCTGACCTGACGACTGAAGGGAGGGGCAACAAACAGGGTGACCAGGGTGCTACTAATAAAAGGAAGCTACCTGAGTAGCTGGAGTAGGTACGGAGTAACTAGAGTGCAGGCGCTAACTACAGGTAGTTAACAGCTGTACTGTGCAACAGACCAGGCACCGCGTCCAGCACCGAGAGGCCCTGAAATCCTGAAAACCTTGTACAGACCTGTAGGTATGGAGTACATACATCGGGTAAAGCTGCACCATCGGGGCCCACTAATAACGTAGTACAGTACCTACCTGCAGCGGCGGCTGGCGCAAACTCAAGGGAGCAGGGGTCTTTTTCGCCACGGCGACTTGGTACCTGTACCTACCTCAAAGCTAACGTTGTTAGAATTGACCCCTACCTTAACTTGGTGATTAGCTTTAGCTACCTACGTAGCGTTACTAACGTTATTACAGAGCAAGTTACCTGGTGAACTACCTAGTTAGGTAGGCGATTCCCCTACCGCTCACATGTACCCAATCTCCTCCACTGACAAATCCAAGGCTCTTCGACAAATAGCTATCCGTACCAACACCCCAACAGGACAAAGCATACGCGCTGAGCTAGTTGAACTCCCGAGTGTATCCCCCGAGTAGCCTCCTTCTGGCCAACAGGTAACAGGTACAGTACCGTTCCCAACCTCTCTGTCCCTTCCCCATGTCCGTCCTCATGAGCAGCATGGCCAAGCTTTCCAGCACCAGGCTCGGGCACAGGCGCATTTCAGCTGCCTGTCTCAATACAAACCCAGCCGCTGTACTCCGTGCGCGTGCGGACAGGCTGAATCACCCAGAAAGTCTGGCGCATCGTGTGGGTGGATCTCGGATGGTATTTGACACCTTGTCATCCCTCGCGGTCCATCGTTGTAGATGATATCTGGCCACAACGATCACGCCATCTGCAGTGCAGCGGCGCGCAGTTGATTCAGTGGTCCGGTTGCATATAAGACAGCCTTTCATGCTGGACCGGGTCGGCTTGTTGACGCGAATCACGCTGATCCGTCTTGATCGACGTGTCCTGGTGTTGTTTCCATGTTTGGGGGGCGGGACGGCTCGTCAGCCACAGTAAGCAGTCAACCTCAACACCAACACGAAACACCAATCACTAGAGAACACGTAGACAGCCATTGTCGGGTATATTCAGCATGATACCCCCATTCGTATTGGTTTCCGAGTCGCATCTAATTCTACTTTTATCTGTACACACACATGACTAGTGCTCAATTCGGTCTCAATGCGCCGCCGCGAACCACCCTCACACTCCCTGGGTAGATTAAAACGGCCGATCAAAAGTTGCCCGCGGCCCGGCGCGGTGGTACTGGTTCGGCCACTTCGCCGTCACCTTGAGCTCGTGCGCCGCGCGGAGCACCCACTCCGGCTCGCGCAGGAACTGCCTGCCCAGCAGCGCAAAGTCGCCGGCCCGCGCCTCCGCGCCCTCCTGCACCAGCTCCGCCGCCGTCTCGCCGTCCTCGATGTAGCCGACCGTGCCGACCAGCAGCGGGAGCGCGTCCGCCTCGACGGCCCTGCGCACGGTGCGCGCCAGCTCCGACTGGAAGCGCTTGTTGTCCTTGGGGATCTGCTGCGCGGCGCTGTTGCCGCCGCTGCTGATGTCGAGCACGTCGACGCCCAGCGCGGGCAGCTCCCGGGCGAGCCGGATGGTGCTCTCGAGGTCCCAGGACGGCGCGCCGGCCGACTCCATCCACTCGGTGCCGGAGACGCGCACCCACAGCGGCATCGTCTCGGGGATGACGCCGCGGACGGCGCCGATGACCTCCTTGAGCAGTCGTGTGCGGTTCTCGAAGCTACCGCCGTACTCGTCGGTGCGTTGCTGCGGGGAGGGCTTGTCAGTTGACGCCTTCTAGTATATCAGGAAGATGAAGAGGAGGGGGAGGGGGAGTGGGAGGGGAAGAAGAAGAAGAAGAAGAAGAAGAAGAAGAGAAAGAAGAAAAGAAAACAGAACCAACGTACATTGCTGAGTGGTGAGAGCGAGCTGCTGAGGAGATAGCCGTGCGCGCCGTGAATCTCAATCGTGTCGAAGCCCGCCTCGACCGCTCGCCGCGCCGTGTCCGCAAACGCCTTGACCAGGCCCTTGATCTCCGCCACCGTGAGCTCCTTGGGCGCCGCGTGGTCCTCGGCGAACGGGATCGGGCTGACGCCCACCACGTCGTCGGGCCACCCGTTGGCCTCGGCGTCCGCGAGCGTCTTGTTCGCGGTGCCGCCGAGCCAGGGCGCCAGCGTGCTCGCCTTCCTGCCGGCGTGGCCGATCTGGATGCCGATCTTGCCGTTCTGGGAGTGCACAAAGTCGACGATGCGCCGGAGCGGCGCGATCTGCGAGTCGGCCCACAGGCCGCTGTCCTCGGGGCTGATGCGGCCGCGCGGCTCGACGGCGGTGGCCTCGACGAAGATGAGCCCGGCGCCGTGCAGGGCGAGCTGGCCGAGGTGCACGAGGTGGTAGTCGGTCAGGTGGCCGTCGTGGGCGCTGTACTGGCACATGGGCGAGACGACGACGCGGTTGTGCTGCTCGAGGCCGCGGACCTTGATGGGCTGGAAGAGCGTGGGCACGTCGGCGCCGGCGTCGATGGCGGAGCCGGGGGCGGGCTCCTGGGCCGGCGTGTAAAAGGGCACGCCGGGGGCGGCCTTGTTGACGGTGCTCCGGGGGGTCATGGCTGCGACTGAGTGATGCGAGTTGGTAAGTGGTCAAGTAGATGTGGTGAGAAGTAGAGGAAGGTCAGGACAACTCGGTATTGTTGTCACTGTCAACGACCAGATGTCATATACAAGTCGGATTATACGGCTATCTGACAAGAGAAGATGCAGCAGCCTTTATACTTTCTTCCTCCGGTACCTGGGAGGGGTTGGCTGTAAGGCCATTGTTCTCTGATTTGGTCAATGACGTGCCGACGCTACTGCCGCCACTTCTGACGCGAATTGTAGTGTAACCAGCCCCGCAAGGAAGCGGGTGAAAGAGCGACTGGATTAAACATTTCGTATCAATTTCAAGTGATTTGGTGACGGTTTTTTTTTTTTTAAAAAAAAAAAAAAAAAAAAAAGAATACTGTATTCCCACACACTGGATTGTACTGAGCTGGCAGTTGGTTTTCTCGCTGCTCTGGACGTGTTCCTGAACAACAGCCCAACCCAACCCTGAAGAAAATATTTCGGAGAATTCGACGGAGACGTGCTTAATAATGTTGCGATTAACAAGCAAAGCAAAAAAAAAGCGCTACATTATCAGTCGGAGCTAAGCTTTCGGCGTCAGGGACCAAGCCACAGCAGTCCCTTGGTACTACATGGTACCTAGATGGATAACCTACAGTGTATTTATCAGCAGGCGGGGCACGCCAAAAATGCAAAACCAAGCAAGTATCGTCACAATCTTGACGCAAAGGAGAAGACAAGACGCAATTTCGAGTCCTGGCTCTTGTCTGGACCGCTCACGATGCGTTACCCATCCAATGGCCCGAGTTGCGACAGATGAGATGGCGGCCACATGGCCTCGGACGATCGCCAGCCAACCCTTTTTTTTTTCCCTTCTCGACCTACGCCACTGCGTCATCATGCCAGGGACAGCTATGTCAAGACGATCCTAAGGGAAAAAAAATGGTACATTGATATAAAAAAGGAAAACAGAAAATAGCCTGTTATCTAACATGACAAAATAGCCACTCGGGCTGGGCCTGTCCTGGCCGTCTATCGTCTATCGTCTAAAATCTCCCTCCATCTCTACAGCGCGTTGTTACCGCTGGTCAACAACGACTCAGCTTTAGTTGCTCTCGTCCCAGGTCGGCTTCATGGTCCAGCGCTGCGACTCGGTGCCGGCGGCAAAAGGCACGCCGAGCTCAAACAGGCGCAGGACGACGGCCGAGAAGTCCTTGAAGAACTCGTCGTTGCTCTTGGCGTAGCGCTCGACGTGCGGTCGGAAGGCCTTGTCCTTGACCAACGCCATGTCGGTCGGCAGCATCATGAGGCTCTTGGTGCTCTTGTCCTCGTACTGTGGCGGTTGTCAGCTTGACCCTTCCAGGTGCGGCACCGATTCCTCTTCTTCCCCTCGGCAAAAGACATACCTGCTTGGGACCATCCCACTTCTTCCAATCCCACTTCTGCTCCAGCAGCAGCGTGTAAAAGTCGTTGGTCAGCACCGTCGGGGAAAAGGTCCACGGGCCCTCGAAGCCGGAGCGGTCGCGGTGGCAGCGTCCCAGAGCGTGCGCGCCAGACAGCGCCACGATCTCCTGATCGTTGAAGCCCATGCGGTAGAAGATGTTGCGCAGGTGGTCGCTGCCCTGCGTCGCGTCCGGCAGGCGGCCGTCGGGCGTGCAGGCGGCGACGTCGCGGTCGGCGCGACCCGGGCGGTAGGGCACGATGGGGCCCTGCATCTCCTGGATGGCGCAGACGCCGCCCAGGATCCAGAGGTCCGAGTAGGTGATCCAAGGGAACTTGGCCTTGACGGGCTCGAGGAAGTCGCGCGCGGCGATCAGCCCCGCGTTGGCGCCGTGGCTCGACTCCGGGTGGAAGCGCATGGTGGCGCCGTTGCTGCCGCCGGTGCCGGTCGCCTTGTCGTAGGTGCCCGAGGCGTGCCAGGCGAGGCGCAGCAGCACGGGACCGAAGCTGCCGTCGTCGTAGTCGTCCTTCTCCTCGAGGCGAGAGGCGATCTCGTCGTACACGGCCTGGTAGTCGGCCTTGGTCGTGGTGCCGGCGGTGGATGGCGAGGCGTTGTTGGCGTAGAACCAGTAGCCGAGGCCACCGGCGGCGGCGGCGGCGCCGAGGTAGAGCAGGCTGGAGGAGGAGGACTGCTTGGGGGCCGAGGAGGTGGAGGAGGAGGAAGAGGAGGAGGAGTAGAAGCGGCGGCCGCTACGGAGGGCCTGCCGGGGGACGGCGGCGGCAAAGGCGTTGCGGGCCGCGACGCGGGAGAATTGGCGCGAAAAGGAAGCCATCTTGGGACGAACAAACGGCCAGGTTAGCAGGCGTGTAACGAGAGAACAGGATATGCGTTTGCAGCAGTCTGGG
The DNA here is from genome assembly GCA_002968875.1 of Cordyceps cicadae. Classification (NCBI taxonomy): domain Eukaryota; kingdom Fungi; phylum Ascomycota; class Sordariomycetes; order Hypocreales; family Cordycipitaceae; genus Cordyceps; species Cordyceps cicadae. Next base: position 79,865 of record MWMN01000070.1, on the reverse strand, counting down.
CTGGCAACGACAATGGCGTGCTTGAGCTCGCCGGGATTCGAGGGCTGCAAAACTCACTATGAATCAAGAGACGGAATTTGGTGATACACGATTTACAGGGTCTGAAAAAAAAAGAGAGAGAGAAAGGAAAGAAGAAAGTGGCAACGGGCTGTGGGGGAGTCAGGCTGAGAAATACAAAGCAGAGGAGAGGGCGTGTTGGATGGATATGAATGGAGAAGGAGAGGATCCCGGTTGCGTTTGGGCATGCCCAAAGTAAAGCCGAGGACCGCGCGCCGCCCTGTCACAGATTTATCTCCTTATTATTCCTTCCTTATTGATAAAGCTACCCGTGCCCATCACGCCTTTGCTCACAGGCACAATTGAAATTACGAGAACCTGACTGGTTCAGACCCTGCGGGTCGTGGGCGGGTCAACTTTTTTTGGTTTCTGAGGCAGCCGAAAAAAAAAAAAGAGAGAGAAACGTGAGAAAATGGGTCGATGTGGAACGAGGGGTTCCGAGCAAAGCAAGGCCAAAGCAAGGTGACAGATTGCCCGGTTGGCCGAAAAAAAATATGATCTGATGTCGAATTGACATCACTCAGTGGCGAATACCTTTTTTTTTGTGTGGTCAAGTGCTGTAATTTACAGAGTGTAGTTTACCGTAATGGCTTCGTGAATGGCCGATAGCCGTTGGCCGTTGGCCGCTGTCGGTCGGCTTGTTGTCGCTGACACATGCTGCTCCCCGTCCGTCTCCGATAATTATTATTAAGCCGTAGCCGGAATCGGGCCATCTTGAGGCTCAACTGACCGGACCGTGAGCCGTCACACACCAAATAGCCGGTGGCATTCACAAGCTAGCTTTGCATTTCACAACTGCAACTTTCTTCCCGGCAGTTTCCCTTCTTTGTCGTCACTCAACATGCCATTCTCCCCACTCATCACGCAGCCACTTCTTTCACCCAACAACTGCATCTCATCAACCCGCGACAAGAAAATTAAACTACCATCAATTAATAAATAGTACACTTGGCTTTCGTTCACATAGTCCAACCCTTGTCCAGGCCCTGGTTTCCTGACCGCGCCGGGCCGCCTAGCTATAGCCATCACGTTACTACCCTCCCTACATGTACATCCATCCTTTCTTTGCCTCGTCGCATCAATTTCCCCCAGATTCCTTCACTTCCCACTTGACTTTAATGGAAGTCTGCCGTCCCTTGCGCATCCGCCGGCACTTCAAAGTGCGCCTCGTAAAATCTGAGCCACGTCGTCTCCGCCTTGCGCCGGCCTGCCTCGTCAAGCTCCCCGGCCGGCTGCGTCGTTCCGTTCTCCTTGGACGACGCCGACTTCGCCGCTCCCACCGACGCCGGCCCAAACATCTCCCGGTCCACTTCCAGGAACCGCTTCATCGCCTCCTTGCCGCCTTGCTGCACCAGGTAGCTCATGTACGTCTGCGCCAGCTCCCTCTTCGATGCGCCCGACAGCCGGCTCTTGCTGCGTAGCTCCTCGAATACGTGCTGCAATCTCTCCGCTTGGTCCGCCGCGCCCCGACCGTCGGCCTGCTGCTGGCCGAGCTCAAAGTCGAACCACTTGTCCCAGAAATGACGGCTGTCCGCGTACCACTGCACGTTCTTGACGAAGATGGCACGCGCGTCCTCGGCAGACCCCTTGCCGCGCCACACCAACAGTGCCCACTCCGCTATAAGCGCCGCCTTGGTGTACAGGTCGACTGTCGGCGCGTCAATTTGGTCCTTGTACACTTGAATTGCAGCCTCCACACCGTTTTGCCTCCGCTCCATGTTGGCCCACGACACGATAACCTCGATGCAGTCTTGCAGCCTCGTCAGGATCGCCTCGTGAATCGCCAGCGCCACGCCAACTCGGCCTGTGCTCTCTTCAAAGTAAGCCCATTGTAGCCGGATGCCGGGTCGGCTCACCGGTACAAATATGGTAGCCGCGCGTATGTAAATGTTTCTTGTCTCCGACTCCTTTCCCTCTTGCGCAGACATCCACCGCGTATAGCGGAACCAAAACTCGTCGTAGAACGCGCAAGTCGTCAGACAGCGTTCGTACAAGCACACAACGCGGCTGTAGTCGCCTTCGGCCTCTTCAAAGTCGAGATATTTGCGCCAGTTGCTTAGCTGCGCGTGTTCCAGCTCCGTAACGTGAAAGTACGGCCGCTTGATCTCAGACTCGTACGTCCAGCGCTTCGACACTTCACTCTGCGTAGATTGAAAGAGTTCAAAGTACATACCGTCAATCTTGGCTCGCACGTCACGCTCCACCTCAAGTTCTGGCCGTTGGCCGGGCACTTCCTCTGCAACCTCAGCCTGAAACTTGGTGAGCATCTCGGCATCGACAACCTCACTCAAGGGCCTTGCGTGAGCGAGCGCGCGGAAGCGCTCGTAGTAGCGCGCGTACTGATGCAGTGGAATACGAATAATGCGAGCTAGGAGCGCGAAAATGCGATCCTGCGCCTCTTGCCTCTCCTCGTATTCGATGTATTTGTCCCAGAATGGGTGGGCCAGAAAGTCCAGTCCCACAAACGATGCTCCCCGCTCAAACAGCCTGGGATAAATGTTAGCTGAAGTCTCATTGGGAGGTTGTGGATTAGGGGCGTGGGAATGAGGATAAATACAAGGGCCATGACGTGATGATGTCCAGTTTCAAGACTGAGTAACCGACGAGGGAAGTGATGCTGGGCATCGGGCGGTGGAGCATTCAGTTCTCAACCGGGGGAAGAGGTATGTTGCGATCAGAGGCATATTCACTGGCAGAGCGTAAGGGAGCATCCAGAGAGTTGGGGAGCACCGAATATCTCACCAGCAGACTGCAGGGGCAGGGTCTGTCAGGGCTCGCGGCCACGGATCGATGCGCAAGCGCGTGCTGTTTTGAGTGATATGTTGGCAGGGAAAAAGACTATCAACTTACTCTCTGACGACATGTGGATCATGAGTCGTCTCCATGGTGAAGGAGCAGTAGTCTGTCCACAAGTCGACAGAATTGGTAATGCTGGCGCATCCTTTCTCGTACACCTGTTGCACGACAATTAGTCAGCTTCTGGTTCACGCTCTGCTCTGGATGTGAGGGGCAAAAGCCATACCATCTGGGCAGATTCGGGTCCCGCGATGTTGAATTCGAGATCGGCATATTTCTTCCAGTAACCAAAGAGTAGAGGGAACTTGAGGAGAAATCGGTCGTACGCGTCGCGGAACGCGGCGAGGGCCTGGGGACTAGAGTTGCGGTTCAGGCCGCCGTCGAGGGATTCGCATGCCTTGACCAGATTTTCCCAGTTTTCGAAGCTGTCCGAGTCGGCCTCCTGCGCGTACCATGGTTAGTTTCGCGACCAGTTTCGGGTGCCGCAGCGTCAGCCAGCGGCCAGTCCTTGACAACTTACCACAAGGGCATTGTACTTGCGCACCGACGCGAATTCCTCGTCGGAGCCGCCGTAAGAACCAAAGTCGCTCATAGCTGTTAGAGGAACAGTCGCGGAGATGATGCGCTACCAGTGAATAAGGTGCTGATGAACGGCATACGCGATGCGATAAAGCTATGAAGAAAGAATAAAGTGAACCAAGAATATAGTAGGGTAGAATGATGGCTGGAGGTTGGGACGACCAGGCTAGGTAGGTATTCTAGTACAACCTGCCTAGGTATCCGTACAGCAGCAAATTGCTGACGAGGTACCTCTGACCCACTCTGGCAAAATGAACAAAGCCCACAGTAAATACCTTAGGTAAGCATGATTTCGCTGCTGTATTTTATCTGAATTTGTGGCGCGCAGTAAATTTTTCCGGCTCTTCATCCTAAAAATGGCTGGTGATGATTCCTTACAAATAAACATATGATAGGAAGAGACTGAACGCTTTCCAATGGAGAGCATGATCTCAATTTCGAATCTGAAGTCATATTATTATTTCCATCTTTTTCTTTGAGGTCGTTGTGGAACGGGTTGGTCAGAAGCTGGTTGGGAGGCAGGCACCATCGCGAGCGACCAGTCCGAGTGGACAACTCGCTTTTATGATATACAGGCAGCATCGTCAGTACAGATTCTAAGAGGACCGATTACCCCCCCACGAAAACAACTGGCTGTTTCTAGCCCCTGTCGGGGTGTTGCTGCTATTGCTCGACTCTGACTGCAGACGTCAGACATGCCTGCTACGGTAGCTATAGAGCTTGTAGACAACCAATTACAAGAAAAGGAGAACGAAGCTTCATATTAAATGAAGCTCGAGTAGTTTGTACATGACTGAAATGCCCGGAATCCCATCATAAGATTTGTTTGCAGGGAATATGCTCTGTTTTATCTTTTGTTGCCATGCCACAGACCACGACGTCATTCAGCGCCCTCAGCTCAGTGCATCCACAGCCAGCAGCTCAACCAGTGCGCGGCGCTTAACCTCTCCTCTCCTTCCTACTCGAGCTGCAGTCCTCCGGTGTGCGTTTGCCCGCGCCCTCGACATCCTCTGCCGACCATGGACCACCAGTGGGCTTCACAGCCGCCATCGCCCGAAAGGTCCTGCGAGCTCTATATCCGCGACCACCCGTCCCGCGCCATCGCCATTGTCTCGCCAACGCACGCTCTCATCCTCCGGTACAGCGCTTCGGCCAGCGATACCGGCCCCAATGGCTCCTACACGTCGCTGCCGGCTACCAACAAGGCCGCCGTCGCCAGGTGCATGGTCGAGTTCGCGCCCATGACCGAGACGTTGTTGCGCGACTTTCGCCCTCTCACCCACCGGCCAGTCTACGGCACCCTCGGCCTGATTGCCGTCAACAGCGAGGTCTTCCTGTCCGTCATCACGCATGCAACCCGCACGGCCACGGTACGCCCGGGCGAAACAGTCGAGAAGATTGTTAGTGTTGCGTTCTACTGCCTTAGCTCCGACGAGTACGATGATGTGGTGCCGCTCGAGTCCTACGAAACCGAACCGTCCGATACCTCCTCGACATATAACTCCCAGTCATATGGCCAGAGCCTCAGTCACCGCGATGTAGTCGTCGAGCACCCGTGCCACGAGCTGCGCAAGATTCTGAGCAATGGCTCATTCTACTACAGTACCGACTTTGACGTGACGAATCGACTTCAAGACCGCCCAATCAACGCCGACTCGTTCCACATTGACAGCTTCAACGACATGTATCTGTGGAACTCGTTCATGATTAGTCCCCTTGTGAAGTTCCGTTCACGTTTGTTGCCACAAGAGCAGGAAGCGCTGGACGAGTCCCGCATCCTCACGTCTGCCATCCGTGGGTTCTGCAAAACCATGACGATCCCACAGAGCGCCTCTCCGCTCAAAGGCAACAGTGGCCGAGCATCATATTTAACACTCATTTCTCGTTTATCCTGTCGCCGAGCTGGTACTCGGTTCAATGCTCGTGGAATCGACGACGACGGCCATGTCGCCAACTTTGTCGAGTCGGAAACCATATTCTGGAGCGCTACCGGCACCGTCTTCTCCTACGTTCAGATTCGTGGCTCGATTCCCGTCTTCTGGGAACAGGCGGCTGATCTGATACCGGGCCGACAAAGACTCACAATAACAAGACCCCCGGACGCTACGCAGCCCGCCTTTAACAAGCACTTTGAAGAGCTCGAAGCCATGTATAGTGCCGTGCACATTGTCAACTTGCTGAGCGAAACGAAGCCCGGAGAGGTTGAACTAAGCAATGCTTACAAGACTGGTATCAAGTACTGTCCTCTGAGTCGCGTTCGTCAAGGAGGCGGGGCTGACGATCACGCCATGCTGCGACAAACACACTATGACTTTCATGCTGAGACCAAGGGCCCAGGCGGGTACGAAGCCGCGCGCGAAATCCGTCGTTATATCGAGCACTCTATTGACGGGTTCGCTTATTTCTTGGCTGAGGAAGCTGACGATGAGAAGCAGCTTCGAAGCAAGGATACGAGGATGATTGTCGTGCTGCAGCAAGAAGGCGTCTTTCGTACAAACTGTCTCGACTGCCTGGACCGAACAAACCTGATCCAGACGCTAATCTCACAAATGGCAGCGGAGGCATTCCTCGGCCACCGCGGCGTCTATGCGGCCTCTGACTTTTGGATGCGTCACTCGACGTTGTGGGCCGACAATGGTGACTCGCTGTCCAAGATCTACGCCGGCACGGGAGCACTGAAATCGTCGTTTACGCGCCACGGCAAGATGTCACTCGCCGGTGCTGTGGCCGATATGCGCAAATCGGTGCAGAGACTGTACCACAACAACTTTGTTGACCCATCGCGGCAAATCACGATTGACATGTTGCTGGGCCGATTGATCGGACAGGCGCCGGTGCACCTTTTCGACCCCATTAGCGACTTTATCTCGGCGGAGCTCAGTAAGCGAGGCGACGAATACACATCGTTTGAGAATATCAGCCTCTGGGTGGGCACGTTTAACCTCAACGGCAAGACGGAAGGCATCGGCCAGGACCTGTCCCCGTGGCTGTTCCCTCCCGAGGGCGGCGAGGACCCCCCTGACATTTACGTGGTGGCATTCCAGGAGATTGTCGAGCTCAGTCCGCAGCAAATCATGAACAGCGACCCGTCGCGCAAGTACCTCTGGGAGCAGGCCGTCAAGAATGCCCTAAACGAGCGGCAGGACCGCATGGGTGGCGAGCCGTACGTTCTGCTGCGCAGTGGACAGCTAGTTGGTGCTGCGCTGTGCATATTCGTCAAGGCATCTAGCTTACCCAATATAAAAAATGTCGAGGGCAGCGTCAAGAAGACGGGTATGTCTGGCATGGCGGGCAACAAAGGCGCAGTTGCCATCCGTCTAGACTACGCAAACACACATATCTGCTTCGTCACGGCGCATCTGGCAGCCGGTTTTGCAAATTATGACGAAAGAAATAGAGACTACGCAACGATTCACCAGGGGTTGCGGTTTCAGCGAAATCGTGGGATCGACGATCACGGTAAATGCCTTACCCTTCCGAGGCAAAAGGTTTCGGGCTAACAAGTGCAGATGCAATTATTTGGCTTGGGGATTTCAACTATCGTATTGGACTCGGCTCTGAGATCACGCGTACCCTAGTGCAGCAAAAGAACCTGCCAAAGCTGTACGAAAATGATCAGCTGAACCTACAAATGGTGGCCGGGCTGGCGTTTCCGTTTTACTCGGAAGCACGGATCAACTTTATGCCCACGTACAAGTTTGACGTGGGAACTGATACCTATGACAGCTCGTACGTTGCCTAGTCCCAGTCTTGAACCACTGCCCTATTCAACTAACAAACAACAGTGAAAAGGCCAGAATCCCTGCATGGACGGATCGCATTCTACGAAGGGGGCAGAACTTGCGGCAGCTTAGCTACAACTCGGCGCCGCTGCGCTTCTCAGACCACCGACCGGTGTATGGGACGTTTGCGTGCACGGTCAGCATCGTGGACGAAGGACGGCGCGAGGCTATCAGCGGAGAGCTGTATGAGCGGCGCAAGGCGGAGCTGGGCAGCGGCGGCAGCGGGTCGGTGATTGAGGATCTGGACACGGAGGAGGACGAAGAGGAGGACCTGATTGGGTTCGAACCGGTGGAGCCCGGGCTGCCGGCGGCCAGTTCGGATCGGCAAAAGTGGTGGTTGGAAGGCGGACGACAGACGGCGCGCGCACAGGTTGCGGTGCCGACCGGGCGGGACGGGCTGCCGATGAGGCTCAATCCGCAGCGGCCGTCAAACCCGTTCTTCAACGCGGGCAGCGACGAGGCCGAGTGGGTGTCGGTGTCGGCGCCGGGGGCGGATAGCAGCAGCCTGTCGAGCTCGCCGTTCGAAAAGGTGCCGATGATGCCGGGGACTCTGTCGACGCCGTCGCCGTCAACGTCACGACGACCGGTGCCATCAGGGCCAGACGCGGCCGGAAGGCTGCCCGCGCAGATTGGCAGGCTGGCGATGGCGGACGATCACGGCTCCGTGTTGTCGCGGCGCAGCACTGACCTGGACCGTCGACAACAACAACAACAACAACAGCAACCGCCGCCTCCGCCGCCGCCGAGACGAAGCACGGGGGGACAGCAGCAGGTACTTTGGACGCCGGGCCCGGCGGCCTCGTCGTTACCGCCGCGCCCAGGGTCGGCGGCCTCGCAGCAGTCGCTAGCCAGGGAGGGGCGGGAGAGTGTCAGCAGCGGCAGCGGTAAGCCGCCGATCGCGAGGAAGCCGGCGCACCTGGCCGGCTCGTCACCAGTCATCGGACGGAGCCCGACGCAGCAGACGCAACAGCAACCCCCGCTGCCCCCTAGGGGCGAGGTATCGCGGAAGGCTGTGCCACCGCGCGACGAGTCATTGATATAGAATAGCTATTGGAAATGGGAAATGGGAAATGGGAAATGGGAAATGGGAAATGGGAAATGGGAAATGGGAAATGGGAAATGGGAAATGGGAAATGGGCAATGGGAAATGAAAAGCGGGAAAACAATGGACGGGATTTATGCATTACGACTAGCGGCACTTTTGTGAAGGGGGCATTTGATGGTAGAGAGAGTGTCGTATGTAGCATACGCACGGAGATGTGCTGCTATGGGCACTACATATATTTTCATGAATGACGTGGTTGGGGATCGAGGTATGCAGTCGCAAGTGGACACTGTCTGGCAACGAGATTGACGAACGGATCGAAGCCGAGCTGAAACGCCGAGACTTCGCCCGGTGATGGCCAGTCTGTATGCTAAAATGAATCCGGATCTCTCTGCAACTTCGGCCAGCAGCCGAAGCGGAGGGGGAGGGGGGGGGGCGAATGGGAAAGCCACTTTTTTTCTGTTCAAACCGATTTATTAGATGTTTATTACTCCGCTTCTCTGCAAGAAAAGAAGAGAAAAATAAATAAATAAATAAATAAATAAAATAAATCAAACAAAACAAAACAAAAAACAGGCGGCCATTGCAGCTTGGCATGTCTCTTCTTTTTTCTTGGCCGTGTTGCATGATGTTTGCTGTTAAAATAAACATACAATGTTAATAATAACTCGGCTCGTTACATTACGTTGCAAAACCGCCACCATCAGGCCCCCCCCCCCCCTTCTCTCCCTCTCCTTACTAATATTCGGGGGTTTAGCCCCTTTCTGGGATTTGCAAGGGAATGAGGGAGCGACGATGATGATGATGATGAGGAATAAGACTGAATGGCGGTAAAGAATTTTCGTTTCTTCTCTTCATCGTGATGTGAAGAAAAAAAAAGAAGTGGCAGGAGTTGTGCCCCATTGGAATGCAAGGGTCTTCCATACCGCTCACCAACACGGCAACGTCCGCTGGGGGGGAGGGGGGGGGATGTAGTGGGGGGATGGGTTGAAGCGGGGGGGGGGGGG
>MWMN01000070.1:4820-70404 GCA_002968875.1 Cordyceps cicadae | reverse complement strand
GACCTTGAGTCACTGGACTGGGCCGCCCGTCCATCGGCGTGGCGTTTTTCTTTCTTAACTTTCCCCTCTTCAGCTTCCTTCTCGCAGCCATGTCCTGTGTGGCCTTGCTCATGCCACCCAGCTCTGGCTCAGAAACGCGTTGTCTTGACTGGAGAAATGCCGTGATGCATGTTCCCCTCCCCCCTCCTCCTCCCAACTCCCCTGGCTTCCTTGTGCTCATGACTTGGCTGAGTGCAGACGGTCGGCGAGACCCCCCCCCCTCCCCCCATGTGTTTTTTTTTACCTCCTTGTCTCATTACACCGCCACCCGGTGAAGGCGGTTAGAAAAGAATGCAATGGCTAGGTTGTCGAGGTACTTACTTGCCTGTATGGCTGTAGGTACCGGAGTAGCCGAGTACTTGGTACTTGGTACCTGCTTCTCCCTCTTCCCTCTTCCATGTGAGGCGGTGGCCTCGGCTCCAGCTTGTCTCGCCTGCGCGCGCCTGGTAGTTGTCAGTAAGTTAACTAGTTAGTTGCCTCTGCCATCACGATACATGCAGCTTGTTATTGAATTTATTCCGATATATTAAATACATGCGGACGTACATATATCCACCTTCGTCTGGTCAGGCGGCCCCTCTGTCCTTGCGCCTTCCCTCCCTGCCTGCCTGAGTGCATCTGCTTGTCCGCTACCTCACTCAGCCCAGCCTCCTCCCCTCCTCCAGCGACGACCGATGACGCTAGTGAACGGACCCTTGCCGATTGGATTTGGACGGCTGCTGAATCGCGGCGCGTCACCTGCTGCTCCTGCTGACACTTGCTGCTGCGAATTTTGCCTTGCATTTGTTTCTCGTAGAATCATCAATACACCCTTTCAAAACGTAAACCCCCGGCATGCTACCGATCCAATCTCTTTATCGTATGGGGTGGCGTTTCCGTTCAGTCAGGTAGCAGGCAGCTTAGCACCTTGGTAGTTACAGGACTTGTAAAGCTGTGTAGCTTCGGAGGCGGTGCGGCTGCGACTTGCCTTGGCCTTACCTACTACTACCCGTTTGCCTCTATCGCCTCCTCTCTCCTCTTTGGACAGGCCTGCTTTTTTGCCTGCCACTTTTCTCCCTACCTATCCTTAATCTGGACACCCGTCGACTTCCCTGTCGAATCGTTTGATTTCCCCCCTCCAACTCGCACCTCAAGCACCAGGCCAAAAAGAGATAGGCAGCAGGGAAGAAACTTTCCATTCAAAAGCCTCCTCACCCCCAATACCCCAATCCCCCCATACATACATCGCAAACGCCCGCGAAAAGAGTCACATCCCCCCGTCCTCGCCCGCCAATCTCGCTTCCCTTCTCCTTCATTGTCTGCTTCATCATTTACTCTACCCGTCGCCTCTCCAATACTTCTTGCCGAAAACACCAAGAATTCTGCCTCAAAACACCGTCTTCTCCTGCCACACGTGCTCTCTTCCCCAATAATCCTTCAACCTTGGCAAGACAAGGTTCCGCTCTCGGCCCACGGTCCATCGGTTGGCTTCTCCAGAGACAGACAAACGCGCAGCGACAACAGAGCAACAGAGCAGCACCACTTCTTTTTCTTTTGCCTTGCTACTCCAGCTCAGCCTTACGGGCGCAGGTCCAAGAATCAGCAAGGAGGCATATCTTTATTTGCTTTTTATTCTCCTTTGCTCTCTCTTTTTACTTTCAAGCTGAAGCACGGCGTTTTGTACCAGAAAGCCACACCTCCTTCTCTCTTAAAAGGGGAAGAAAAAACGAGTGCTTTCAAACCAGCCCATACTTACACATCCGAACCATATTCCCTCGACACAACCACAAAAAACCACACACACGCAATGGACGCTACGGAGCAAATCGTCATCCCGCAAATGTCCCCCGCCAAGCAGGATCGCATCCTCATCTGGCGCAGTGAGGTCGCCACCGCCTCCCTCGACGACGGCACCTCCTCCACCGCCAACGACAACGCCTCCTCCCGACACGCCGGCTCCTCCTCGGCCACGTCCACCACGACCGCCTCCTCCTCCTCCTCCTCCCGCCCGGCCCTGCTCCTCGCCCGCGGCCGCCAGGCGCTCGCCAAGGTCGCCCGCCGGCTGTCGGGCCGCCCCTGGCGCGCCGGCAAGCTCGCGGGCGAGGACCGCGACGCGCCGGCCAGGACCGCCATGTACGCCAGGCTCTCCCCCGACTACAGGCCAGACGCCGACGAGGAGGTCGACGGCGACGTCCCGCCGTTGAGGCGCCCGGAGTAGCAGGCGCGCCCTTCATGGCTTGATCAAGTTCAAGCGGCTGTGTACAACCACAAGCCCATCATATTGTCCTCGTCCTCATGAACTCGACGAGACAGCAGGCGTCCCCCGACGGAGTTTTTTTTTTTCTTTTTTTTTGCGTGCGTTTTGGAAGCCATGTATCCCATCTTTGTCTTTGAATACTTTTCGCAGCTTATTATACCCTCCTGCTATATTCATAACCATACTCAAATCTTACTACCATCTAATACCATTCATTGAACATTCATCATCTTGCTCTACTACAACCACCTGTACAGTCGCAATCCTTTTCAATACAAAACATGCTGCGATTACCTTCCATGTTTTAACTGTTCGTAGTAGAAATTGCCTCTCGTCTCACCACTCCTGTGTAATCTGGCAACTCATACACCGCACGTCACCCACTGGTCACAAGACACCAACACGTTCACGCCACACAGCATCACATCACATCACACCCGCCATCACACGGTACAGTAACCTCACATCGCACATTGCACACACATAGAGACATACCAACACACAGACACACATATATCGGATATTTTTGCCATTTTTTATATACTGCGGTTCCATCCCGAGTCCCCTTTAACCTGCTGGGAGATGGAGCCCCGGAGCCCTCTCAATGGGGGCCGTGTCGTCCGAGAAAGCTTCTCTCTCCTCCGCAAACAGGTTCCAGATTGTCGACTCGTCCTTCCAACCTTAACAACGACAGCTGGTCAAAAGAGGTACGCCGGAGGCCACTGCAGAAAACTGTTGAAAAAAAAAGACAACAAAATAACAACAAAAAAAAACACTCAAAAGTGTTTGACGAGAGAGCAGCAGAAACAACACTTTCCGTAAGGTAAAAAAACGAGATACGATCCACGAAAATTTCCGGATCAGGGTCAACTAATTTCAGTAATGCAGCCATATTGGGAAAAAAAAGAAACAAGATTACCCGCAATACGCAAAGGCAAGGTTGTCATTTTTTTTGCCATGACTGCCTGCGCAGTCAGGCGGGAGAAACGGCCGTGTTTCTCTCCCAAGCCGAAACCATAATAAATTCTACCCCCCATTTGCGCAAAAAGCAAACGCACCAGCCAACCCATCTCTTCATGAGTCAACTGCACCGCACCAGTCCGTGCCAAGACAAGTGCGAGCCTAGGAGGCACCGGCAGTGGCGGCGGCCTCAGTGGTAGCCTCTTCAGCGGGCTTCTCGGCCTCAGCGGGGGCGGCGGCCTCGTCCTTCTTGGGGGCCTCGGCGGCGGGCTCGGCCTCGGCCGTATCAGAAGAGGTCCACAGAGTGAGGTTGTCACGGAGAAGCTGCATTATCAAGGTGCTGTCGCGGTACGACTCCTCGGACAATGAGTCGAGTTCAGCAATAGCGTCGTCAAAGGCCTGCTTGGCGAGGTGGCAAGCACGGTCGGGAGAGTTGAGGATCTCGTAGTAGAAGACGGAGAAGTTGAGAGCAAGACCCAGGCGGATGGGATGCGTGGGGGTGAGCTCAGTTTGGGCCACGTCGGTAGCGTTCTAGATTTGTCAGATCAGATCAGGTGAAAGCGGGTGTGAGGGGATTGCTAACCTTGTAGGCATCGTGGGCAGCAGTAGCGGCAACCTTGCGCTTCTCGCCAGAGGCGAACTCGGCAAGGTAGCGGTGGTAGTCACCCTTCCTAAGCGGCTGTCAGTACTTGAAATAAATGTGACAGCTGGGTTCAAGAAAGATTTTGGGTGCGCACATCTTGTGGTAGAAGACCTTGGACTCGCCAGTAGCGGAGTTGGGAATCAGGCTCTCGTCAAGAACATCGAGGACATCCTGGCAGACCTTCTCGAGCTCGGTCTCGATCTTCTGGCGGTATTCCTTGATGGTAGGTACGTGCTTTTCGGTGCCCTTGGACTCCTCCTTCTGCTCGATGGAGGAGATGATGCGCCACGAGGCACGACGGGTGCCAACGACGTTCTTGTAGGCCACGCTCAGAAGGTTACGCTCGTCGACGGTGAGCTCGCCACCGATCTTGGCAACCTCCTTCATGTAGGTGACCATCTCATCGTACCGCTCGGCCTGCTCGCAGAGGCGGGCGAGGAAGGTCTTGCTGTGGACGGCGTCAGTTTCTGCGTTGCGTAGTTGAGGCCGATCATGGTGGCGGCGGGGCCGGGAGGGCAAACCTTTCACGCTGGGAAAACGAGTTAGCAAGGCTTCAGAAATGATGGCGAGGGCATGATTGGAACGAGCACGAACGGCATCTCAAGATACCGGTCCGTGTTGGCTACAAGCATTGAACGGAAAGGGGCCTCGGGGCGGTGGAGGAGGGGGACAGGGAAGCGCAAACGGAGCATACCTCAGTGGCCATTTTGAAAGAGCGGGGTGGTGCTTAAGAGTTGAAATCGAGCAAAAAAAACGCAAAGAGTTTGGTATCGGAAAGAGAGAGAAGAGAGAGGAAGACAGAAAAGTCAAAAATCGACTGGTGGAGAGAATGGGGGAATGATGGATGAAAGAGTACGTGTTGATATTTTGATGTGGATAAGAGGTAGATTTGGACTTGGGTTTTAGGCGCTTTGGGGGACAGCGGAGAGGGAGGAGGGGGGGGAGACCAAGGACCCAAGGAGCTTGCTTTGCCGGAGCTTTGGTCGTGCTGTGTTGATAGGAGAGGGGAGTTCTAGGTTGTTCCGGTGGTGTCGTGGGCTGGTGTCGGCGGGTGTTGGCAGCCTGGCAGCTGGCCAGGGTTACTCCCGCGGGCCTTCAGTACGCCAGCTGCCCACTGAAAGCGCCCACTGTTGCCCGTCGCGAGCCTGCTTAGCCTGGAGGCGGGAGAGGAGGAGAAGCAACCCAGCTGCAGTGGAGTTTTTTTCACCTTCCCCCGCTTCAGCGTGAAAAAAAAAAAGGCTCGATACGCTTCACCTCCCTTCCATCCTCTGCATGCCCAACCAAAAGGTATCTTTTACTAGTGCACTCACCAAGAAAATACTTTGGCCATGGATGTGGCGGTGATGGCCACCGGACCCCGAGCCGCAGCATCCGTAGAACGTAAGCTGCATGGGTGACTGAAGTTCTAACTATTCCCCGTCCGTTTGTCTTTCTGGGACTTTTCTTTTTGCCTATCGGTTACTGTGTACGTTATGGGTTTCCCTTGCTGCAATGCTTCCAGCCTTGTCAACAATGTCTGCATCGCGGGGTAGCGAGCGTTTAAACCTCACCCCATCCGAGCCCCCCTAACCAGCCGACAAAGGAAAAGAAACAGCTGTTCACTCCGTCACTCGTCTTCGAGCACCGCCCAGAACGTGACCACGCATCACGTCGCACAAAAAGATCGCTGCCTGAGCTTTTCGTCTCTTCATTCCCTCGTGGCCTTTGTTTAGTTCGGCCAGCACTGCCACTCCACCAAGACCAACTAGTGGCCTCACTTTGAGTCCTATCATCATGCCCCAGCGCCCAGCGAACTCTTCCGACTGGACCCTCTCTTTGGCCTCGTTCTTGAATCAACCTGCTAGCCCTTGCCCTCGCAGAGAACAGATGCATCACGGTACAATATCGCGGCCATGTGATGTCGTCAAAAAAAAAATTTTCAAATCAGCCGCCTTGTCGTCAGGCCGGCCTTCTGCGCGCGGCTCCGGCCAGCCCGCAAAGAAAAGTGATGGGAGGTGCATCACCCGTTGTGATTCAGCTTCCCCTCACTTGGGTCCCACCAGCGCGCCCAATAATTTGTTGCCTTGGACGATGTTGGCACCTGAATGGCTACGAGATCATCGCGCGTGGCATGCGGAGCCTACGCCTAGAAATGATTTGATTTGCAAGTGATTGCATCTCCTATTAATTATTATCATCATCACATTAGGTCTGTTCATACAATCTAGGTTACAGGCGCATGACCGTCACCACCACGGACGCCACAGCCGCAGATGACCCCCCCTTCTGGTACATTTTACAGTTCTTGGTTCTCCATGTCAACGCCCAACTCTGACATCTTGTTGCGACCCCAGTCGAACGGATCGCCTCCGGGAAAGCACAATCCTAGCCTCCAAAAGTAATCCCGATGCGCGAAGAATAGTTGCCACAACTTGAGCCGCGTGGGAAATCCCCGCTTATGTAACTGGTTGCCAGCGACACTTTTATAAAATTCGGTCAATCGCATCAGGCTCTGCGACGTGCTGTCCTGGCCGGCGCTGCACTTTTCGTCGTCGTTACCCGCGCAGAGCTGCAGGTCCTCCTGCGTGGGCGACAGATCCGACTTGGTAATGTGAATCTCGCCAGCATGCGACTTGTATCCCCATTCACCAGGCGGCAGCAGTGGAACGGGGTCGTTGGTGTGCGTTACTCGTCGATACGAGCGCTTTTCCGTGCCGGCGTCGTGGTTTAAATCGAATATCCGATTGATAAAATCGACAAGCCCATCGTTGCCCACACGCGGTTCGCCAAATGTCGTGACGACAATGTTGTCCAACCCCACAGCCGTCTTGAGCTCAAGTGCGGCCAGGCACGCTACTGCACCCCCAAGACTATGCCCGACAAGATGGATCGGCTTGCCGGGGTGCCTCCTCCGCAGCCGCATGAGTTCAGGAATGACGGACTCCTTGGCGCTCTGCCAGGCCTTGAAGAAACCCATGTGAACGGTGCAGTTGGTGCACTTGTGCGCCTGCGACCCGCCGCCCGGGTACGGCACGTACTCCTGGGGCACGGTGCTGAGGTCTATGACGGTGTCGGCGATGCTGTAGGTGCCGCGGAAGGCGACGATGATGGCGCCGTGCGAGTCAATGTCGACAGCGGTGGCAGGAGGCGTCTCGTCGACGGCGACGTAGCCGCAGCTGTCGGTCATGAACAGGCCGGTGCTCCAGGTGCGGGACAGGGTGACGTTTGGGAACTCTGCGCAGCGCGACAGGCAGCTAAACGGCTTGCCGATGCCCGTGTTTCCGATGCAATAGGATATATCGACGAGGCGGGCCAGGCGCTCGAGTGAGGCAAACAGGCCGGGCGACACGCCGGAAGGCTGCGGCGCTGCGGCTGCGGCTGCGTGCAGCAAGCAGCCGATTAAGACGAGCCACATTCTCTGGTAAACCGATCGCTTACTGTTGATAGAGGATAGAGGATGATTTTAGAGGGTATAGAAGACCGTAATCGTTGGTTGTTTGAGGCAGATTCGGAAGTCGAAGTGCATTGATCACGAGCCTATTGGGCTGCTCAGGTGGGCCAACGCAATCACCCAGAATCTGGGGTTAGCGTCATCCCAACGCTAAAAAAAGGTACCAGAGGGCGCCACCGCATAATGTTGTGTGTGTTTCGGTTTATAAAACTGAATAAGAAGAAAAACATGGTCTATTTGTATGGATCTTTTTAATCGTACAGGGGTCATAAATTGTTCACTCAATTTCCATCATTTGATAGGCCATCTTGAAGCTGGTCGGGTCTCGGACAGGCGAGAGGCTAGCAAATCGGCCAGTGTATTCGGTGGCGTTGGCGATGCATCGGCCAGCCGTGCAGGGGGCATTGATGTTCACGCTGCCAGAGGCCTCGAAGAGGGGTGTGCTGTGACGGGTCAGTATTTGCTTTTTACAGTTCTCTTTTTGGGTTCCCCTTCCAATCCTGTCTCCTTTCGAAGATGGGCGAGAAGGAGGGGGAGGAGGGGAGGAGGGGAGGAGGGGAGGAAGGAAGGAAGGAAGAAAGGAAGAACGGAAGAACGGAAGAAAGGAAGAGTCTCACCCCTGAGGATTGGGACAGGCGCGCTCGACCATGGTCAACTGGCCCGAGTGCCAGATGAACTTGACGTCGCGGTTCTCGCAGGCGAAGCGCGGCGTGAGGCCCTCGGGCGTCGTCGACTTGGACGTGGCGTTGAACTGGCAGGTTGTCTGCACCTGGGTGGTCGGATCGGCGTAGGCGAAGTCGATGTAGGTTGGTGAGGTGGCGTTGGCGTCGGTACCGGTGCCGTTGGTATGGCCGACAAAGTCACGGATGGTATAGTTGGAGGGCAGCACGCAGCCCTGTTGCTCAACGGCCTTGAGAAGCATCGGATGCGCCGAGTAGGCGGCGGCGAGGGGCAGCGCGGCGGCGGCAAGGCTGAGACGCATTTTGGGTGGTGGGTGGGAGAGGGTGATTGATTGATGACGATGGAATTGAGATATTGAGATGCCAAGGTCGGGAGAAGGAGTGATTTTTTTGTCGTAAAGTAAACACGAGGGAAGGGAAGGGAAGCGAAGAAGAGGAAAAGAAAAGCAAAGAAAAGAAAGGACTTATGCCAATACGTATATAAACTTGCCGCCTTGACTTTGGAGAAAAGGGCAGGCAGGCAGGCAGGCAGGCAGGCAGGCACAGAGAGGCAGGTTCCACATGCTCACGTCCGATCCCCTCCCTGCCCCTGAATAACTTTGGGGACTGGAACTCTCCTGCCCAACCATCACCGTCACTTGCACTGCCGATCTCTTTGTTTCATCGGTTTTCCAAGGCGATTAGCAGGATAGCTTGCTGATGCATGCCAGCAGAACACTGGAGCCTATTCCACCGAGACGCTACGCTGGCCACTGCTTCTCTTCTTCGTGCCTCGATAACGCGGGCCTGAGCACAAGCAAACAGACACGCACCGCCACTCGAGGACCCGGTCGTTTATTAATACGATGGCTTGTGTGTCGTTGACACGGCACGCTGGAAGAAACAAGCCAGCTGATAAGCCAGCGGAACGAACCACAGACGAGATGATGTGCGGCAAGCCGATTGCATACATGTCAATATATCTCCGACCGCGGATGTTGGGCATTTCCCCAGTACTCCGTACAAGTTGGCCATTTCCGCCGTATGTAATGGAAACCGACCCATCGACACCCGAGCTGAAAGCACACGGATCCAGCAGTTGGCCAGATGATCGCGCGCTATGTGGATAAATAGCCCATGCCATGATCCAGGCCCATGATGATCAGCTTTTTGACGTAATTGCTGCTGCCCTGTGCGAGTATTGCCGCGAGGTCCGCAGCGTTGCCGTATTATTTGCTGTCATCGCCAAAGTACACTCTCTGATCCATCGCTATTTCATTTCAAGTTTGCTTTTCCAAGCTTGGATCGGCTTCCTCAACTCGGTCGCGATCCTCCGGAAATGATGCGGGAATAGTTTCAGCCACACGACACCAGAAGCAAGACAACGTGGAATTTCCATTTCCTTCTTTCTTCTTCCAAAAAGAAGAGAAGTTTTCTTTATTTACCTCTCTCCCAGTTATATCCTGCTAGACCCTTATCTGTGCAAGACCAATCCGCAAGGCATGGGACGAGGCACATCATTGTGTCTATCATCATGTCATTTCTCAATCTCCGCAAGATTATAGCAACTATTCTGTGCTCAACGAAATGGCCAGATTGGTGGAACTATTTGCAACGAGTACCGGGTATTTTCAGCATGCAAGTGCAAATCCACGCCGCCATGATTTGCCAGCAGAGTATTGCGAGGGCTGCCACAGACATTGCCTGCGTCTGACAAGCAAATAATGCGACCTCTGTGCTACTCTATTTATCGGCTTATTGACTCACATCCTGCTGCAAGACAGCCCAAGCAGTCCATGCGAGCTTTGTGTCCCATCAAGTACGTGTAGCAAGCCAGCTCCTGCTACCGCTTGGCAACCCAAATACTGCCCCGAGAATGTGAGATGTGAGGCATCTGACCCATGGGTGGTGAGATGACCGCGTCTTGTCCGGGCTTTTGGACACAGCGGTAGGCGGTGCCCTATCAGTCTCAAAGCCTCGTCAATTGGCCACTTTGGTCGGCTGAGGATGTGCCACTCGGATGTGTGATGTTTATGCACTCGATTTATGTTGCGGGCGCTCAAATGTTTACATTTATGAGTAGACGGCAGATGGTATCGTGCCTTTGGCAATGAAATTGCCTTGCTCATTCCTGGTGCTACAATCACACCAGCCGAGACCACTCGGGCGAGCACAGCATATTTAATAAGGCCATGTACGAACTCGCACAATTCAACGGCGGTTGCACGCTTTACACTGTCCCACCATGCTGAAAACTCGAAACTGTGCCTCTTGCTCGATCTGGAAGGATTCAGTAAGGGCTCAACTGCCTTTGTCGCCTCTACCATGAAGGCATAAATTGATCACCGCCTCGCGATTCTGGATCGTGAATGATTGATCCATCCTCCTCTCACCCGACAAACAACAAGACCTCAGACGGCGCCTCAGACGGCACCTCAGACCAGGGGTAACAATGTCACCCGAGTCCACGCTCGTCTTCGAGGGCGACTACGCGGTGCGCAAGCGCGGCTTCGCGCACCTGCTGCGGATGGAGGTGGAGGCCATCTACTACATCAAGACGCACGCGTCCGGGCCGATCCCCGTGCCGACCATCATCGGCTTCTGCCTGGACGAGCAGAGCAAGACGATCGAAAAGGTCGAGGAGAACTACATCCGCATGAAGCGCGTCGCCGGCCACCGCCTCGACGTCGCCTGGCCCTCCATGTCGCCCGCCGCCCGCGCCCGCACCTGCCAGCAGCTCCGCACCTACCTCGAGCGCCTGCACCGGCTCGAGCCGGAGCCCGGCACCGCCCAGGTCCGCGCCCTCTCCGGCGGCGCCTGCTACAACCACCGCAAGAGCGAGCCGCCGGCCCTCCGCCGGCCGCCTAAGCCACCGCCGCCGCCGCCGCCGCCAGCAGCAGCAGCAGCAGCGGCGACGACGCCGCCAATGAGGATGATGATGATGATGACGGCGACGACGTCGGCGGCCGAGTTTCGCAGGCCGTTCTTGTGGCGCGCCTGCGCGGACGTGGCGCACTTTCACAACGCGCTGCCCAACTACCTGCAGGCGCGGCGGCCGGAGGCGGCGGAGGCGTTTCGGCGGCGGTTCGCGGAGGCCGGCGGCGGCGGCGGTGGTGGTGGTGGTGGGGAGGGAGTCGGGGCCGGGGGCGGAGGCGCGCCGGGGCTACGGAAGGCGAGGCTGACGCACGGGGATCTGTCGTGGGCCAACATCTTCGTGGACGAGGCGACGGGGGACGTGACGGGCATCACGGACTGGGAGACGGCCGGGTTCTGGCCGGAGTGGTGGGAGTACTACATGGCGCTGCTGGGGCCGCGGGGCGAGCAGCAGTGGTGGCGGCAGGTGGTGGCGAGCATCATGACTGAGTATCCGGTCGAGGTGGGCATCATGGCCGAGTTGGATGCCATGGTGGCCGAGTTGGCCCGGGACGAGCCGGGGATGATGAGGACTCGGCTTCTGTATGATGATGAAGAGTGATGGGTGTCAATACAAATGAGTTGAAGAGTCCAGTTGGTTCTCTGTTGTGGTTACTAGCACGAGAAGAAATCAAGGGCGTTATTATAAAGAACACGATCATTTATTTGAACAAGCTTATATCAAGGGCAGGAACGCGTATCGGCGCTTCGACAAGACAGTTTTCCTCAAGGTTGCCCAACGCCAGCGCGGTGAAGATCAGCGGCCCTTTCCGCACAGCCCTGGAGGAATTGCGACTGCAAACAGCTATCCACGGAGTCTTGGATGCTTCTGTCAGGCCGGCGTCCAGGCAGGCGAAAGCTAGCGGACCAGGAGGTTGCGAGATTTGCGCACGCTTTGCGAGTGTATGCTACGAAGAACAAGAGTGAACGAACATAACCACCATCACCTCGACCGCCTAGGCCGGCCTGCCCATCCAAGTCACAGCGAAGAATGTCGGTGTCGGCGCGGCGGCTGCCCCCCCCCCCCCCGACGATAAGGCAGGTAACCTTGCGAAGCATGTAACCCGTGTGCATCGGTGCTCGTTTGATGCTGACATGCAACCTGTGGCAGCCGGTTGGCCTCTGCAACGGTGCTCGTGGTACAGTGTACGATATAGCCTTGGGCACCTGGGGCCAATCCCATGCAGGATCAGCCGTGGTGTCATCATGATGGAGTTTGACAAGTACACTGGGCCGGCATTCATGACCACCACGGATGGTCAGAAAAACTGTCCCGATCCTGCCGGTAGACAGAGACTTTCCTGATTGGAACGACACTCTGCAAGGTGTGACGTAGTATTTGAAAATACCAAGAGATGGTTTACATGGCTGCTTCCCTTCTACCTTGAACCGCCTCCTCCGCCTCCTCCCAAGTCCCCGCTGATAAACACCACCAGTACGGCCGCGTAGGCGGCGCACGAGGCAAAGACCTCGGCCCGGCGGGCGTTGGTGACGAGCGCGACCACGCCGGCAAACAAGATCGTGAACAGGGCAATCAAGCCGAGCCTCACGTCCGGCTGCGAGCCCGGCGTCCTGTAAAGGATGTAAATGGGCAGGAACAGCAGCATCGCGGCCAGCAGTGTCGTGAGGAGGGACACGGTCAGGGAGAGAAGCGGGAGCGAATACGCCCGCAGTTGCGGTGGGTGGAGCGGCGTGATGACGGGCGATGCGGCGGCGGTGGTCCGATGGTACGCCGGGACCGGAGCACCGCGCGACTGGAAGAGCCATGAGCAGTATGTCTTGAGCAGGTATGTCAGGGGGTCCGTGTGCGTTGGGGGCGCGAGGGAGACGAGGTCGGTCGGTTGCTGCGATGCGGGCGTGTCGGGTACAGGGTACACGGTCGAGCCCGGCCCCAAGAGTGTCGGCGAGGTTGTCGTCGGGGTCACCGCGGAGCCGTCCGTCTGGTGGAAGCAGTTGGACAGCGCCGTCAGCGTCTGCTTGGACGGTGGGTGGAGCGTGAGCAGCGTCGAGTTCAGCACGAGGGCTTCCCCTGAGAAGATGGGATTGAATGGTGTTAGCGGGGGGGCCTTTGGCGAGGCTACGAATAGAATCGCAAGCCCTTTTTCCCCCAAGGAGGAGTTTGGGAGGGGGAGTACGAACTGTATTCTTTCAATGTCGACCGGATCTCCATCGCGAGGTCCATCCTCTTCTTCCAACGCGCAGCATTGTCGCCGCTGGCCTTGGCGTCGTCGGCCGCCGCGTGCTTGAACGATGCCCAGTCTCGTGCATTGATGCGAATCCGCATTGGCATATCATCGGTGCTGTCCTGCTTTTCTGCGTCGAGGGCGTCCTCGCGGTCGTATTGGTCTTGCCGGGCTTCGAGTTCCAGGAGCTCGCACTCATAGTGCAGCAAGTCCCGTGCGGCGAGCTTGTCGAAGCGCTTGTACACGGCCGTGGTGTGATCTACGTCGCTGGCGATGAGGCTGGCCAGCGCGCCAAAGCCCGTGATGTAGTGAACGCCAACCGTTCCTTGCTCTTCATCGGGCGCCATTCTTGTGCGGAGGGTGGCCCTGACGATTGAGAAAAAGAAAGCTTCAGTGGTATGTCGCTATGTCGAGGGTGGGAGTGAGATCGCTCTCGCTCGATGGCTGTGTGGAATAGACTGCTCATGTCAGTGTTTGTTCAAGGCTCATTGCGATTCCGGTCTGCCTGCGTTGTTTGGGTAGCGGTTACGACCAATCCGCCAGAGTAGAGTGCTGGGATACAAATACAAATCGCTGGACCGAGGTGCAGCGCGGAGGGCCAAGTTGGACATGCTAAACTTGATCAAGTAGTCCGTCACAAATGTGTAAACGTTCAAATGCCAAATGGCCGGTGATGCGTGGTGCGCATCGCATGGATGCCCAACACACAAGGCGTCCAGACTCAGCCACGCAGCTGAAAAGCTCCCGCCTTTTCTGCATAAGAAACCATAAGAAACACACACGCCTCGCTCCTCTGCAGCCTCGAAACGAGTCACTCACTCCTTTTTACTGGCAAGGTCTGTTTGGTCAACCTTTTGTTGGCGGCGGCATTCCCGTATCTTGTTCCCAAACCCCAAAACTTGTTTCTTTTCTACAGGACCAGAACCAGTCGCAGCCACAGTCTTGAACGACCTGTCATCATTCGACCACAGAACTGTCGCTGGATTCGGAACCAGCTCCCCGTCGGGAGGAAATGTCTGATAACAACATCGCTGAGAAATGGGTGGCGCATCGGCGCAAAACATTCAGAGAGCAAGTCCTTGCATCCCATGACGCTTTGCTCTCCTTGCCAAAGAATTTGAACATCCTTCTGACTGTTCCCCAGACAACGAGAGCCACCACCTGCACATGACCCGGCTCACAAACGCGATACGCCAACACCTCCTCCGGGCACGTCTGTCCCGGTGGCTGTATCTTCATCCTCGCCGCAGCCAACCCCTGGAAAGAAGACACGGCCGTCGGTGTCTGGGGTGGCCACTCACCGGCCCGACGATGTACAGAATACGCAATTGTTCAACATTGTCAATCAGGTTTGTCTATACCCTTCTACGTCACCCATAGTCCCTGCTTTCTTCTTCAACCCAACGAAAATCGGAACCCCCTTACCAACTATATGATGATGCTTCAGCCAGAAACCCGACCAATCTCGCATGACCAGCTTGTCGCCGAAGTGAAGGAAATATACGCTGGCCTGGTCATGGTGGAAACAAAGACTAGCTATTTGGATAAGTTTGCTGTCGTGGACGAGACAATTACCCGACCAGTGAGGTACAGAGACAGGGATCTCGTGCAGACAGTCTCGGTCTCGGGCAGCGGCAGGTACGGACCGAAGGAGAGGTCCATCTTGCCCATCAACTTGAACGGCAAAACCCACCATGCGTTGGCCGACACGATGGCGTCCAGAAACTTCATGTCTGAGGCTCATGCCACCTCCATTGGCGCCGTCACCGTTCGGCGTGCGGGGAAACAAGATACCTTTATGAATGCCATTGGCAAGTTATTTCCGTCCCTGGGCGAAACAGCCATGGAAGTCTCCTTTCCTGATGATCCTACAAAGAAGATGTGGCAGACATTTTCCGTTGTCAGGAA
Source organism: Cordyceps cicadae (assembly GCA_002968875.1). Taxonomy (NCBI): domain Eukaryota; kingdom Fungi; phylum Ascomycota; class Sordariomycetes; order Hypocreales; family Cordycipitaceae; genus Cordyceps; species Cordyceps cicadae. The sequence goes on along the minus strand of MWMN01000070.1, from coordinate 55,433 downwards.
TTGTGCGGCCGCATTGGTCATGGGCGATCCTTTTTTACGGATGACGGAGACTCTCACCAAATTTCGGCATCGTCTGAAAAGGGTAGCCCGCACGGCGAAGCAGCACTGGAGACTGTGCTATATAGACGCTCCACATTGCCAGTTACGCTGTTCAGTCGCTGGAGATGCTGTCCTCGCCAACGCAGATACCGGCTCCGAGATTGACTTGGTGTCTCTGGAGTATGCCACTCGGCGCGGCTGGTGCCTCGAGACGTTTAGGCCGGACGACGGATATGTTGAGCTTGCCGACGGCTCGATCGTGAAGCTAGCCGGCTATGCGGATGCCTTGCTTGACGTTGGTGGGAACCGCACACGGGGTAACACGTTTTACGTGCTGGACGGGCTGCAGTGCGACGTGCTGCTGGGCGATGAAACGCTCTATCGTCTCGATGCCTTTAACCGGCACGAGAGCTTATTCGTGCAGCGTCCTGTCGCGGACGGCGTGCATGCCGAATTCCACGCCATCAAGTGGACGGAGAGAGCAAGGGATTATGCAACACAGATCCTCCAAGACAAACTGCCTCGAGATTTTGGGTCTGCAGTGCCCTCCTCAGGCGCCAAGAGCGGAAGCTTCTGGAAGCGCCTAGTCGGTAAAGTATCTGGCATTTCGGCGGCAGAAGAGATCCAATGTGAGTAATAGTCGTCATGCCTTGCCCCTACCCACACGCCCGCCAGTACGGAATATTACCGGCAAACGTCCTAACTTTGATCCAGATTGGGAACTAGCATTCGAACGCGCCCTTGAAATCCACGAGACGATCGAAACGGACCGCCGAATGCGGGTCAGGAAGAAGATCGATTCGCTGACCGGTGATGACTTGCAAGCAGCCAAGCAAGAGGCTGAAAATGGGAGACGTCGATACACGGAGAAGAAGGCAAGGATCCAAACACAATACCAGGCTTTCAGACGTAGGTGTGGGAGGGTGTGAAAAGTAGTGTGAAAACCAAAAGGCGTACGTACCTATATACATGCACGCCGTCATGCCTCGGCGAGATGCGTAGTTTTTATTACTTGAGCCCGAATATTTATAGAGAAAAGAATCTACTTGCACTAGTTATAATTAAAATTACGAACTTGAAGAGGACCAGGTTTCACTGACAACTGGGCCCGGTGACGCCGCTGCTCCTCCGGAGTACATCCCTCCAAACCTGATCTTGCGGCTGTCGTCGTAGTCGCACACGCCCTTGATGACAGTACATCATCACACAGTCACGCAATCACAAGCATGGCAAAGGGAAAAGAAAGTAAAAAAAAAAATCCCGTCCAGCGGGCAAAAAAAAAAAAAAAAGCTCCCCGACCAGCAGGAAGATCCCGACCAGCAGGATGACCCCTGACCAGCAGGAGGCCCTTTGCACCCTGAGCCAGCAGGACGCTTACCCCGACCAGCAGGGACACCACCCTGAGCCAGCAGAGTGATGAGTGGTAGATTTGTTTTTGGATAAGAATAGTTTCTAATAGTACAGGTGGTGGTACAGGGTAATAATAGTTTTTGAAAACGAGAAATGCAAAATGGGGATGGGGGGGTGATGCTCAACTCAAGGTAAACCTCGATGCAAGTCGGGGATGCTTCGAGGTTTCTTGCGGCGGGAGGTCGGGTTGTCCACGCTGCGAAATCCTTATTTTTTTTTTCGTTCTTCTTTTGACAGACACATCACGAGTGATGCCGCCCTTGATCGGTTGACAGCCGCATCGAGTAGATGCCTGCCCTTGTTCTTGTGATTCGATTGACAGCCGCATCGAGTGGATGCCTGCCCTTGTGAAATCTCCGGGACGAGGAGAGCCCGTCCTGTCATTGGGAGCAGCGCTTCCTCGACGCAAAGCCGCCTCCTCGGTCCCCCTTGGTCTTCGCTTCTTTGGCTGGAGAAAGGCCTCTTGGATGTCTCGGGATCGGTGATGTCGTGTTGTGTTGTTTTGGTTGGGAGGAGAGGATGGGGCAGGACACCGGGGGAAATCGAGGCCTTTATATACCTGCATCCCGCGTCCACCAACACCCGCGATGCGTGGTTGCACAAGTTTTATGTAAACAGAAGGGGGGGCAGGCGTGCGACCTGTGTACTGACTTGTGCAACATTATCTGGGTAATTCGGCGTGCACAAAAAGAGGCTTCGTCGAGATTGCGACATGGCAAATTCTCGTATTTGCCAGCCGTTCCGTGCAAGTTGGGTGTTGCTGTGTCGACGGCAGCAGTGAGTGTGCAAGACATTCAGCACCACAAGACGCGCCCGGTCCGAATCCAGTACACATTTAATTCGTATATTGTTCCGAGTTATGAGCCGCATGTCTCGTGCTACAACTCGGTCCCGTAAAGAGGCAGAGACGCGAGCAACCAGCCTCCTCGTGCATCGCAGCCCATTGGGTCGCTGTGCATGCTGTATATAGTATACAGTATGCAATATCCTGTATACTGTATACTGTATACTGTATACTGTATATACTGCATATTGCAGGATTGACTATACAGACAGACAAAAACCACATGCATACTGCAATACTCGATGCTCTGCTCGAATACTTGGAGTGTAGCAATCTTGTCAATTTGTTTCTCTTTATATCCAGATGTCCAGCAAGACAGAAATCTCCAACAGGCACCAATCTTAGTTCTCCATTACATCCACTTCACACAGACGCCAAGCATCTTTCACGATCGCCCGTTCCCATCTCAACTAAGCCCACACCTTGCGGAACTTGACCTCAAACTCTTCCTGCACCAATTTAAAGGCCCTAATCACCTGTAGCAGGTTACCATCTCCGCTTTCTAGCCGAGACTCATCGTCGAGGGACAACGTCGCCTCGCTTGCTGAGGCACCGTCGTCATCGCTCACGTCGTCCTCCCAGGAATCCAGTGCCGCCGTTTTCTTCTTGCTCACTTTATCCTTGTTGCATTGTTTCCCTACAATCAGCGCAGCTACCGAGCCCTTTACGGGCTCCTGCTCTTCCTCGTCACCCAGTCCGAGTTCGTCCATGCGCTCCTGCATCACGTCGTCCACATCTTGTACGTCCGCCATGGCCGCGTCGTCGTCCGCCCGACCATCCAGACGGACAAAGTTTTCCAGACTGGTGACAATGGTAGCCAGGACGAGCGAAAAGTCCTTGAGGTGGAACCAGACGTCGCCGCGCTTAATCTTGTTGTCCCGCACCAGCGCTGTTAGCTCGCCGTGCTTGAAAAAGTCGTAGATGTATGCGTTCCATGGACGACCGCCAGTATCAGCAGGATATATGCGAATGTATGGTACAGCCGACTCCTCCAAGAACACGTCGCTGCGGACCGTGGCACACAGTTCGTGGATGTTTTCGAAGCTGTCGGTCAATCCGGACAATGCCGCAAAAGGTGAGCGGAGCTTCGTAGGTGGCAGGTGGGCAATCATGGACCGGGACTCGTCCCTGTTCTCATTGGCGACTTGATACCCCGTAAAGGGAAGCTTCGTGTCCGGAACGTCTTCCAGGTGCTGTTTGACGTAGGTGCTGACGTAGTGATGGAAGATGTCAAGGGCCTCCTGGTTGTGTTCACGGAGGACACGCTCCGCCGCATCTGGGAGCGGAGGAAGCTCAATCACGGACGGCGACCGGACGAGATTGCTTCGAGTGCTGAGCGGGATTCGGCAGAACAGATGCGCCAGCACCAGCACCAGTTCCTGCATCGCCGCCTCCGGATTCCTATCGACCGCCTTGCAGAGCCTATGAAAGTAGCCTTCCTTCAGCAGCGAATGGAACGCGAACACGGCGTTCTCGGTAAAGTACAGGTGGCCAATCAGACCCGCAAAGTTGAGCGGCGCGCCGTTCGCCGACAGCAGCCGTTGCCTGCGCAGGTACTCAATCGAGAAGCGCAGGTGGTGTCGGATGGCCATCTGGTCCGACGGACCGCCGAGATATAACCGTGATAGGGAAAGTACCGAGTTGATAGCCCGTGTTGCGTATGCGTTGTTTCCCGTATGATGGGCCAGACCAAGCAGGCGAACGACAAGCGTTGTCGAGAGCGGAAAGTGGCCACCGAGGTCCGGCAGCCGTGACGACATGATCTCGAGCGCACGCGCGAGCGGCATCCCGGCAAATACGACGTTTCCCAGCAGGTCAAAGCCACGGCGGCCGGCGCGCCCCGAGGCCTGGTGGTAGTTGAGAGGAGTGAGGAAGATGGAGTCGCCAAAGAAGACCACCGTCTTACAAGGCATGTTTATGCCCAGGGCGAGCGTCCCGGTGGCGATGACGACGCGCAGGTAACCTTTTCGGAACAGCATCTCAACACTGGTTATTGGCATGTTAGCATGTGGATTCAATCGTCACGATACATACAGCTGGCACCAGTATCCCCATGGTTGGACTGCACTTACACTTGTCGGTAGTTTCGATTCATTCCCGCGTGGTGCACCGCAATGCCTCGACTGAGCGCCGCGATAATCTTTGGCTGCACATTGGCTGCTACAAGACGCTTGATCAGAGGCTTCATCTCCGAGTCTGGCATCTTCTTCTTGTCCGCAAAAGAGAAGCGCTCCAGTGGCGCGTCCGGGTCGAAGCTGTCCCATTTGCTCGCCTCCACGCTCTTCTCCTCCCGTAGCATGTCCAGCTTGGACATTTTGTCATCATTTTTGTCTTCTCCGCGACCCTTGGATAGTCGCTTCTTGCTCTCCATCTTATCCGGCCTCGTGTGCGATTTCGCCGACTTCCAGGCTGCATGTTCTTCCACCTTTCTTGCCCATTCAAAGCTGGACTCCTTCCAGCTCTTCTCAGCGCGCTCAAGCTGGTTGGCGAGGTAAATTACTGTCGCCTCACACGAATCTCGATCATAGTTGAACAGGATGGCGGGCAGAGCTCCGCGACGGTGCAAGTCGGTAAGCAGGGGCAACGCCATGGTGAAGACGTGTGCTTTGCTGTCCTGGACCGAAAATACAACCTTAAAACCATCCCTTGTGGCTTCTTCTAGCGTAGGCCTGGCGTCTGCGGTAGCCAATTCACTGTGAACGGCTGAGAAGGGTGAATTGATGTCTTGCATCCATGAGTGCAAGACTTTCTTCAGCAGAGTTCCCCATCGCAGCACATCAGACCGTTTAATAACGGCGGAAAAGAAGTTTTGAGGACACAGCGCATCATCCATAGGATACTGTGAGCTTTTGTGCCTCGACATACTCCGCCACAGGGACAGGCAGTCCCTTGGCTCAAGAGCAATGTCGTCCATGGCGCCTCGGTTTCTAGATACTTCTGTTAGTCCGTCTGAAATGGTACATAGGAAATGAATCTCAACAACTTACCGATTTGTGAGGCTGACGATGGGATGGATGAACTTGAACGACTGCACTTCAGCTTGGACCTCATCAAGTCCAGGCGTTGCAAGACCTTCAACTGGAAGCAACCCTCTAAATGCAAACATCTTTTCTGGGGGCTGATAAAGAAACTTGCGCAAATCCGAATACCTCGAAGAGTGAACAATCATCTCCATCTCTCGCCCCTTGACCTTTTCTGATGCCTCCAACCACTGCATAAACTCAAGCGGATTGCCGACCGTGGCCGACAGCGCAATGAACGGGCATGGCGCGAGTAGCAGGAGCTGTTCCCAGATAATGCCGTCGTCGGCCTGCCCGATGCAGTGGATCTCGTCAAAGATGATTCTCTTGACGCGCGAGGACCACGGCCGTACACCCTCGGCGTTGGACGGCGCCAGAAGCATAATCTGCAGAATGTGCGGCACCGTCACGAGCACCTGGCAGCCTGTCGGGTTGTTGATGCGGTGATCGCGCGTGTGGATTGCCCAGACTGACCGGCCGCCGTCACCATGGCCGTTCTCGTATGACTTGGAGAATCGCGCCTGCACCTCCGCCGCGATCTGGTTGACCAGGGCCTTGGTGGGCGCGACGTAGACGAGCACGCCGTCGTCACTGGACCGCAGAACCTGCTTCATTGCGTAAAAAGATATGAACGTCTTGCCGGCTGACGTCGGTGCGACGACGAAGAGGCTCCGGTCGGCGTCGATGACATCAAGCACGCGCCGTTGCCACGCATCAGGCTCGAAATTGGACACGCGAGGGTCTGGCGCGGGGTCAAAGCTGCGCTCCATGAAAGGACCGCAGTGCTCTAGCTGGAAGGCGAGGGATTCAGCTGGAGGCACAAGGCTGGCCGTGAGGGTCTCGGGGAATGGCAGCTGGCGGTTCATGAGAAGGTGATTGTCGCTGACTGTGGCGGTGACGGGCATCTTCAGAAAACGCGAGAGCTTCTCGAGGAGACAAAGGCTCTCACGAGACTGAGAGAGCTTTTCTGCCTCCATCATGGCAGACCACATCTTGGCAAACAAGACCATCCTGATCTTGCTCCGCCCCTCAAAAGGAATCATGGAGGCAATGATGTGACAAATAAACAGGTGTATTTCAGCGCCAATCAGACCCTGAGCATCACCAGACAAACCTGCGAGATAGGCTGTGACTTTGCTCAGGCGCCGTGTCGTATCTTTTTCGCATTGAAATTGTCGGCAACGTTCATCCCAGGATACCATCATATCCCGGGCTTTGTTGTCGAGTTTTTCTCTCTGCAACTTCCGCGCCTCTTCCAGCGCCTTGTCTCGGCCGGTTTTTCCAGAGGCCTTCTTATTCTTGGCTTGAGAATTTTGTTGGAGTGATGGCTTGGGATTGTGTCGGCTAGAGGTCTCGCCCTTCCTATTACCCTTCATACTCACTCCAGGGTCCGTTATAATGGTCTCTGGGTTGATAATCTTGCCCGCAGAGTTGGTTAGGCTTGCTGAGTAGGCAATAGTGTCTGCCATCATTTTCTGATTCTTGAGACGGCGGTGGTAGCTTGCGGGAGGAGGTATCGTTCTCGGGTCAACAGCCTTTTTGGCATTGTGCCAGTGCGACAGCTCGCGAAAGACTTTGGAACTGTCCGCCGACACCATCTCTTCCTTGGCGACAACATGAACTGGCTGCAAGTACTTATCCAAAGTAGGGTGTCTGAAAGGCATAACGGAGGTGTCTTTATCGCTTGCTTGGCCCATAACTATTGCGGGTTCTGGAGCCTCGCCGCCAGCAATCTGTGGAAGAAACTTGGAGATGTCGACACCGGTCAAAAGGTTGAGTCTTCTAGCAAAACTTATAGACTCAGCTATGACCGATTCAGCTGGCATCAAATTCGGCAGAATATTTAAAATTTGCAGGAGTATTCGGGAGTCGAAGATATCGAAAAGGTCCCAGTTCTGGGCTGGGGCATCATGGACACTGCTGATGCAGATCTCCGTGAAACAGGTGAAGAAGTTGTCGATACTCTCTTGAAGAGCTGGGCTCAGATGCACCGCAGCACATGGTCTTTCGGAAAGACTGCACCGCTTCACCTCGGAAAGGTGAAGAATATATGCGGCCACGCACATCTTCGTACCATCGCTATAATCGCATAACAGCGTATTGCAGAGGGCGCTGAAGGAAACCATATCCTTGGGTGACAGTGGCGATTGGTCACACCAGGGAGACCAATCATCTTGAATGCCCGCAGATGCCTCTAAAGTTTGTAATGTAGGTATTGTTCTTCTAGACAGAGGCAACGGCGTCTCAATGTCGAATTCCGCGCTACCTCGTGACGGAGGGAGCATCGAAGCGAATGCCTGAATCGAGAATGTCATTTGCACAACGAACGCGACATTTCAAGTACGTAGTCTTGATAAGTTTTCATTGTAAGGATTGATCAAAACGCACCTTTGAGCTTTTGAACTCGAAATTGTTAATCAAGGCTACGCTGTAGCCTCTGGTGCAAATGTCATGAATGAAGGCGAGATGCCACTTGGCGAACGGGGTCGCACGGTCAGCAAAAGCGAGACCATCGAGACACAAGAAAAAGCGAAGGGCAGTCGTGGTAGTATAGTTCTCAAATTCAACACTACCAGCACTCGGAAACTCAAAGGTAATATCCTTGCCAGCCGGATGGTGACGGAGATGTTTGATCAGGATAGTTCGCGTCAGGCGATGGAAGCCCGACGCAGCATCGGACGATCCTGGCGGAATGCAAAGACTCTCATGGCTATTGAACCAAAGAATATTAAATTGGCATCCCCGGCGATTCAGATTGCTGAGAAAAGTTTCGACTGCGTGGATAGCATGGAGTATCTGGAATCCGTCTAATGGCTGTTAGTTCGACCAAGGGCATCTCTCTCAACACTCTTCTGATGGCTATGAAAAATTGGAAAATTCAGTGATATTTTCGGTGCCACATACCTTGATATTTGACATTTGCTTCGGATATGCAGTGCATCAAGAGTGCCTCGCCATGGACAGCAAATAGCTCTTTGCCAGCAAAGTCGCCGATGAGGTCGACGCGAAGAGGCCGCAGTGCCTGATACCAGGCGACTAATGCCGCTTCATCGTCACAATCGTCCATCTTTGTAGAGCAAGACAAAACGTTAGATGATGAAAAGGAAGCTGACACGTATGGTGCTAGAGGTGCGACTGGCTCTGGAGATTGCGTTAAGCCAGGTTTTTATCGTCAGTGATTTTCTACTGTATTTATTAGCAAACCTCTGAAATTATGTAACAGTAACTGGAAACCTGAGACATTGAATTATTCTTAACCTTGAGATAGTAACTGGCGTGCCTGTGAAGAAGAGGTGTGTGTGTGGCTGTGGCAGGTAGAGCAAACGGCTCACCGTGTCTGCATTCACTTACTCCAACCACGTTATCAAGCCATCTCTGCGCCCTCGGCCGTATATTTTCGTGAATCAGGGAGAAACTCTCGCCTGGGTGACAGTTCCTTTGTTGGGCGGGAAGGGATGACTGCCCATAGCCTACCGCCATCAGGCACCAAGAAAGGATTGGTGGCGCATCAAGCATTGAATCGGGCCACAATCGGACGCATTGCAAACCACCATCCAGTACGTATTCAGCAGGGAAAGTTGACAAAAAGTGACCTTCGTTTGCCCGAGACAGTGCAGGCTGGTGGTGGTGGCAGAGCTGTCATGCAGGCAACCGATCAAGCAGCGGTTCCACATACGAAAGCCTGTTTTGCTGTAAGCCATCAGCAAGCAGCCTTGTGATTTGGTTGAGGTATTTCTCTTTGGAGAGCCATTGACACATTCGGGTTGTTTAATTGAAGCCGCCTTGCCTGCAGGGTGATCGGCTCAAAGGCGAGGAGGGGAAAGGCGTCGGACATGTACAGACAGTTTGCGATGGAGCTCCAATCTTTGATGCGGTCTTCGCGAACAGCCTGAACGCTTCATTACTGATTGCTCTATCCTTCTTGATAATTCTTGACGTCAAATGGTGAATTTCGTCGTGGGGGGTGTTGTTTTCCTAACGATGATCTCTGGGTCGATTTTCGGCCGTTTGCATAGCGAAGGGGGTGCAGGAAAAACGCTCAACCGGCAGCCAAAACATCGCGAGCGCTCTAATTCGACGGGATTATGCTAAGAATGCAAGATATTGGATGTATGGGAGCAGGCACTGGATCTGATGCTCCAAGGGCTATCGGGAAGCTGATGATGCAGGAGAGAAATTGCAGGTGACGAGAAGCCACTCGGACTGTCCACCATTACGGGCAAGGAAGCGCGAGTGCAAACAAACATGAACAGTTTCAATAGGGATTATTCGAATAATTGGGATAGTAACTAGGCCGGTAGTAATACTGATAATTTGGCAAATTTTTATTCCCACCCTGCGACCATGGCATATACAATTCGCACATGCAATTCACACATGCAATTCACCTTCACTTCACTCTCACCAACTTGCCAGCACGAATTTCGTGAGCTGCCTACTTCTTGGTAGGTTTTTTTCTGTTTTTAAGTTTTCCTTCTATCCGCCTATCATTGCCCAATCTCTGGTCTCTAGCCTTTTTCTCTTTCTCGTTCTCTTTCTCCTCCTTCATCGGGTCCCCATCACTCTCCTCCCATCGACCCTTTCATCATCGCTCCCCAATCTCAGATATACCTTTCTTTTTTTCTCAACACCTGCTTCATCTTCATTCTTGCACCTTTTCGCGATACAACATTGAACTAGAGTTCTTCACCGACTCGGATAGAGCCATCACCTCGCAACACCAAGCCTTTCTGGTACGTTACCTCAGCCGCGCACACTTGCCACTTCTGCTAATTATAATGCAAAGACTCCATTCAATCCAAGAATCTCAATTCAAAGAAGGCACATGGTTATTATGCACAACGAGGTCGACTACAATGAGCTTGGCCAACGCGTACGGCAAGCCATCCGGGATAACTTTCTCCCACTCTGCACCGAAGAAGAGAGGCAAAAGGTTGAAGCTTCTCTACTACCCAAGGTGAAATTTGCGGCGACCACTGTCCTGCCTCGACAACACCCTCTTGTCCGATGTGCAATGCATGACGACGCATCCGGGAAGCTCCTTCGAGCGGCCCTGTTATGCTTTGTGTTTGGACTACAGCTGTGCAAGCAATCATCCGCGGCTTCAGGTTTGATCAAGCCTTATGAAGGGGCACTTACTCGGTTTCAATTGGTTTCCGATCCCTGCATTCCACTGCCGAAGTTCATTAATGCGCCCCGTGTTGAGAAACGCAAGGCGCTCGAGGAGCAGGGTGGCACACCTGATGGCAATGATAACGAAGACGAGAAGCGCGCCAGAAAGAAGAGATGTGCATCACAGCCAAAAGATGCTAATATCAAGGCCGAAACTCTAGGTGAGGCTAGTGGAAGCAGTCACAAGACTGCTCTAGCCAACGAAGGCGGCCAAGGCACTCGCGCCGATGCTCTCCCTGGCCGCGAGACTCACCACAGCAGTGTTGACACGGAAGATCTCAACAGACTCCGAGTTGCTTCCAAGGAAAGCCAGAATATTTTCCAAAATGTGGCCCCATACCCAAGAATGGGCTTTGCTATATGCAATAATGTCGAAAGCCATCTTGGAAATCGTGACGACGGTCCCGAAATGCCCGAGGACAAAGTTGAGAATCTCGCCGGAGTGCTCGACCGCCATGAAGGTGAACTCGAGTCTCGCGAGACTCAACTACACAAAGTCGAAGAAAGAGTCAGGAACCGTGAAGCGGAGCCCCAATCTGGGAAGACAACGCTCGAAATCAGCAAGTCTGCTTTGAGCCGTCGGGAGAAGGAGCTCGAATGCCGCACGGAAACTCTGACTGAGACCGACCTGAAGACGCAAGAGGACGAGCTAAAATCCCTCAGAGAAGCCTTTCAGAGCAGTTTAGAAGCCTTGAAAGACCGGGAAGATGCTCTTCTCCGCCGTGAGATTGAGTTCCAGCAGCGTGCGCAGGCAGTCGAAGCCAAAGAGGCGCATCTGGAGAGCCATTACAAGAAGAACAGCAAAGATAAGGACGAATCTGGTACTCTGATCCAGGTCGGTCGTTGCGTTGACGACAGTATCATTCGGAAGTACCAGAAATGCTACGACCGATCCATCCTGGACCTCAATCAACTTCGTGTGTTGTTCCATGGCATCACGGCGGGCCACGCCCAAAGCGTCAAGCATAGTGACGTTTCAAAACTTATCGAAAGAATTACTATTGGCATTAACAGCTCCGCCATGATCTTTCAGGAAATTACCCGGACATCGGATAATGAAACGACAGGTGCACACTAGATATGAGAGAGTAGGAGTCAGGATGGGTTGGAATGGCTGCAATTAGGGATGGCGATTACGGGGTTGAGATGGGTCCTACTTTCAGCGAAGTCCTTTTTTTTTTCGGTGTTTTTTCTCTATGTTCTTGCTATACAAAAATACTAGGTTTGCACACGGCGGGAGTAGATGATGCTGGTGGTATTGGGTACAGCGGACAGGCGGGATGACCTTCTAAGGAGGATTCAAGGAAGATTCTAAAGAAAATATGGAGTTCAAAGAATGAAAAAGAATTTGCTAAAAAATTATTGTCACTATTGCTGTGATCACCATGACTACTACTACTCCTGCCATCAACTGCAACCAAGGGACGAGCAAGGCCCTGACTACGCCTGATTCGTAACTACGAGAATATTGCATATGAGAAGAATATTTTTCTTAGTGGCCCAAAAGAAAACAAGGGCCGCTATTCTGCATAAGTATTCAAACCCCAAGTAGTATTCGCTCTGATGGTAGGTAGGTTTGGACAAGTGCCCGTGGTATTCAGCCCGTGGTATTCAGTCTGATAGTAGGTAGGCCTTTGTGCAAAGTGCCCGTTCGATCAACGTTCTGTACCTCCCTACACAACGTCATCAGCAAGATTAATCGTAAAATTGCTTCGCCGAGAACCCGGCCATGTTGACGCCCGCGTCAGCATCCGTCGGCGACCGCGACCAGTTGTTCCTGATCCGCGCCCTCGTCCACTCCGAAGCCGGCACGTCCGCCTCACCTCCCCCTTGCTCCTCGCAGCCCCCCCACCGCCGGAGCAGCGGACTATCCCACCGCCGCAGCGGCAGCCGGTCGCTCGGCCGCACAAAGTACAGCAGCCCGAGCCGATCCCGCGCCCGCTGGTCCTCCGGCGGCACCACCACGCGGTGCACGCCGCTCCGCAGGTACCCGCCGGACAGCATGGACAGCACGTCGGCGACGTTGACAGAGATGACGCCCTCCGGCACGCGGATCCACTCCCACGGTGACTCCGGGCCGCCGCCGCCGCCCCGGCGCACCTGCAGCGCGGCGACCGGCTGCTGGAAGAGCAGCGTGATGGTGCCGTTGTCCGTGTGGCCGCGCGAGTACAGCTCCTGGAAGCGCTCGTTGGTCGCGGCGGAGCGCGCGCGGTAGTTCATGTAGCGGAGGCCGCTGTCGCAGTTGGACTCATACAGGTGGCCGTCGGAGATGTGCTCCTCCGGGAGCTCCAGGACGAGGGCGATGAGCCGCAGCAGCTTGAGGGCAATGTTGTCGTGGACGTGGCGGTGGAAGCGCTCAATTTCGGCCCAGTGCTCCCGAAAGATCTCGGGGTGCTCCCGCTCATACTGCGGAAGGAACTTGAGTATATTGTAGAACTCAATGTTATCGTATAGGCCCGGCAAGACTTGGATGGATCCGAGTGGCCGGTAGCCGTTGTAGATGCCGGCCTCGAGAGGCGCTCGGAATGATCTTCGCACCTCCTCGGGGAGAGCGAAAAATTCACGGCCAATGGCGTATTGTCGATTGATCTCGTCTGGACTGAGACCAAAGTTTGTGACAAAGAAGAAGCCTAAAATGTGAGTAGAGCACCAAGAAGCTGGCTATTGCTCACGTACCGACATTGTGCACCGCATCTTTCAACTGGGCCGTCAACCTTTCCTTGCCTCCGGGCTTGTCGAATTCACCAAGGTCAATCGTGGTCAAGTCCGCATATTGCACTTTTATGAATGAGACGATGATGTTGCCCACGTCTTCACTGGGGTTGGGACTTACAGGGTTCCTTTGTCTCTGGCGGGTGGTTATAAGCAGGAAGATTTGTCGACGGAGTTTGGGTTGGTTCGTTCATCTTCCAGGGTCGTCGTAAGGGCAAAAGATGTGTAGTCGGGGCACTGGGGAACTTGGAAGCGTCGAGATCTATGCTGGCATTATAGGGGAGAGCAAAATACTGGCTCAGCGCAAGATCCCTTGTGACAGCGGGACCTCGTATTCATACATGAGTTGTATACATCCTGGATGACTTGTATATATTCCCGATCGGATTTTATGCAGCCAGGTCATAAGGGACTCTCTGTTTCCAGTAAACTCTAGTCGACGATGCATTTTAGAGGAACTTTGGTCGATGTCGCATTCCGGAGGAACTTTGGTCGATGTCGCATTCCGGAGGAACTTTAGTCGATAGTGCATTCCGGAGGAACTTTAGTCGATGGTGCATTTTTTAATAGGCTATGCATTTCCAAGGGACCTTCGTCGATGATGGTTTAGTACTGTATCGTGCAGAGACGGTCACAGCTAGAGCTAATATATGCAAACATCTGCACCGTATGGTAACCAGATATGCTGATCCTGGTATGAGTAGCTTGTTCTGCATGCGTCATACAGGCAGGGTACTCTAAGGCAGAACAGCGCGGAACGGAGAGGACACGATACGGGGTGACCCGAGGACTTCCTTTATGATGACTTGCTATTAGCACATGCAGTTTCCGCAGTAGGTCGGGTTGGGGGGGGGGGGGGGGGGGGGGGGGGGGGGGGGGGGGGGGGGGGGCTTCCGAATGGTCCACGATAGCCAAGTGAGGCTGTGACTATCCGGTCATCCCCAGGTACATCTATACGCAGTTCCTTCTTCATAGCTCTTCCCAACGGTTACTGTGATCGGTCTTGGTACCAAGGATTTTGTAGTCATGGGCCGAAACCGAGTCCAACCAACCGATGTACGGTTCGTCTGCGGACTCTCTGGATACTTCCACAAAGACCTCGCCGCCGTCAAGTCAAGCCTGCACTTTGACCCCCTCGCCATCGACGTCGCCCCCGTGACGCCCGGCTTCACCAGCGTCATCCAGCCCGGGCAGGTCATCTCCGTGCTTCTGCGCGTGCCCAGCGGCGCAGTCGCGGTCGGCGACTGCGTCGACGTCATCTTCTCGGGGGCCGCCTCGCGGGATCCCCTGTTCCTCCCTGCGCAGCACCTTCCGTTCCTGCGCGCCGTCGTCGGGCCCTGGCTGCTCCGCCGCGACCTCTCTGCGTTCCGCGCAAACGCCGTCGCCGTAGACGCACTGAGCGGCGGCGAGGGGAAGCGGCTGCACGCGGCGGTGCGGTACGGCCTCACGCAGGCGCTGCTGTCGGCGACGGCGCTGGTCTGGCGCTGCACCGCCGCCGAGGTCATCGCGCGCGAGTGGGCGGTCGAGGTGTGCGCGCGGCCGGTGGACATCCTGGCGTCGTGCCACCGCAACGACTGGCTGCAGCTGGACAGGATGGTCATGAAGCGGGTGGCCCTCCTGCCGCACGCGTCCTTTGTCCACGTCCGCGACATCGGGCCGGAGGGACAGTACCTGCTCGAGTACGTGCGCGCGGTGTCGAGACGGATCCAGCAACGAGCAGCTTCGGAGTACCGGCCGCGGCTGCACTTTGACGTCTACGGCACGCTCGGGGAGGCCTTCGCGGACGAGGCGATCCCGGGCTTCCTGGAGCTCGTCGCGCGCGCCGCCCATCCCTACGGTCCCGTGCTCATCGAGTCGCCCATCGTGGCCGCCTCCAGGGAAGCGCAGATCCGGCGTCTGCGGCAGCTCAAGCAGCGCCTGCACGCCCGCCGCGTCGCCGTCCACATCGTCGCCGACGAGTGGTGCAACACGCTCGAGGATGTTTGCGCGTTCACCGCGGCCGACGCGGCCGATTTCTTGCAGGTCAAGCTTCCCGACCTTGGCAGCCTGCACGACGCGATCGACGCGGTCCTGCACTGCCGGGCTCGGGGGATGGGGTGCTGCCTGGGCGGCTCGGCCAACGAGACGGACGTGTCGGCGCGCGTCACGGCCCATGTGGCACTGGCGACGCAGCCGGATTTCTTGCTCTCGAAGCCGGGCATCGGGGCCGATGAGGGGGTGATGATTTTGACGAATGAGATGCTGCGGACTTTGGCGCTGGTGGATGGGTTTGATGGTGTTGTCGAAAGAAATGGTGATGGGGTTGATGGCGCTGCGGATGGTCATGCGAAATAATCAGCGCACGTGTATCCAAGGGGGGTAACTACGGCTTTGTTTTTTGTTTGTTCCATTTTCTTGCAATTTTCCTTGGTATTTAGACATGTATTTTAAGGTATCTTGCTTTTCATTTTCCTCCGTTTGTTCCCTCACCCGAAATTGTGAACATCTGTCGAGGCATAGCAATGTTTATCTTGGTAGGCATACAATGCAGTGAGAAACACCGGTTAACCACATGATAGACAAACTTGAATATTATAGTGCAGGAGAGGAATGTCTTGAGTGATGATCATGATATAACCCAATTCGTACAAAGCTTTTTCAAGCGCCCTCTGGTAGAGCACGAGAAACTGATCACTACAGGGTAACTGGTCAGTACTTGGTGTATGCACACAAAGATGCCCAGCCGGCACTGAACATTGCACGCGTCCATACTATCCCAAAGGATGAACTACATCTACAAGATCCAGAAACCTAATTTAATTTAAATACTGAAAAAAAAAAAAACATAGCTACGAAATTTATTCATTTCCATGTTTATTTTCCAGAAAAATACTGCAGCTTGAAGTTGGCCTTGGAGCGGCGCAAACGACGGTGCCAAGCTTAAGCTCGGGTGGAGCTCTGCGCCGTCTCGAACTTGAAGATGCCCCCCTCAACTTACTTACGCAACAAACGCGCACCTGCGAATGGCCGCAGTCCAAGGACCTTGAACGACCATCATGACGGTCCAGCAGCATGTCCTCAACTGGCTATACAGTGTTCTGACGAGCGTAAGCCCCATCAACTCGCATCTCGCATCGTCTGCGTTGCGCGGCCTCTAATCTGCCCCAAGGAATACCACGACGTCAACCGCAGTTACGACGGCATCGCTCGCGTGCTCAGTCGCTATCCGACCCTCTCACCACGCACCGACGTATATAGTATGTCGATGTATCCTCGTCTTAAATGCGCGAGCAACCACATCTAACATATATTACCTGGACAGCTTCACCCGATGGCGCCAGCGCGCTGCTGGTGCACCTCTCCGGCACGCTGCCCGTCAACTTTCGCGGCAGCACGTATCGATTCCCGCTGTCGATATGGATACCACACAGATACCCGAGGGAACCACCAATAATATACGTAACGCCAACCGAGTCCATGCTGATACGGCCAGGCCAGCATGTCGACCAGCAAGGCCAGGTCTACCACCCGTACCTTGTAGGGTGGCAGCAGTTTTGGGATGTAGGTGCCATTCCGTGCCGTGCCACGAGGACGGGATGACGATGACTAAATTTTGAGGCAGAAATCGACCTTGCAAGACTTTCTCGCAATACTTGCCGACGTATTCGCAAAAGAACCACCGGTAGTGGCGCGACAGCAGAGACCGCCGGCGCAGCCACAACCGCAAACCGAGACCCCTCCGCCTGTCCCTCCATTACCCGTCGAGATGGCAGCGAGACCAGTGCAATCGCCAGCTTTAGAACAAACACGACCTCCGATCCCACCGAAATCTCCACAAGACTCTAGGTCATCTTCCGGACCTCCACTACCGCCGTTGCCCCCAACATCTCCCGCGGCGCAACAGCGACAGCCATCAAGATATGACTCGGCACCACCACTACCACCACAAGCGCATCAACACGAGCTGAGGACTACCCAAGGAGTTGCAAGCTTCGGAGCCGCCGTCGCTAGCCCTCCTGTACCTGTATATCCTCCGCATCAGACCCCACACCACCAAGCGAACCCCGGCACCGGATCCGCGTTACCAACATATAGCCAAGGCAACTGGCAGCAACCACCACAGCCCGGGTCATGGGGTCAGATGCATCATGACCAAACACGAAACTACCCCTCTGAGCACAGCACAGCTCATGCGCAGCCACCACCACCGCAGGATCTACTTCTGGACGACCCACTGACGATTGACATCCCCCCTCCGTCAACGGTCAAGGCGCCGCCCATTCCCCCAAACCCGGAAAAGGACCAGCTGCTGCGACAATTGGCGCAAACGCTGGCATACATGAGACAGCAGAGTCGCCAGCAGAACGAGCAATCGATGGCAGGCCTGCAGGCTCAGCGCGCGGCGATGGTGAAGGCGATGGCGGGGCTCCAGTCGGAGCTGGGACAGCTCACGCAGCTGTCGAGCGTTCTGGCGTCCAACACCAACATCCTGCACGAGGCTTTGCGGCGAGCAGACGGGGTGATTGAGGGCTCGACCGGACACGCCAAGCCGGATATTGATGAGCTGCTGGTGGCACCGACGGTGGTGTCGAACCAGCTGTATAGCCTGGTGGCGGAGGAGCGCGCCTTGGGCGACGCGATTTTCATGCTGGGCAGGGCTGTGGAACGGGGAAAGATCCCGGCGGCCGTGTTTGCCAAGACGACGAGATCGCTGGCACGCGAGTGGTACCTGAAGAAGGCGCTGGCGCGCAAAATAGCTGAGGGCATGGGCATGGGCGGCGTTGGCCCGGCTGTGGGACGAGGACAATACTAAGGCCTGCAGCTTGTTGTGGGGAGAGGCTGCCGAGAAGTGAATGGGAGGGGCTCAACCATGTACGTATAATGAGGAATGCATGCCTGCAATCGAAAGCGAGGGATCCTGGCCGTGAAGGAATTTCCAAGAGAACGGCGAGGGCGACAACGCACGAAGGATGGGGACATTTGGTTTAGGATATGGGATGAAGGGATGAAGGGATGAAGCGACTAGCAAATCGAATACTTTACGCAATACTGCAGCGATCAATTTAGTTAGGTTTCCTCGGGGTCGGTTGGATATGATGTTGCCTGGCAGTCTGGGTTCCATCAAACGACAACTCGACAGAAGCTCACACGCCAGTCACTCTGCCTCAGCGTCTCAACAGCCAACCCAACTACACTCTCCTCTCAGCGGACCTTGATCCTATTGCAGCGGTGGCTCCGGGAAAAAGAGGAGCTGCCGGGCCGGGCCGGCACATCTCACGGCCACCTCGCACGGCACGGTCCCCAAAAGCAGCCACAGAGGGGAGTCTGTCTGTCTGTTGTGCCTGCCCTGCTCAAGCAAGAATGGACGAACCACGGCTTTTTTTTTGGCCCCTTGATTTTCCCCTTTTCTGTCCGGATGCAGTAAATAAAACATCTGCCGAAGAGTCAGTTTGATAGCTCGGGCCAAGGCGATGTTGGCTGATGCAGACGGAAAATCCACAGGAACAATACCAAGGCAGGTGTCCGTCTTGCGGCCCCCACAGGAACAATATCAAGGCGGCTCAGTCCGGGCCTCAGCCGGAACACAAAACTCAACTCCACTCCTCCACCATCACATCACCACCACCAACCCACCCTGGCTGGCTGGCTGGCGGCTGGCTGGCTGGCCCTCGACAACGACCACGACGACTCACCTCGCTTACACGGCTTTCCTTGTTCACTTTCACTTCAGCATTCATGCGGCATCACTCCTTGACCCTTGACCGCAATCCGCATCAGCTCCCTGCTTGCTCTTGACTGCCGTCAGCGCCTCACCTTTCTCACCACCCTGTTATTGTTCCTCGTTGCCGTTTGTCTCGGCAGTTGTGCATTCGTGCAATGCTTGCTCTCGCTTCCTGCTTCCTGCTCCCTGCTTGTTCAATGTCACAAGTATATAGCAAAATGGACGGCCCAGACGAAGCAGACAAAGCCTCCGTGCAGCCGCTGGAATCCGTGTCTGGTTGAAGCGTCCTCGCCGCTCTTGCTTCCACAACAACCCTGTCGAGACAGCTTCACTCCCCGGAATTTGGTGCAAACTGGCCTCTCGAGCGTCTCTTTTATCTTCATTTAAGGCTTGAATATACACATCCTACATCAAAAACCTCCCATCTCGTACCACCTCGTCCACGATCCCGCCATGGAGAGCCCCCCCCAAGAGGTCATCGACCCATCCTACGACCGCTTCGCTGGCAACGTCACCTTCTTCCTCGCCGACCACAATACGACCGCCTCGGTGCCAATGCACACCCTAAACGCCTATTACGATGAGTCCATCAGCATCGTCATGAACTACGGCGCCCAGCTCGGCGCCTGCTTCATCATGTTCTTCGTCGTCCTCGCCCTGACGCCCTCCGCCAAGCTCCGCCGCCCCGCCTCCGTCCTGCACCTCCTCGGCCTCTTCATATCCGTCGTTCGCTGCGGCCTGCTCTTCTCCTACTACGTTGCGCCCTTTAGCCACTTCTACCAGATCTGGGCCGCCGACTTGTCCGCCGTGCCGCGCCGCTACTGGGACGCGAGCCTCGCCGCCAACACGCTCGCGCTGCCCCTCGTCATCGTCATGCAGGCCGCCCTCGTCAACCAGGCCTGGACCATGGTCGCCTTCTGGCCGCTTGGCTACAAGTACGCCGCCTGCGCGCTCTCGGGCGTCATCGTCCTGCTGACGGTTGGCTTCCGCCTGGCGTTTACCATCGTGCAGAACCACGCCATCATCACGGCCGACCCGGCCGTCTGGTTCTTCTGGGGCGTGCAGTGGACCGTCGCCATGGGTGCCGTGTCCATCTTTTGGTTCTGCGCCGTCTTCAACGTCAAGCTCGTCTCCCACCTCATCAAGAACCGCGGCATCCTTCCGTCCACGACCCTGATCAACCCGATGGAGATTCTCATCATGACCAATGGGACGCTGATGGTCATTCCTTGTACGTATACCCGCAACACAAGCTACACACACACACACATCCATCACCACTAACACAATACACAGCCGTCTTCGCGGGCCTGGAGTGGGCCAAGTTCACCAACTTCGAGGCCGGCTCCCTCACCATCACCACCGTCATCCTCATCCTGCCCCTCGGCACCCTCGCCGCCCAGCGCATCTCCGCCAAGGGCTCCCAGAGCTACCTCGCCGGCAACAACCACAACCACAACCACAACCACAACCACCACAGCCACCTTCGCAAGCTCCAGGCCCAGACCCAGACGCGCAGCGGCTTCCGCAGCACCGCCTCCGACACCCTCCACGCCAAGCCCGCCGCCTCCACCGTCACCTTTTCCACCACCGGCGCGCCCGTCACGCCGCAGATATCCGCCCGGTCCGCGCCGCTCGGGACCGCCGACGACGCCTCGCTGCTCATCGACCGCTGCCGCCCGGACCCCATCGACATGGAGCTCGGCAGGATCGACGCCGACTTTCAGGCGCACCGCGGGGAGGACCCGGACGACGAGGCGGCGGCGTCCTGCTCGCGATCGGCTGATCAGCGGAGGAGACTGCAGAGTGACGACTTTGTGCTGTAAAGGACAAAAGAGTCCAATCAAGACCTGCTGCCTTGACGGGCAACCAAAGGCTTGTCGCCTTTAAGGGAACCCATTCGTTTGCCTTGTTCTTCTATCCGTTGCGATATAGTTGCTGGATCGTTTACGATCGACTGGTGGTTTGCACTGCGCTTAGGCAGCAGCCCATGTTGCCGCACACAAAGCTTGCACACAAGAGAATAAGTTGGCGTTGCGTAATTAGGATAATAATCAGACGAAATCTTCATTCTGTATTTCGTTACCAGAATTCTACAGGAAAGCAATGTCAAAGCTCAAATTTCTACCCGACCCTGTCCGTTCGAGTAATTGTGTTCGTTCCATCGTAGACTCGGTTGACCATCCCTCTGCGACAAGGCTACTCGGTATGTCCACGTCTCTTGACAGTCCCCTGAATCTTGCATAAACTAATAAGTCTCTTCATCTCAACACCGTACATAGGTCGAGGCTGCTCCAACCGGCAGTGCGCTTGCGAAACCAGCGTACCCGAGCTGCGTGAGAACCAGCGCCGGGATGGACGTCGTTGGGGTTTCAGGGTCCCTGGAGAATCACCAGCAGGCGAACGTGAGCAATCTGTGGCTACATTATTCGCCCCGTAGTCTGATTCGCTCGCAACACACATGTTGTTGTGCAAAGAAGATTCTTGCAAAAGAATGTCCATGTGACCGTGCACATGCTCCCCATCACGATACACCTTTGCATGGCTGGATAAGTAGGGATCAAAGAGGCTAACCTCACCAGCTTTGGAAGCTCTCAACGGCTGCCTGTGGTCTGCTGACACCTCACACCACTCTGCGTGCAGTCTTTTGCGTGGTGCAGCTTCGACAGAGCCAAGCTTCCATATGGCGGGGTACTCTGTAAGCTTTCCAGACTCTCCCATGGTTCGTATTCTTTTGAATCTCCAGGACGATGAAATCTTCTTCAGAGACCCTTTGAGCTTCTCTCGCTTGCTAGTCGGATTTGCTGCCTGCGATGGTTTCTTAGCTGTGTCGATGGAGATGCCCGAGTGTGGTGAGCCCTTGTGGCTCATGCCTTCGAAAAAGCCCAGAGCATCTCGAAAAGTTTCGGGCTTCCTAGGTTTCACAAAGGTGCCATAACCGGCAGCCTGTTGAATGGGGGCTGTCTTTTGCGGCGTCGTTGGTTTCTGTGGCGTTACAATGCGCTGCGGTGACCATTCTTTCGCGAGCTGCGGGACGGACCGGCCCCTCTTGGCGATTATCACAGAATCGACAGACTCTACCGATGGGGTTGGCGTAATGCTACTTGCTGAGTGTCGCTTCATCTCCGAGGACGCAGAATGTCGCGGGCTTGATGGGAGCAGATGTGCCTTGTCGGGGGACGAAATAGGGGGTGAATCTCTAGACGCCAGACGGACAGTCTTTATTCCCAGCTTTGAAGGTGATTTTATGGGTGACCCAGTTGAGAAAACCTGCGTAATTCGCGGAGTTGATTGCTTAGACAGATCGAGTTTAGATGAACGCCGAGACTCGTCATCCCTCAAATAATTGTGCGACTCGGCGTCGCGGTGTACCCTCAATACAAGACTCAAAGCCGGTACAGAGTGCATGGAAGAATTTTGTAGCCTCTCACGGTGATACGGGTGAGAATTCTGCAAAGGGACACCAAAGTTCGGTTTCATAGGACTGCCGGGAGCTTCGTCGCGTGTTAGGCTTGCTTTTTGTTCAAGGCACGAATATGTACGCACCTGTTTTCGGCGTTGAATAGATGTGTCCACAGGATTGCGACATAGGGAGCCTCTTGTCTAAGCTGTCTGATGATGGCAAATTAGTTGAAGCCTTGGGTGTCTTTGTGTCTGGGACGTGTGCATCTAGGGTGTAACTGTTAGCTTGTTGGCATGAAATTTTGGATGCGGTGGTGTACCCAGATTAGTCTTCTCTGCGGGCTCGTCAGGCTCGAAAATCTTTATCGTCTCTGCCACAGTCGACAGGCGATCCCTGTGATGCGCATTCTTCTTGGGCGGAGCGACATCTGGTTTCCAGGTTGAGATGTTGGTCCGTTGCGGGGAAGCCGCCGCGACTCCGGATACGGGCGATTCAAGCCTGGCTTCTTTTCGAGACGGGGAATTTTCGAGATGGCGGCGATTGTCTTGAAGCGAGCTCAGTGACGACATGGTCTTGCTGGCCGTCAAGCCGGATCCCTGGTGTCGGGCTGTGCTGGGCTTCCTGCGAGGCGCACCGCCGTTGTTGGCCTTGTCGAGCGTCTCAAACTTGTCAACGAGATGCGCCAGGCCTCGCCTGGGCAGCGTGTTGGCACCATCACTGTTGGCCATGTATGAGCCTGGGGGCCGGGCGTTGGTGCTTGTTGCCACTGCAGCCATGGATGACCTCAAGCGAGCGTGTAAATATTGCGTGATGCGGTTAAGATTGATGCTGTGAGACGTGCAGAATGCGAGTGCTGGGTGGGAGAAAACAAAATGCAATAGGAAATTGGACAGAGTGAAGAAAAACAAAAGGACGATTCAATACAAGCCAGGACAATCGTAGGTAGCTAATAAGGTGTCTCGATGTAGTGGTCGCGTCTTGGGAAGTGTTTTGACGTGAGGCAAGGGAGGGCAAGAGCTCAGGACGGTAGTAGTGAGTGCCCCTGCATCAAATTGCGTTGATGACTTGTAGCAACTAACTATTCATTAGCCCGATGTGTACCCTTTTTTCCCTTGGTATTTGTGTGTGTCATGCACTTGTTTCAGGGTCCTTATGCACGGAAAGACAGTGCGCAGAGGAAGAGTATATGTGTCTATTCACATGTATAGGTTCCTTCCGATGCGCATGAAGAAGCCAAGCCCAACATGCGCATTTGCTTTCGAAGGGGGGGGGGGGGGGGGGGGGGGGGGAGAGATCTGGCGATGAAGAAAACCCAACCCAAGAGAAAAATATTGTACAAGATTCATCCCTTTTTCCATCTAATCGTACAGTGCTTGATTGTAAGCAAGCAGAGGGGATCGGCTAATTAGTAATGCGGCGACGACCATCCGTCTGTGTCATCGTTTTCGGGTTCATCCAGCAGCCCTTCGCGGCCTGGGTTTCTTTCTGTAGTCGTAATCATCTGTGAACCTTTTTCTACATCCTGTAATATGACGCTTGTTAGTCACGGCGCGAAAAGAGGGAGCCGAGGGAGGCCGCCTACGGAGGCAGAACGAGCTCGTTGAACGGGCTGGCGAGGAAGACGACGGCAGCCTGCACGTTTGGTTAGCCAGGTGGAAAAGGCGGGCTGTGAAGGAAGCAAGGGCACAGTAGAATTCTTGCAGAGACATCAGCACCATGTTGAAAGAGACCACTTACAGCATAGAGGGCAATGCTGCGCACTACCGAGGCGTTTTCCGGCGACGTCAGGGTGTCGTAGGTCGCGGCAATGTAGCCCTTGGGGGCGGCAGCGTGGCGGCCGTGCTTCTCGACAAGAACTCGCTTGGGGGCCATGGTGATGGATAAATTGCGACTGTGCGACTGTGCGACTTGGAGTGGACGGTGGTAAATGCGACAAGGCGATGGATTGAGAAAGATGAAAAGGGCCGTCAAAATTCGAATGCGACCAAGTCTGGCTCGCCGCTGCGGCTCCACATATAAAAGGGTGAGTTGTGGCGCCTGATTGGAGGCGCTGGACCACTGACTGACCTCACTATAACTACATCGCTAACAAGCTCTATATTTGTACTTCTGAGATTCAAGCTCCCTTCATCATCCACCTATTGCACATTTTCCCATCTCGGGAACAAATTTCAGGTAAATTCTAGAATCTTGAACTCTTCTTGAATGCCAGATCAACCCCCCTCCGAGCCTGGGGGTTTTCTACCACCCGCCGAGGGCCTACTCTCCCCGGCACCCGCAACCGCCGTTGTCGCATCGCCCGCTGCGGCCTCACTGCCACAGCCCCGGCGAAAACCGCTGAATCCCGGCGGTGGCAAGGAAGACCAGGTCCGGCGCGACCTCGAAGAGGCGCTCCTCAGCATCTCGCGCCGCTACGTGAAGAAGTTCAGCGGCCCGGACCCCTCCGACGCCGTCGTCGGCTTCGAGACCTTTGGTGAGGTGACGGCCGCCCTCGACGCCGTCATCGACACCCTGTGGCGCTCCGGAACTCGTGAGTCCCACCCCCTCCCAAGGAGACGCCGGGAGCGAAGTGCTGGAAACTGACGGGCGGGCCCGCCTCTCTAGCCTCTTTGCAAGTGCCCTTCCTGCTCAAGGTCTGCGGCGACTTTACGCAGTACGTGCGCTCGTTCCCGCCCGCCCCGGCGGCCACGTTCCGGCTGCTGGGCAAGATGGACCACTGCTTCGCCAGCCTGCTCTGCGGGAAAGACATTGTCACGCAGGAGACCCTGCCGGGCTTCGAGAACGGACTGCGTGGGGGCATGACGACGACGGACATGGTCCGCTGCCGCAGTCTGGTCGAGCAGACGCGGGTTCTGATAGTGGAGATTATGAGCAACGAGAGCAGTGAAGATTCCGATTCTGATGATGAAGACGAGTATGATGAAGAAGATGATGATGATGACAATATCGACGGCGACGATGATGGTGATGATGATGATGACAATCACGATAAGAATGGGGGTGATAATAATAATGGCGTTTTTGGTGACAGTGAAGGTGACGAACAAGACCTTGCCGCTGTCCGCCTCGGCGCCGCTCGCGTTTTTGAACACAGCATTGTCCAGTTGAACAACAGAATGGGAGATGGTGGACTGGCATCTACATAGCAGCAAAGCCGACGGCCTACCAGGTAGTCAGGCTATATATACATATTGGAACATGGCAAGCAACACAAGTCATTTTCAGTAGTCTAGAAAAATATAACAAATCGCAATATCTCAGCTTCATTTTTGGTCAAACGAGACGAGCGTGCTCCACCAGGAAGAAAAAAAAATCCAGTTGTCCTGTCAAAACTGCAACAATACAAAATACTGACAGAGTTTGATATGAAAGGAGACAGAAACGCAGTTCAGAAAATAGCAAAAGCCAGAGAAAAAGTAGACGGGGAGAAGGATGAGGGGAAGAGGAAAAAAGTACAAGAGGGACCATAAACCGATAAATACCAACAAACTCTTGTACCAGCTCAAGAATCTTCGTTACGCGGAAAATTGCACAAGGAATCCCGCCAGACCCAATCGCCACATGACCATGATTTAGATAGATCCGTACAAACGCCGTTATGAAACATAATGCCCTATTAAAGCCTGACCCAACCGTAAATGGTAGCAGGCAGACACCGAGACAGATGAAAGAAAAGACCAGGGAGGAACAAAGAGAATGTGAAAAGGATGGGGGGATTGATGACCGAGAGCCCAGCTACCGGGCGCACCACCACCGGTCCGGATCGTCTCGCCTCATCAATCTGCACCAATCTCGTTACCTTCCATACCCGAGAATGTGCCGTTGAAGTCGAATCCTTCGCTATTGCCGTCGTTATCGTGCAAGAACGAGTCGAAGTCAAAGTCGTTCAGAACATCGCCTGTGTTGAGAGGATTGGCAAACTCCATGCCAGGGAAATCAACCTGTAGACTGTTAGTAGCCACATCGACATCGAGAACCTCAAGTGTCCGTACCATGCCATAGTTATCTGTAGCCAGGCCATTTTGCCCAAGATCACCTTGAGGCTGTGCGGGTGCAGCCACAGGAGGCGCGCTAACCGCTGGTGCTGTAGTCGCAGGAGCGGCGTTGCCTTGCGCGTTTGATACCGCCTTGTTAAATGAGGGTGTCATTGGCGTGGCTGGAGCTGCGGCATTATCATCACCCGGGCCATCTGCTGCAGGTGTGGCGCCCGTAGCGTTGGCAGCAGCTGCCTTGCTCTTTTGAGCGGCGGTGCGCTGTATTATGTTAGCTTGATACAAAGCATGACCATTTGTGAAGAGTCCTACTTTGTCCTTGGCAGCCTTGGTCTCCTTCTTCTTGGGAGCAGCTTTAGTGCCCTGGTTTGGTGTTGGCGGCGCGGCTGCTGATTGCTGAGGAGAAGCTGTTGTCCTGTTGGCGTTGGGACCAGCACCAGCGGGAGCGGATGGCGGTGGCATGGCGCGTTGTTGAGGGGTGCCCTGAACTTGATGATTCGGCGGCATACCCTGGCCAACCATGGGTCCGTTCGGCGCTTGCTGCCACTGCTGCGCTGGATTGCCCTGGCCAGGTTGCTGCTGCTGCTGTTGTTGTGCCCTTGCCATCATCTGCTGCTGAGCATAGTTTTGACCAGGGTGTGAGCTAGGCGGGCGCATGCCGTTTATCTGAGCTTGCGCGCCAGGCATGTTGGGGTCAACAACGCCCTTGAAAAAATGCGGTGCCATGGTGGGATCGACTTGGTTGTTCATAAAGTTCATGGGGTTGGGCGAATCTCTTGACTGGCCCCCTTCGGGAATCGGGGACGGAATTCCAGAGTTATTCATCTGAGGAGTGCCGCGCTTCATCTGGTCACCAGGGTTTGGCGAGGCACCACTCCGCATCGTCTGTGGTGACGCGTCGGGGAACTGCCCGTTAGGGCCAGGGCCAGGAGGGCCGTCCCGGGGCATAGCGCCACCCATGTTGTCCTGCTCTTGGCGAGCCATCATGAGCCTTTTCTTGTTCTGCTGTTCTAGGAGCATCAGCTGCATCTGGTAGTCCTGGAGAGCATGGTTACTACCCGTGCCCTGAGCGGCTGCAGCACCAGGAGGGCCAGGGCGCATGGCACCTCCAATTTCGGGCGCGTTGTAGAAATTGTTGAGCGTGGTTCCGTCTGGTCCATGGGGCACCATTGGAGAGCCTTGGTTCGGAGGGTTAGCGACGTTGGGCAAGCCGGGTTGAGTTCCAAGCTGTTTTCCGTGATGCGATTGCATGTTCGCCATGTAGGTTGCAATCGATTTCTGCTGAGCATGGGGAGGCGTGTTCGCAAGTGAAGCAAGCTGCTGGGGTGTAAGAGAGCTAGGGTTAATTCCGTTGGCTGTGAGCAATTGGTGTGCTGTTTGAGCCCCATTCACATTGATCATTTGCTGTGGCATGCCCGGACCTGAATAAATGTAAGCGCTGTCTTTGACATCAACATTCTGAAGCCACGAACCACCGTCAGTGCGTTGACGCTTAGCGGAAGGCGACGGTGCGTTATCCCCGCCAGCAGCAGGAGACGACGGTCGGTCTTGGTTCGCGTTCATGTGAGATGGATCTCGCTGCATGGGGTTCTGCTTGGCAAGCATGATTTGCGGGCTACATGTAGTCAGTAAAATACTTGCTTTGAGCCTGCTCCGTCGACTTACTTCTGGTTGTTAGCCATAGCGGTGCGTGCCAGGTTGCCCGGCTTCATGCCGGCCATGCCGCCTTGCATACCACGAGCCATCTGCGCCTGATAGGCCTGTTGCATATCGGGTCGCATACGAAGCATTTCCTTTGAGCAGTTAGCATGGGAACGTCGCCAATATATCACAGATAGCATACCTGAGTGTGCATGACATATTGATTAATTGTCCCGTTGCTGCCCTTGACACGCTGCGCATTGTATATATCCCAGAAGAGACAAAACCACTCGTACAGAAAAGATGTATCGGATGCAGGCATGGGAAGTTTGGGAGCGGGCAAATCGTCGGGAGTCTTGGAATCAATGTCATCCTTGGAGTCAGTGTCCATGGCGTCATCACCAGCACCGTTGACTGAGTTGACGTTCTTCCCCTCCTTCACATTAACTTGTTGCTGACTAGAGAGGAGGGCACGCGCGCAATCGAACATGCCGTACCGTAGGAAATACTCGTAGATATAGGTGTTGAGGACGCTGCGTTGGTTGTCGTTCAGCTGCTGCTGTCTCGCAGCAGCGGCGGCGGCTTGGGGATTGACAGCGCCATTGTTCATCATGGGCATAGGTGCGCTCCCGACCGGGCCGCCCATCGGGTTCATATTGGCCATGGCGGCGTTGGGATTCATGGCCATGATGTGAGGTAAAGAAGCAAGATCTAAATCGCCGGCGAGGGTATCGAGAAAGAAAAGAAGTATAGCCGAATCAGCCGCCGGGACTTGCCACTACGGTACAGCGCTGGAGAGGCTGGCCGAACGTGGGCTTTCCGGGGATGGACGGAAGGGTGGTCGAGATGTACCAACCCGGGAAAGAAAGACAGCTGTGCTGCGGCGACTCGTGGAGGCGAAAAGCTGGTCGACTATAGACGCGCGAAGCAAAGCGTTGCAACCGTTCGAAGCCTGACTAGAGCCAAGCGACAGGGAAAGCAAGGAAGCAATGGTAGGGGCGATGCCAACGGCGCGCGAAAAGACAAGATTCGATGGCAGTTCGATACGGATCGGGAACGTCTTTGTTGGCGAGGGGCGAGTTGCGATGAGGTTGCAAAAGTCGACGGGCTGGCTGGGGGCTGGGCAGTACAGTGTGGCTGAGACTGCTTGAGGTCACGGGCTCGAGCTCGACTACCCGGCTGCGAATCGAATATGGCAGGCTCAACGATCAGATGCGACAGTTGGTTTCTACGCGAAGTGGCGGCTGGAAACTGTGCGATTTTGCCTTGTGCTGGCGAGCAGCGGAGATGGGGTACCAGGCGATTCTTGGAACCGTGGAGACTTGATTTCGTGGATATGGGCCGGGCTTAGATTGCCTGTGGTGGCGGAGAGGCAGAACGCGGTTGGTGGTTGGTGCGGACTGTGAAGATTCGCACTGTGCGAGGTTTTCTTGCCGCTCGGATGGGTGGAATAGGGGGAAATGAGATTGATTGTGGCACGTTTTCCCAGCGAAACACACTGTACCCAAGTCGCATCAGGCCACACAAGCGTATGATCCAGCGCCTCGTAGAAAACGGCGCGACCACAGTGTGAGACAGTGTGAGCCGCCTTAGCCCCGAGCAGGGTATTTCTGGGGCTGCACGCGTAGGTCTGAGCCTAGACTGCGTATTTCTTGGGCCGCCTGCCGCTAGTCTCTGCCTAAGGCAGCTAGAAAGGGCTCATCGAAGATTGGCAGCTCGCAATAAGCTGGGGTGTAAAAAGTTTCGAAGCAAGCCGCCGATGTTAGAAACGCCATTTTTACGGTTTTTATGAAATTCCATAGTAAAGGTCATTTCTATTGTGTTCTGCTGTATTCATTGGCCTCGACACCATCCGTTCTGCAATACAATGTACCCCTCTCTGATCAACCGCCATACAGAGTCGCACGCCACTCTTATACGTTGTACATGGCGCGAAAGGTCGCGTTGAACTGGCAAGTCGCATGTACTAAATACTACTTGTCATGTATTTTGGATCAAATTTAAAATGCAAGTTCGTTTACTTTTGGCCGAGATCGCAGCGCGTAGAGTATGATTAAGACCAGGTAATATTGAAATTGACCCCATCGGGTATCGCCAATGTGCTCCAGACTCGGTAGCCGCGTCCCGTCAGTTCTCTGCTCGGTTACTCAACGTATCCCCGAGCCTGACGCATCTCAGTCAAGGGATAAACCGGATAGCCATCTCCTAGGATCGGATCCCGCCACATCTTGCCGTGAAACTGCATTTCAATCCCGCGCATCTTGTGCACATTGTGGCTGCCTTCCGCGCGCCATTTGCGCTTGAAACAAATGGCTGGTCTCTATCGCCCATCAGCCGAGTAACGCCAACACAGCCTGTTGAAAAAAACATCGATTATAAAACTAATTAATTTCAGCGTCCACTAATCGTCCTCCGGGGGTAGTTCATCGTCAATGTATCGTATTAGCGATACCCTCATTTCGGTTGTATCATTGCCTCGTAGCACATCACTGATGAAGTGCGCCTCAACTTGCATCTGTACCATCTCAAGCGCTCCTCTCAAAACACCACAAAGAATATTGGAATACCAAAGCTCGTCTTGCGCGCGGCCATCATCGGGTAACTCCACAAAATCTGCAAACGGGTTCTCGTCGAAAACCAACGAAAACTGGTTGTTGTCTGCTGTCCAATTTGTTACCTGAGGAGTGATGTTCAGGAAGATTTTAAATCCAACCTGAAGTATGTCAGTAACGTTCCCCTTCAAATAGTGCAGTTCTGAATCATACCCGAGAAATCATGTCCGCTGTCTCCCGGAAGTTTGCACAGCGCTTCATAGTGTTGGATTTGGCAAGATAATCCTCGATCAAGCGCAACCCAATATTGTATCCCATTTTATCCAATTGCTTATTTACTTCCGTATAGTCGCCATCAAAGTCCTTGCATAATTGCGCAACCACGGTGCCGTATGTTAGCGTCACGAGCTCAGCGTTAACCTTATCGATTCTCGTCCTGCGGGCCGGTCAGTCACGGTGCGGTTCGTCATTATCGCGCCACCTACTTCCAGATCCTACAAAAGTGTCAGAAAAGAGTCATGAATGACACCTCGCCACGCCGACTTACTCCTCGCCGATGCGAGAGGCCTTGCTGGAGGCCATGATTGTCCTCACCCCTTCGGGGTCAAGGTTGACTGTAGCTATCACGTCGCAGAGAAAGAATCACGAACCGCATGAGTCAAAAGACTGCCGGCTTCTCAATCTCCCAGATCTTGTCCGAGTTATTGCCTGGTAAGCTTTTTGTCGCAAGCAAGGCCGAGTGCGGGACAGTTGTAGGTGGACGAATGTACGTTGGTGGGAGGGACCGAGCTTGGGAAGAACCAGCGGGCCGAGAGCCAATGAGCGGCCCAGCTTTCAGGTAGCTTCGCGCCGCGATCGATAATTTTCAATCCCAACTATCGCGCTTCTGCACCTCGCGCCTAGGCAGCTCGCAACTTCGCTTTTGTGCAATCTCACCTCTATCTCAGCGCTCAGAAGATGTCGGCCGAGAAGCGACCCGCGGATGGCGAACCAGGTACCTCCCAAGTGCTGGTGAAGCGCCAGAATGTCAATAATTCAGAGGGTGCGCTGGCCCGCCTCAACGCCTCCAGCAATGCGCTAGTGCAGACCGTAAGGATGGACGTCCTATATGCTGAGAAAAGAAGACTTACATTTCCTCAGGCTCCGAGAACGAGCGCGCTGCAGTCGCCGGTGATGCAGCTTACGGGCCACTCTGGCGAAGTATTTACAGCCAAGTTTGACCCCACGGGAAATCTCATTGCCTCTGGCTCGATGGACCGCAGTATACGTGCGTATGCGCTGCATACTTCCATCTTGAACACCAAGGCTAACATTTGATAGTTCTGTGGCGAACATACGGTGACTGCGAAAATTACGGGATACTAAACGGACACAAAAGCGCGATTCTCGATCTGCAGTGGTCTCGCGACTCCGAGATCCTATACTCTGCATCTGCCGACATGCACCTGGCGAGTTGGGACCTGACATCGGGCACGAGGATCCGACGATACATTGGGCACGAGGAGGTCATCAACGCGCTGGACATTACACGGCGAGGCGAGGAGATGCTCATCAGCGGCAGTGACGACGGGTCGATTGGCATCTGGGACCCGCGCACGAAGCACGCCGCCGACCATATTCAGACTGACTTCCCTGTCACCGCAGTCGCCATATCGTCTGCCGGAAACGAAATCTACACGGGAGGCATCGACAACGACATCCGCGTGTGGGATCTGAGAAAGAAGGCTGTCGTGTACAGCATGGCCGGCCACTCGGACACCATCACATCATTACGAGTCTCGCCAGATTCCCAATCGCTCCTATCATATGCCATGGACTCTACTGTCAGGACCTGGGACATTCGACCTTTTGCGCCGACGGAACGGCGGATCCGCACCTTCGACGGGGCGACGTCGGGATCGGAAAAGAACCTGCTAGGGTGCAGCTGGGACGCTGATGGCAAGAAGATTGCGGCCGCCTCAGGGGATGGGACCGTTCTTGTCTGGTCTAGCGAGAACGGCAAGCTTTTGTATAAACTGCCTGGCCACCGCGGCACCGTCAACAGCGCCGAGTTCTCGCCAGGCAAGGAGCCAGTCCGTAAGTGAATGCCCACTGTGTCTAGCCGGAGGATTACTTGCTAACGTCGCCCCAGTTCTCTCCGCATCATCCGACCGTACTATGCTGCTCGGTGAGCTGAAGTGATCTCGTCAAGAATTGTACTGCAAGTCGATTTTGACGCCCACGTGTGCGTGCATGGAGGGCGAAGGCTCCGAAATGGCGCTTCGCAGCATAAGGATCAGCCAACTATGTCGATCCAACCTAGGTTGATAAACCAGATATGTAGATTCACGGCTATGGAACGTCTGTAAGAGAAGGCTCACTCTAGAGGCATATTCAATGCGTCTCGCACGACAGGGTGGCGATCTCACAGCCACACTGAGCTCCGTATTTACGGACTGCGATTTTGGCGCAGGTGCATATGAATCCTGCGAGACGTCCCCGCAGGACCAATTTTTTTTGTGTACATATATCAAGTACTATCAACAATAATGAAACGGCAATGCCATAGAGCAGGCGTGGTGGCCATGATGCGTGATGCTGCAGGAGCTCGCTCACAGGCGGCCTGTTTTAATAATGAAGAGGCTCATGCGTGCGAGAAGGGTGCCCAAGGAATCGTGCCTGATAATTTTGCCTTGCTTTGCGCTCCCCCCATCTGCTTTTTTACTACACAGTCTTCCCATCGTCGGGCTATATGTCTGTAGCTATCCACAACAAGGACATGATAATTTCAACGAGTCATACTCTTGTACCTGAAATCAGGACACAGATCCTTTGCGGGAGGTTAATTTTGAGCCTTGATTTATTTCTTCCTATGATGCTCTTCCAGTAGCTTTCACCATTTCCCCATTATCGTTGCGGCTTCTTTGCTACACTGCTGCCGCCCAACCTCACAGCGGTTGCAGAATCCGAAACACAGCAGCATTCACGTTGAGCACTGCCATCCAACCAATTCTGGAAGCTAGCTGCAGTACCAAGACCAAAAAGAAAGTCGCCGGAGCAGAGTAGCACCATCTTGGAGTTTCAGTCACACTGAAAACTGTCAACCATATTACTAGTTAGCAGCTCTAGCCAATCACTCTGGTCAGAATCGTCCCTGGCCATACAGTCCATACACGCTACCAGAGATTCGTAACAAGGAGTGCGCCACATTGAGGCACTTCAGCCAACGCATGAAATGTAGACACCAGTACAGCCAGTAACTTATTATTAACATCGTATTTGCCTTTTTGCAGCACACTGGGCCCTGAATTTACTCCCTGTCGCTCGTCGCACTTTCGAGCATGTAGGAGGCAGCTTGTCAAGTTGCCGGCTTGGAAGCTACTCTATGGTTCTTTCCGAATCCCTTCTTCTTTGCTTCCCAACCCATGAATGACTTCCTTTTTGCAATTATTACTTTCTCTCTATTCGGCCGATTCCTTGCCCTGGCTCCCGCTGGCTTCCACCACAAGTCCTAGTCGACCCACCATTCCCAACATTGTCATCGAGGCCTGACAGGACGTCGCTAATCACTGGTAACATAAGGGCCTGAGAACCGCCGCATAGTTTGGATAATTCATTTCATGCCGGCAGTCACTGAATAGTATTCTTAGCCTACAACGACACTTTCCGACAATCTACTGGAACGGTCCTGCCTCGATTGGCTACTCCGTCGCCGCGTGGCCTGCAGCTTGCACGGCGGACAACGGTAACGGAACAAGGAATCAATTAGGGAGTGCGGTACGGATTTTGCCGAAAGGCAAAGGCAATTTTCCCCACGAGAATGGAGAGGATCAGGCAAGATCTTATCCAACGAGCTCATGCGCGGAGCGGTGACACCATGCAGCGCCGCACGGCCAACCACGAGTTCTCACAGACGCCGACTTTGAGAGGTACGATGCCGTCAGACGACACAAATACTCCGAGATTGGCCAGGGTGCTCCCACGACCATTGGAATCTTCTCGGCAAACCAACTCCACGATTAGAGATGACAGCGGCACTCCAGAGAGTCCCAAATCGCCAGAAACAACCGCATTGGGCGACGGGCAACATCAAAGGCTAGGATCTACCAGCACAACCAGAATGACCAATATTATCGAGCCGCCGGTGTCCCAAGTTATAGAGCCATCCCCGGCGGTTGTGGCGGGAACCGTCAACCTCGCGCAAGACATCGAGGCACAGCCAATTCAGCAGGACAGCCTTCGGTTGCGGCGGAGAGGAATCGTTGAAAAGATGCAATGCGACAGGAAGAAGCGATTTCTGTTTTGCCTACCCTTGGTGAAATCTGCTCGAGTGCGCGTAGCACTATTGCACGCCTTGACATCAGGATTGTTCGTGTTAATGCTGCTAGCAGTTTGTAAGTCGCGTCCATGGCTGACCCAATTCATGCGTCAAGACTCGACTAACCATGCGGCCGGCACAGATTTGGGGCTATCACTGACGCAGCACGTTCAAACAAGCGAGCTAACAATTATTCTTTTGCTCATTATCATTGTCTCTACGATCTTCTTCTGCTACAACATGATCCGGCTGTGTGTGGCGGTGCGACGGGGCGGCAAGTCGGCGGCCACGAACCGTGGGAGACCGGCAATGAACCCGGCCGATATGCTCAGGACAGGCTACGCGATGCCACAACAGCCGATCCGGGTGGTGCTGGCGCAGGACGAGGAGGTTGCTGGGAGAGAGACCGTGATGAGTACTGTGACGCCGCCAGCGTACGGATTTTGGCGTGAGAGTGTGGTACGTACTTCATCCTTTCCCCGGATCTCCCTTCTAGTAGTTACTTTGCGCTGATGATGAGAAGCGACTGGACCCAGATAGGTTGTACTGGCAACGGAACGAGGCAGCGACAAGAGAAGAGACCGTACCAGAGGCGGAATCTGCGCAAGCGCAGGCGAGAGATGGGCGGCGGCCGCCCTCTTATATATCCGAGGATGGTGTATCCTATGTGGTTGATGCCATGACTGCTTCGTCAACGTCGACTCTTATGACAACACCAATGGGAGGTCGCGGGCAAACAGCGTAGATATACCTGGGGCAGGTGTTCAGAAATAGGGCGTCTAGGTCTGGTCGAGTTGCGTCTCGCTGTGTAGAAGCAGCTGTAATACTGTCAATGGATGTTCCAACTTTAATTCGTCAGCCGCAAGCCACATTGGCTCAATGCTCGTAGCGACGTTCATGGCTGCTCTGAAGTCGGGGTCGCCGAAGGGTGATTAGGGCGGCGTCAGGTGGACAGGCGTTTTTCTCCTTCTTTTTGCTTTGGGCTTCGACCCTGTCAAAGAGTACTGATTTGATGTTCATTGACACACCAGAATTCCAGAGCACTGGCATGTTACTGATTGGCGATTGGAGAGGCCAACGAGATGTAGGTGCTTGGAGGCGCGGGGGGGGGCAACAGACCCAGCCAGAGGCTGAGCGGAATCTTTGTAGCGACCGACCAGCCTTGGGGGATCTTGGAATTCGGGGCTTGCGATTGGATGATGGGAAAACATTAGCGCTTAATCCGGACCTCCTGCACCTGCGGCTTCTGCAAGTCTGCGACACAACACTAGTAGCCAGCACCTGGGGAACACTAACCCGCCTTGGTCACTAATAATGAATGCTAACTCCGTACCAGCACCCAAAATTGCAAAGTGCCTCCACATGGGCAAGAGGGCAAGGTAGGCAAGGGAAAAATTTTTCCCAGTGAGAGCGCGACGCTTTCCGTAGCCTGCCTGCAGGTACCTTTGCCCTTGCTGTGTTTGGCTTAAGTATTATCCCTGCTCTTTCCTTTCCTTCCCTTTCCTGCTTTCTGCTTTTTCCCTTTCCCATTCCCATATCCTTCCAGTTTCTATCCGATTGTTGGTGGACAGTTGTTTATCGCAGTCGAGTTCTTTGCTGTTGACACCTCTTCTCACCCTAACATAACTCCCAGGACATTTCTCTTCCTTACAAGGTACGTTGCCTCTTCTTACACGCACCGCCCACGCTCTCTTCCGTTGTGCTGCTGTCGCCACTTGCGCTGCCGTTGCGCTGCTGCCCGCACCCGACTCTCGTCAAAATCCGTCACCACACAACCGCGCAAGGAAACGCCATGACCAAAAAAAGGGGGAGGGCGAGGATTATGGGAAAATATTTCTCTTCAAATTCTCACCTACTCGCCATGCGAAATTTGCCCCGCGATCTTTGACCTTCTCGACCTCCGTTTGCGCCGCCGGTTCCATTTCCACTTCGATTTTTTTGTGCGACCCGGTCCACGGCACCATCAGTCTCAAAACTCGGAAAGATGGCAAAAATCTGTAACTCAGATAACACGCTTTCAATACTCTTGTACCTTCAACGTATACCTACTCTCGATTCGTTGCGACAACACCCCGCCACGCTCCCCGCCATAACCTCGGTCATGTCCCGCGCGCCGCCACACCTACAATATGCCGCGCCGCGTCAACCAGCCCCCCCTGACGGTTCGAATTTACCTGCCATGCCGAGATCACTTGTTCATGTGGGTGCCTAGCATCTACTTTGCGGCCTTATATCCCATGCAATCGTTCAAAGGCCAAAGATAGTCTCCGGCGGTGATGTGGCATGTGATGGCTCTTGCCACTGCTATGAAGCAAAACCAGGAGTCGACAGTCAATCTCTACGGCGACAGCAGCGCAACTTTATATACACCGCCAACGCTCGTCAAGCTTACTGACCACTATTGACAGTACATCACCATGTCGTCTCTCTCTCGTCGTGCTTGCTACAAGTGTGGCAACGTCGGCCACTATGCCGAGGTCTGCTCCTCTTCTGAGCGCCTTTGCTACAACTGCAAGCAGCCTGGTCACGAATCCAACGGCTGCCCTCTTCCGCGTACTACCGAAGCCAAGCAGTGCTACCACTGCCAGGGGCTTGGTCACGTCCAGGCCGACTGCCCTACCCTGCGCCTGAGTGGTAACGCCACCTCTGGCCGCTGCTACAGCTGTGGTCAGCCTGGCCATCTGGCTGTATGTGCTCTTTTTACCTGCACTTTGTTCAATTCCATCTTGCTAACTCTTCCTAGCGCGCTTGCCCTAACCCCGTCGGTCCCACCGCCATGGGCCGTGGCGCCCCTATGGGCGGCCGCGGCGGCTTCGTCGGCAACTTCGGCCGTGGCGGCTTCGCCGGTGGTCCTCGCCCTGCTACCTGCTACAAGTGCGGCGGTCCCAACCACTTTGCTCGTGATTGCCAGGCTCAGGCTATGAAGTGCTATGCGTGTGGCAAGCTCGGCCACATTTCCCGCGACTGCACGGCCCCGAACGGCGGTCCCCTCAACACAGCTGGCAAGACCTGTTACCAGTGTGGCGAGGCCGGTCACATTTCCCGTGATTGCCCCCAGAAGGCCGCCGTCGCCCCTGAGATCAACAATGAGGTCGACATGACCAATGTCGCTGCCGCTCCTGTTGCTCCTATTCCTCCCGTGGCGTAGAAAGCTACCAGCCCGTCTGCCTCTCTCGATGCCTTGCCTTTGATCAGGTGCCGGAAAGGTCGTGTCCAAAAAGGATCTTCGTGGAGGCATAACTCTTCAACCGTCGACGTCAGACGATGGTTGACTGAGTAGCAACGCCGGTATCTTTGTCTGTTTTTCTTTTTGCCGTACTCTTTTGCAAGTTCGCTTTATCTAGTCCATGGATAAGCTGACGCATTGACCTGTCCCTTGGCAAACGTCTTTCTTTGCGTCCTTTTTTTTTTTTTAACTATTTTCTCTCTTCAATGTTGGGTTTTTGCATTGCTGGGCATTGACTGGCTGTCTTCACTAAAGGCACGCTACCTCTACTTGGTTCTGCATGGCGTCTATGGCTCGCCTGGGTACATGCCTTGCACTTCTTTTCTCTTCAATATGTCAGCACGGTCCGTTTGCCACTGTGCGGAGTGCGTGGCATATCCATATTTTACATCTCCCTTATTATCTATCACCAGGCCCTCCCTCGGCAAGACACGACCGGTTGACGAAACGACGACGAACGCAGGGAGATTTGGAGCGTGCCTGGTGAGATGACCACTTCATTCTACATAACATATTTTTCTCAGCAAGAAGGCGCCCTGGAACTTGAGAAACATCCGTCCTACCGATGTTGATGGTTTCTTGATGGCGCTCTCTGCATATGACCAAATCCTTTTTCATCTGAATGACTTTTGGATGGAGACACCCGTGAGCATCCCACTCTGCGCATTGAACGAAATGGCGGGTGTGTGTGTGGCTCACGTGGCTCTTCTTAACGACTACGTATTTAAAGACACCGGCGATGGATATACCCCGCGAAAGGCTGTGTGTGCCAAGTTGTGTTGAGCAAGGAACCGACGCGTACTTCTCTGCTCGTTGAAGCTGTTAACTAAGAGATTTCGCTTTACCATCAATAGCGACAACGAGAGCAAGGGAGAAGAGAGATAAGAACCGCGTGGTTGGTGGTTGAGTGCAAAGGAAATGAAGCAAGAATGGAGCAAGCATCCTTTCTAGCTGATGAGGAAAGGCAACAACTTTTTTGTATACTGCTAAGGATGAGACAAGTAGTAGTAGGAAGAACGAAAGCGCTGCGAACACATTTTGGGAGAATGTGGCCTGAATTAGCAAAGCGAAGAGGAAATGAAGCGAGTTCAAAAGTTGTCGACTCTAATACTAAAGGTTTGAACAGCGTGGCTGGACAGTGACCTACAGTGCACGATAGCAGATACGGGAGCATGGGGGGCCGTGAACGCGAAACATTATCGAGGAAACTCTAAAACTCATCGCCGGATTTGTACAGATAATCAGTAACCTCCGAGGGAGCTTGAAGCTCTGGAAAAAAAAAACCAAACGAGTAATAAGTTGTAGGTTGATCTGGTTTGGGAGATCCAGGGTTACATAATCACAGTGCACAGCAACTTGGGCTATTTTGCTTAGCTACAAAGCTTCAGATTACCAACTTCGACCATAGCCATTACTTCCGGCCTGCAGCAATTCATCACGCAACGACGCCGTTCCGAGGCGGCAACCGAAATCTTCGTTAGCGGATTCCTTCATACAGAAGTTACGGATCGGCCTCTTCTCGAACGGGATGAACGGGATGAATGGCATGAACGGCCCCAACATGGGGGGCGGCGTGCCCATGCCCACGCCCGCAGGCCACCAGGCCGAGCTCAATTACATATACAGCATGGTGGAAGAACTCAGCAGGCAGCTGGCCGAGAATAGAAGGGTAACAGAAGATATTGTCGGCGGTCTGGGACGTGTGCGCAACCGCGCGCGGACGCAAGGGCTCGACAACGATCAAGTCATTAACGCAGCGGCTGAGGAAATCAAACGTACGGTTCCCCCAAGCCCCCATTACCAAACCAGCCATATCGAGACAAGAATCGCACAACGGATCTGAGAGCTAGAGTCTAACATTTCTTTTCTTTCCGACTCCTCACAGGTCAAGACCAAAACATGGATGCGCTCCTGTCTGTCCTCTCCGAGTCGCTCGAAAAGGCCAAACACTCGCGCGACGCCAACGCGGCACTTCTGACGCAGTTTGCCAACGCGCTGGCAAGCATGCTGAAGCAGTTCCACGAGTACAAGGCGCGGCACGTCGCGGACGTGGCGTCGTGGCACCGGTCGTACCGAGCGCAGCTCGACGAGGCGCGGCGCGAGAACAGCCGGCTGCGCGAGCAGATGGCGGCGATGCAGGCGCACGCGTCGACGGCAAACGAGGCGCTACGGCGCTTCCGCCGCGCATACGACGACGAGGGCAACCCTGTGCGCCGCGAGGCCCGCGTCCGCGAGATCGCGCTCCGCCAGGAGGTCCGCTTCTGGAAGCGCCTCGCCATGCCGGCGCTCGCCGACGACGACCCCTACTGGAGCGCCGACGACGACGTGATCGACGTCGCGGAGAAAGAGCGCCTCGTGCAGCTGAACCGGCGCGCGGTGCAGGAGCAGCACCTGGCGATGCGCCGTGGTGTCGACGGCGTCGGCGAGGAGGACGAGGCGGACGAGGAAGGGCTGCCACCGCCGATCATGATGCACGCGCCGCCCCCGCCGCAGCTCATGGTGTCGGGATCGGGTGCCATTGGGGGCATCGCGATGCAGAGAGCGGGCGGCGGCGGCGGTGGCGATGAGATGGGCGTGCCGGTGCCCCCGCCGCGGCCCCTAAGCGCCGCGTCCAGTACAGGATCGACGGGCTCGTAGGACGACCCCCTCGGTCTGTACGAGGACATGCAGGCGACGAGGGGACGTTGGGTCATGGATTGAAATTTCTTGGGCTGGCGGGAGTTTGGGAGAGGCAAAACCTGGCATTTACATCTGACGGGGACGGAGCTGTAATTATTTGTACATATATCCCGATCTCTCCCCGACAGATTATTATGAGAGCTCGCGCTTTAATGGCATCACGAATGAATGTGTCTCTCTTCTCCCACTTTCCAGGTGATTGATACAATTGTCGTAGATTGTGTTCTGTTCTGATACCCGACTTCAAATGATGCACCAACTTCGTCCCTGACTTGACAACCGGGGCGCCAACCCCCCCTAATCCTTTGGTGTTATACAAGCGATTAATACACGGCTCTTTCCTTGGCAGCGTTTCCAAGCTAAAATTCACTGTTAGATAAATTACCCCCGGCTCAATACCCTCCCTGCTCACGACGTGCATCGCCGCCGCTACCGTCCTGCCCGGACCCTGACGCCGCGGCGGCACCGTCGTTCGCGTCCCGGATGGCCTGCTCGTCGCCGCGCAGCTTGGCAAAGTACGCCTTGATGTCCTCCGCGCCAACTGCCTGGCCGCTCTCGGCGAACTGCTGGAAGAAGGGCTTGAGACGCTCCTTGAGGTGGTTGTACGCCATGACGCCCTCGATGGCGCGCACGCGGTCCACGTTGCGCAGTGCGCTCTCGCCGCGCTCCAGCAAACTGCCGCTGCCCGCCGTGGAGCCCCCGCCGTTGCGCGAGGCGGCGTCCCCGCCGCCGTCGGACATGGGCGGCTCGTAGACCTCTTCCTCCTCGAGGAGCTGCGGGAACGCGTGCAGCTTGCCGAAGCAGTCTGTGCAGCGGCAGAACTGCTCGCGGAAGTCTTCCTTGAAGAAGAGGGAAAAGCGGCCGGTGGGCGCGGAAGCAAAGTTTGGAAGCTTGCACCCACTGGGAGAGGTGGCCGTCGTTAGCTCGCCGCCGGCGGTGGGTGCAGATGCTGGTGCGGATGTTGACTCGGCCTCAGTCTTGACGCGTTTAGCATCGTCAGTTTCCTCGTCATCCTCCGCCTTGCGTTTATTGCCGGTGCACGCTTGGGGTGCCTCTATCGCTGCGGGGTCGAGGTGAAGGGCAGGAAGGAATCCAGAGGTGCCTGCATACTTCTTGATCCAAGGATTTGACTCCACGCACTTGTAGCATAAGAAACCATCGAAATCCTCCTCCTCGGGGAAGCCAGGAGGCATTGGCGGATCTTCATCATCTTCCACCGCGTTCTCATCATTTTCCACTGTGTTGTTCTCATTATGTTCCTCGCCGTCATTCTGCGGCCGCCTCTCATCCTCATTGACTTCTGAAATGACGGCAAGGCCACTACCGTCCTCTCCCCTCTCTTGGCGCTTCTTCTTTTTCGGTGTTATGGTCTCGTACCACTTGGGACCCATGCCAACCAAGCAGCCGGGATGGTACCAGTCTTCGCCACAGCCGCCATTCTCCTCAGTGCCGAGCCCGAGGCACTGGAACATGGCACCCTTCTGCTCAAAAGGGTCATAGTCACAGTCACAGGCGCAGAAGCGATTGCGGAAGTTCTTGTTGTACTTGTTATTGACATCGGGCTCCTGCGAGTGAACGTTGCCGCGCGTATTTGTCTCATCGTTCGTCTGCAATACACATGGGCTAGTACTGGGCAGTCGCGTAGTGCCACAGTCGCAGGTGAAGTTGCGCTTCTGGAAAATCTCGACGAGTGTGTGCTCGCCGTGGCACTGGACAGAGCAGGAGTAGCACACACCAGCAGGAGTCCACGAATCGCCTTCGGTCGCAGGTGCAGGATTGCACGTTAGACACGCAAAGATGCTCTGCTTTAGAGGGCCGAGGATTCTGGTACAGTTGTCGATGCTCTGTTGCAGTCAG
Organism: Cordyceps cicadae; assembly: GCA_002968875.1. NCBI lineage: Eukaryota > Fungi > Ascomycota > Sordariomycetes > Hypocreales > Cordycipitaceae > Cordyceps > Cordyceps cicadae. Next base: position 12,888 of record MWMN01000070.1, on the reverse strand, counting down.
CGACGGGAGGGTCAGCTCGCACGAGTGGGCGAAGAAATGGACTTACGAATGGCAGTGCTTCGCGCGCATCAGCTTCGAGCAGCTCTTGATTGCGGATAAATCTGATAAAATATTAGCTACTGGTATCGAGTTGCGCAAGGGCGAATCGGCGTACTCAGCAGCAGTCTGCGAAGTATCCGACTGATTGGAGAAGCTGTTGCTACGCTTCGACGTTTGCGTAGCTATGACATCTGTTTCGGCGCCATTAGACGACATATTGCAGAGCCTTTAGACGGGAGCAAATCTGAATTTATGTGATGAAGCGGCTCAAGAAAACACCTCCGCAGTTGCTTCGGGACGGAATTGATGTGAGAGGGAAGGGACGCAGCTCTGACGCCTCGTACGAACCACTTAACGCGAGCAAAGCAAACGGTTAGGTAAGCTACCAAACGCAGCTGGCTCCTCGCGCAGAAAATACCAATGCTGAGAGTTCAGCCTACTTTTTCCCTCCGGTTGCAGTCTGGGAAATGAAAAACCCGGTGTATTTTTATCGATAGATCACTTCTTCTCTTCTCTACTTGGAGGCTCGTCCCAAAGCACAGCAACGCGTGGTATCGTATTAGGACTAGCGCCACTTTACGCGTGCGACGCGTTTTGAGACGACGCGGATGTGGGCAGTTTGTGGCTCCCTTCCAATCTTAGACTTTCAGGCATCAAAACATCTTCGTTGAAGTCCCTCCGGCAACTCCTCCATTCTTGCAATTTTTCTGGGCGCAACCAAATTGAATTTGCCGCTATAATCAATACACACAATGAGGTTTGTTTCGTCGTCACGTTCCCTTGCGAGTACTACTGTTAACCTCACATAGTTCCCCTCTCAGAGATAACCCGACCTCGGGCAACAGAGGGGCTGCCTCTCGCAACGGTCGCAAGCGCTCGCGCACTGGTGGCGATGATGGCTCTTCTCCAGCTGGCCTTGGTTCCAGCCCTATGCCGTCGTCCCCCCCTGCGCCGTTTAGCATCGCTCACGGTGTCGACGACGACGATGAGATTGAGGAGGAGCGCGAGATCCAAGATGATATTGACGACCTTGACGAGATGGCCGACGACGATGTGGATCTTTTTCGCGACGGTTACGAGGCCGACTATAGAGACAGAGAAGGTGATGAGTACGAAGCTGTTGATCTCGATGATGAAGGCGACTACGACGCCATGGACCTCGGCGCGCGACGCCGTCTCGAGCAACAGCTGAGTAGACGTGACCGTGAGGTTGCTCGCAGGCAGCGAATCCCTGCCGCTTTTCTACCTGGTGACGACGACGATGGTGATATCGATCTCACGGCCCAGCCTCGCCGCAGGCGCCATCACTACGATGAGGATCCCGACGAGGCCATGGATGGCGACATTATGGAAGAGGAGCTGTCCCTCGAGGCTCTCGGTGACGTAAAGGCGGCAAATCTTACAGAATGGGTGTCGCAACCTCACGTTCAACGCACCGTGCGTCGAGAATTCAAAGCTTTTCTCACCTCTTACACGGATGCATCTGGCTCCTCCGTGTACGGCAACCGGATCCGTACTCTTGGTGAGATCAACGCCGAGTCGCTGGAGGTCTCCTATGAGCACCTTTCTGAAAGCAAGGCTATCCTTGCATACTTCCTGGCAAACGCTCCCTCCGAGATGCTGAAGCTTTTTGACGAGATTGCTATGGACGTTGTTCTCCTGCACTACCCCGACTACACACGCATTCACTCGGAGATTCATGTGCGCATTTTTGACCTACCCGTTCATTATACTCTGCGCCAGCTCCGCCAGTCTCACTTGAACTGTCTCGTCCGCGTCAGCGGCGTCGTTACCCGCCGCTCTGGTGTCTTTCCGCAGCTGAAATATGTCAAGTTTGACTGCTCCAAGTGCGGCACGACGCTGGGACCATTTCAGCAGGAATCTAACGTCGAAGTCAAAATTTCATTTTGCCAGAACTGCACGTCGCGAGGGCCGTTTACGCTCAACTCTGAGAAGACGGTCTACCGTAATTACCAGAAACTTACTCTACAAGAATCGCCGGGTACAGTTCCCGCCGGCCGCTTGCCGCGTCAGCGAGAAGTCATTCTGCTGTGGGATCTGATCGACAAGGCGAAGCCTGGCGAGGAGATCGAGGTCACAGGCATCTACCGCAACAGTTACGACGCTCAGCTCAACAACAGAAATGGCTTCCCGGTGTTTGCCACAATCCTGGAGGCCAACAACGTCGTCAAGTCGCATGATCAGCTCGCCGGTTTCCGTCTCACCGAGGAAGACGAGCAAAAAATACGCAAGCTCGCCCGTGAGCCCAACATTGTGGAGAGGATTATCGACTCCATTGCACCCAGCATCTACGGTCACAATGATGTCAAAACAGCTGTTGCGCTGTCTCTTTTTGGTGGCGTTGCCAAGACTACCAAGGGCGCGCATCACATCCGAGGTGACATCAATGTCCTTCTTCTCGGAGATCCTGGTACGGCGAAGTCTCAGGTCCTCAAGTACGCCGAGAAAACGGCCCAGCGAGCCGTCTTTGCCACCGGTCAAGGCGCCAGTGCTGTCGGTCTGACGGCCAGTGTACGCCGCGACCCGCTGACAAGCGAATGGACTCTGGAAGGTGGCGCTCTTGTGCTCGCCGACCGTGGCACGTGTCTTATTGATGAGTTTGACAAGATGAACGACCAGGACCGCACGTCCATTCACGAAGCCATGGAGCAGCAGACCATCTCCATCTCCAAGGCCGGCATTGTCACAACCCTCCAGGCTCGCTGTGGCATTATTGCTGCCGCCAACCCGATCGGTGGCCGCTACAACTCGACAATCCCGTTCTCTTCCAACGTGCAGCTCACGGAGCCTATTCTGTCCCGTTTCGACGTCCTCTGCGTCGTGCGCGACACCGTGGAGCCCGCTGAAGACGAGCGTCTCGCCCGCTTCATTGTGGGCTCGCATAGCCGCAGCCATCCCCTCGCTGAAGAGCAGACTCAGGCCGCAGCCGCGGAGGAGCAGGATGAGGCGGCGCGCCTGCGTAAGGACAACGAGATTCCGCAGGAACTACTGCGCAAGTACATCCTGTACGCCCGCGAGCGCGTCAGCCCGAAACTGTATCACATGGACGAGGACAAGGTGGCTCGCCTCTTTGCCGACATGCGTCGCGAGTCGCTGGCGACGGGCGCGTACCCCATCACAGTCCGCCACCTGGAGGCCATCATCCGCATCAGCGAGGCGTTTTGCCGGATGCGCCTCTCCGAATACTGCTCGGCGCAGGACATTGATCGCGCGATTGCCGTCACCGTGGAGAGCTTTGTCGGCAGCCAAAAGGTCAGCTGCAAGAAGGCCTTGGCACGCGCATTTGCCAAGTACACCTTGGCTCGTCCAAACTCGCAGAAAAGGGGCGGCAACTCACAGCGCCGACCTGCTGCCATCATGGCATAACGATTGCCGGTTTGGTCTATCTGCATTGCATATCGTATACTGCATGGTATGTACTTTTGTACAGATTTACGTGGAATTATGCTGGGTGTTATTATGTGTTTGCTTGCGGGCGTCAATTCGGCTACGTTATTCAATGTTCCCCGGTCTTTTTGTATCTACTTTGTGTGTATCTCCAGACCAGGAGGGGGGGCTGGGCCTGTGTCATTTAATGTTTACGAAGAAAAGAAATAAAGTCCAAGTCCATCATGTTCTCGGCTCTGCAGCGCCCTGCGTTCTGCGTCTATGTGGCAAGTTTTTGTCCGGTACGGCAGATTGTGTCTCTAACCTGGGGTAATAGTTCCAATAATAGGTTTTCTATATTCGAATCTCCGGTTAGACAGCACGGCTTGGCAAGGCATAAGGTGATCCTGGTCGATGCCACATCTATCATCTATCTGACGGCTAGCAATCATTCAAGCAATGACCAGAGCAAGGCGAAACAGGGAGCTCCAGCCGCATTTGGCGGGCGGTCTCGCGGGGCTGCTGTCAAGAGAAGGATAATTTTAGAAATCCCTGGGGCTGCAGCCGGGTCGGTCCAGCCCTCCTCATCTCAGCCTCGCTGTCCGAAGGCGCTGGAACATGCAGCTGCAATATATGCAGCTGAGTCTGGTTTGCTGAGCCAAGAAACCAATAGCAAGCCCCAGCCACATGATATACGCAGCCATTATCAGCTTTACTGCATCTCTGGCAGCCCTCCCTGGGCCGGTCTGGGAGTCCAGGATAGAGCACATTTTTTTGACTCTCCCCCCGCCATCTCAGCACACCCATCAACCCGTCAGGCTGTTGTCGTTGGGCTGGAGCTCGCATGATGACTGCAGCGTCGGTCTGCTCTTTGCTAACCGAGCATCTTTCTTGCTTTCCGCATGTCTCACTTCTGAGCCGACTGCTATTGCAGATGATTGTGATGATATCCTGACCAGCATATCTCCCTCCAACATCTGTCCCTAGCCTTCTTATAGTTCGCAAGTGCTTCCTTGGCTGCATTTACAATTCGACACTTTGGTACTTTGGTATTTCAGAGCATACATTTCATTGTCCGCGTCTTTTTCTTTTCTGCTCTCTTGGCCCCCCGCAGGAGAATAATACCTCTCGGTTCTCAAAAAGAACTGCAAACAAACTCCCTCTACACTTGTTTCTTTGAGTCAAACAAGTCAGAACTTTATTGCAAAACGACCTCGCTGGGAAAGCAACAATGGCACAGAGCCAGCCGCCACGCAGCGTCTCTCCGGACGATGAAGAGCGGACGTGGCTTCCCGAGATGACGCCACTGAACCTTGACGACCCTGCGGATAGTCCGCACCGTATGACCTCGCCATCCTTCAGTTTGGGTCGCTCGAGGGCCATTCATCAGAGCGATACTTTCGACTGGCAGAATGAAGCGACAGAGCTCTTGTTGACCGGTGCGGCCGGCGAAGCAAGAGCACCCAACGACGGTAACCTGGGCCAGAGCAGCTTGAGTCGCCACAGCTCCCATCACAGCAACCCACTCCGTTTATCTCACCAAGGCGCCGAATTCGAACTTCTTCCTGCGCCAGTGACGGCAAGGGTGGGCTCCGTCAGAAGCAGGTCGCCGGTACGAGCCTCACCGGGCGACATGCCTTCCCCAGACGACACACTGGTAGGGGGGGGCTCTCCCCCACGAGCCTCCCGATGGGGCCGGCTTTGGAAATTCGGATCCAAAGGCCTACACCACAGAATAGGCAGCAAAGAGGCCCTGACAATGAATATGTCACCAATGGCGGGAGCCGGGAGTCCCGAGACTTGCGGTGATGGCGACGTCGCAGCAGGCAGCCGAAACCACGGTAAGATGTCTGTGCCTCCTTCAAGTTGATGGATGCTAATTCTTACTCCAGGCCATGACTCGGAACCATGTTCTTCAAGAACCCCGATTCAATCGCCAAAAGTAGACCGCTTCACTAAATTCCTCTTTGCCATGTCGCTATACTCTACAATCATGAGTGGGTTGTTTATAGTCATTGCCTTTAAACATCTACGCTGGGGTAGACATATTTCCTCACATTCGTTACTCTCCCCATCGAAAGCGACATCTCTGACTGCATTTCTCTCCAAAACGATCGAAATGAGTTTTGCGACGGCATTCATGACGGTTCTTGGTCAAGCACTCACGCGAAGAGCCATCGCAAATAGACCCCGAGGCACAACCCTTGCAGAAATCTCAATGCGAAGCTGGGTGATGCAACCTGGCGCACTGTTTTGGCAGTCCGGGAAACGAAAGGCGTTATTCAGCATCCTCGGCATTCTTTCTGCGATCGCGGCAGTGGTTACCACATTCTACACAACGGCATCCGAGGCTACCGTGGCGCCAAAGCTCAAATTTGGCACCTGGGAAAATGTGGTCCTATCAGGCTACATCCGTGCTTCCTATGCCAACCCTAAATATGTCCACTCGTCCTGTCAGACCATGTTGAGGGGCGAAGAAACGCTTCAGGAGCATGCGACGCGGTCTTGCACGGACGTGATGATATCGGGCGAATCGTACCGAAACCTACAAGCCTTCATGAATGTCTGGGCCGACATCAACACTAACGGAAGCTCGAACGTGCTTGATGTGAAGGACAGGCCGGCTGGTACGGCGACTTTGAATGGCACCACGACTCTATTCGGTACTTGGATCGAGACGGATAACAGCAACGTGACGGCACATTTTGAGAAGACGAATCGCATCATCAACAACGTCACTCTAGCCATGCCGCATCCCGGCGTAGCATATGCAGCCACCTCGTCTTTGAACAACATCATGCAGCCGCGTGATCTCGATGGTGTGGGAGAGTATGCCGTCAGGGCAGGCGTCGTGTCTCCGGTGGTCAACGTCTTGTGTATCAACATGAAACGCGAAGAGCTCGCGCCACTCGTCTATACTGAGTGGCCGTTTGCAAACAATACCCGGACCGGCTTGGGAGAGCAGAAGGTGGGCTGGGAGAATTGGACATCAGAAGTACCGCCCACCAAAGATAGCCATGGGGCTACAGACTATCTGAACAGAACCGTCGTGGATGATCTTTTCCGCTGGGGGCCCAAGTATAACCGAAGACGACCGGTCTTTCGACTTGTGAGTGGAAGGTCCGGAAGACCATTCGAAAAGTTCATCGGTGCTAACTGAAGGCTTATAGTTTCCAGCTGATTACAACACGGTGGTGAATCCCACACCTCTGCTGCCAGAGTCTGACGCTATATACATCATGGGCAAGAGTCCCAGTCCCGTCCTTAAAGAGGACTACGCGATGTGTGAGCTTCGATCGTGGGTGTCCCCGAGATGCTCGACGCAGTTCAATATCTCCGGCATCACGGGCAGCAAATTGGTCGCTCACTGCGAGGACCCCAAGGACCTGAACAGCTACCGGCACTCCTACGATACGGAGCCCGAATGGGAAGTTCCAGCGCCAGACTGGAAGGTGAGCACAGACGAGCCGCCCCTTGGTTACATTTTCAGAGCAAATAGATGCTAACGTAGAGGCGAACCCAACCGCAGAACTTGGCCGACCAGTGGCGCACTGCGTCGGACTTGAACGGGGGCGAGCGCAACAGCAACCCTGCCAACTCGCGAATTCTCACCCAGCTCATACTTCAGAGGCCGCAACTGCACCCACAACTGCCGTCGCTGGCGGAGGCACTGGCCGTGTTCGCTAGCTCGACACTCGTTCTCGGATCCGTCGACACTCCGTTCCAGCACTATTGGCGTTACCCGGCCAAGGACAACATCCTGGGTGCGCCAGGGCTGGCAGTCCAGTTCAACGCGTCAATGGCCACGCAGCAGTACACGTCCAGCTCCATGTACGGCTGGCAGTCCGTGTTCTACGTCGTCCTGATAATCATGTTCGTTCTCAACTGTCTGTGCTTGGCCTACATTGCTGTTCACCGGAGGCCCGTGACGGACTTCACGGACGCGCACAACCTCTTCGTACTAGCACTCAACAGTGCGCCCAGCGCCGAAATCCAGGGTAGTTGCGGCGGCGGACCGGAAGGCATGGACTGGGTCGTTCCGTGGCGGGTGGGCCGTAATGACGCGAATCATTATTACATCGAGGCGAACCGCGAGAACTGGAGCGACTTTTGTGACCAGAGGGCCAAGAAGGACCGCTCTCCAGCAGCCAACTTTGACAGGCTAAGCCGGAGCAACCCTTTTCTCTGAGTCGCGGTCGAGGTCAAATAATAACCCTGTTCTTGACACGCAGGGTCACCAGTAGGGAATACTAATGTATGCGTAGATATGTACCACAGTCTAATATGAGTTTCTTGGCGTTTAATACATCATCCTTATTCCCACCACATTATCCCACGGCTAAATGAACGCGTACAGGTCTAATGTGTTGTGGAGCGCTCGTTATGTTTTGTGTCAAGTCGAGAACAAATAACTTGTAAACACAGCAACTTTTCGTCACACAGTATAGCAGCAGGTTGCTCGACATGCCACCCAAACTGTACGTCCTGTACATATAAGTCAATTCATCCCACCATCGAACACATACGGCCATAGGCAGTAGAAAATATCGCGTCCCGTTTGCTCCGCTGAAATCAAGCTATTGACCGGCAGATTAGTAGTTGGGTCGGTGACGACCAGCGAACACCGGCTGCTGTATGTTTT
>MWMN01000069.1:136714-146918 GCA_002968875.1 Cordyceps cicadae | reverse complement strand
CCACGCTCGCCGCGGGGCCGGCGAGAACGGCGATGAGCTGCCCGGCCTCGGCGGCGGCCGGCGCGCCGAACACGGGCGCGGCGACGAACGCGGCGCCCGCGGAGACGATTCGGTCGGCTGTCGCCTGTGTCGCATCCGGGTGGATCGTGGAGCACTCCACGAAGAGCTTGCCGTGGACGTCAGCTTGCAGGGCCGTGGAGACGGTCTCGCTGACGGCCTCGTCGTTGGCGACACAGCTGAAGATCACATCGGCCTTGGCGACGGCATCAACGAGCGACTCAACCACCTCCGTCTTGCCGGCGGGCAGCTTCTGGCTCAAGTCGACGGCTCGCTGCTTGGACCGGTTGTAGATGAGCAGCGGCGAGTCAAGATTGCCCTTTTCGACAATGTTCTTGCACATGGCCTACAGTTTTGGCTGTCAGCAGCAGTACACACTGCGAATCAAGGGAAAAGCAAACACTTACACGACCCATGTTTCCGAGGCCGATCCAGAGCAATGTCGGTGCCATCGTTGCTGTGATGTGTGTAGACTGTGCAATGTGTAGCTCGTAGATGTGGACTAGGCCCCTGGAAGCTGATGCAGAGAAGCCTTTTGGTTTTGGAAAGTAGTGAGGGAGCAGGGTATTTAATACATGTGCCAGTCTCTGGACAGCACGGCAAGTTTTATGCCAAAGCGATTTGTCAGTGATTTCATAGCGCACGATAGTTTCCGGCGGTCCGGCCATCGCTGGCTACTAGGTACCTACCTAGCCCACTTACTTCCATGCATCCATCATCAGCGGCCAAAAGGCGAGGCGCGAAGAGGCACCACGTTTCGCAATATCCGCAACTTGGACCCGACGGATTTATTTACTTTGTGACGGACATTATATCCCCAGGTACCATTTTCAGTCAATTCCTGTCATCCCTGAACGGTTGTTCTTGGAAGGCGGCCAGAATCCGTGATGACTAAGCTTTGAAGCTCCGTCACTGGCAACCACAGCCAAGCGCCTACGCAATTGCTGCTAACCAGCACCACCAGCAGGCAAGCATCACCAAACCTCCAACCCTTCGAGCGGCAGCACTTCCACACGGCCAGACCTCACAAAAAAAGGCAGCTCAAATACACACAGATAAAAAAAAATGGCGCAAGGGTAAGCCCATTGACACCACCAAATCTTCCCCCCCCCCCGGCCGACGCTCTGTTCCCACCTCGAACTAACGCTTGTCCCTTCCCGCAGGTACTCCGTCTTCATCGGCCTCGTCGTCATCGTCGCCATGTGCGCCGCAGCATGGTTCCTCTCCCCCAAAGGCGAGAACCGAGTGTACGTCGGCCACTTCCTCTGCACAGCCGCCCGGCCGAACACCTCCGCTAACATGCTGCCGTCCTCTAGACTCTGGCGCTCGTCGCTCATCCTCGCCATCGTCAGCTGCTACCTGATGTGGGCGATCACGTTCCTGGCGCAGCTGCATCCCCTTATCCGGCCGAAGCGACACGACCTGCGAGAACAGTTCCTGGAGCACTAAACGGGAGGGGGGGGGGGGCGGACGACCCGACAGAAACCTTGGGACGAAGGGGGAAAAGGCGGCCAGCCAGAGTTGGTCGCCCGTGTATGACTACAAATGCAAATCATTGAAAGAGCTTCTTTTATCTTATCATGGGCGTTTTATAAACTTTGTGTATATTTTCAAAGCAAGCACAGAGTCAAGGGAGCAAGATGGCCGGTTGTGCAAGGTGGAACACTCTCATATGTATGGGTTCGCCAAGAATATAATATACATTTCCAGTTATTATGTGCCTATGATTACATGCGCGCGTGTGTTTGTCTCCATCGTCACCCGACAGCCAGCCGTCCTGCCCAGTTCGTGACGTACGTAATTGCACCCCAGAGGGCCCTGGCGTCGGCCGCCATACCCGCGTCGATGGAGATGGGGTTGTCATGGGCGCCGCGCAGCCCCAATACCGCAACGAGCACAAGTCGTGCGACCGACCAGCGAGCGGCGGCGCCGACAAGCGCCAGCAGGCAGGCGACGTAGTAGCGGCAGTCTAGCAGGATGCGCAGCGCCTCCACGTTGTTGGCGACGACAGCCCAGCCGAGCGATGTCGCGGCCGCGGGCACGTCGTAGTCCCAAATGACGAGCAGGATTGGAAAGAGCTTCGTCGATGAAGACACGAGCAGCGCCGTCGACACCGAATTGGGCCGCCCGTACCGCGGCAGCACCCCGAGGGCGACGAGCGGCGAGAGCGACGACGCGACGAGGAACCGGATTACGATATGGAAGGCGACGGTCGAGAGCGTACACAGCATCACTAGTTCAAGGCGTTAGCGGGACTGGGTTCGGTGTTCGTCTTTTGAGCAGAGCTGGGGAGAGACAAGGGGGGGCTCTTACAGAAGAAAAAGTATTGAATCACAATCGGCTGCTGCGCAAGCTGGCCCAAGGGGCTCTCGCCTGGCGTCCCGCCAGGCAGGCCTTGGTTCTCTATGCGTGCCCATGTGAGGTAGACATCAAACAGCAGCAGTAAGATGCCGAGCCGAACGATTGAAGGCTGGCATGTGCGCCGTGCCTGTCAGCATTCTCGCTTTCAATCTCTCTTGAAAGAATGTCTTCCACAAACATACATCGAATCGGTCGCCATCGCGCATCAACGTATTATGTAATAAATGTCGGTAGACCTGCGAGAAGCTCTAATCGTCAGTCTTTGCGCATCCTGCGTTTGTTGTGGCCGTTGCGACTGCTGCAACGTGACTGCTGCAATTGCTCTCCGCGACACGCGTACCTGTGGCTTGATGAGGACCAGGTCAATGAAGAGCACAACAAAATCGTGCTCGACATACTTGTCACAGAAGCGCCCGCACTTGCGACAGACCGTCAGCCGGATGTTGTGGCCGCTCGCCTTGTCGCCCGCGCCCGAGTACTGCGTCCATAGCGTCTTGACTGGGTGTCTGCACTCGATGCAGATCGGCATGGTTGATTAATTTTCGTCGTTTATTTCCCCCATGTATGGCGTCGTGCCGTCGTTTTGCAACCTGTTGGGCTGCGTCTACCGGCCCGTCGACGGGTTGGTGACGAGGAATTCGTCGTTGCAAGTCCTCAAGCTCAAAATCCAGGAGTTCTTCGTGGAAAGACGGCCTACTAACATTAGTACGAAGGCAGTCACCTGGGCGGCCTAGGTTAGTCAGCAACATCGCTCTTGCTCAGACTGACCATGGCATGTCAAATCCAAAATGCTACTTGGCTGTTTATTTATCAAAAGTAAGTTGAATTATGATTCGATTCTTTAAGAAAAAGTACATAACAGGTGCCCATTGCGCCGGAAGCGCTCCATGATGCATGCGTGTACTAGGCCAATGTTGTCGTAAGCATGCAATCTTGCCATGAAAACGCCCTGTCCAAGAGATGATAAAAAAATTCAAACAGAAGAAAAGTTTGAGTAAGCCGACCTGTATAAAAAATGAGACGTAGCGAGCGAAAAAAAAAAAAAAAAATTGGGTGTGTGTGTGTGTGTGTGTGTGTCTTCTCCTCGTTGGTGGTGAACAAGAGGAATCTTGGGTATCATCTCCGCCTACGCTCAACCAAACCCTATTGCCAATGCCAGTTTCCAGAAATGCTACTCCGCCTTCTTCCCTTTTCCCACGCCGCCAGCACTACCCCTCATCGTGGCGGTGCCTGTTCCATGACTATGGCTGCTGGTGCCGCTAAGTGCCAACGGTTCCAGAAGACTGCCGAGAGACTCGTGGTGGAGGAGGCGGCCGTCGTCGCTGCCCGTATCTGTCAGCTCAATCAGGTCGCCGCCGCCGCCGTCCGAGTTACCGACTCCAGGAATGCCGTTCTTGGACCGAGGCCGCATGAGCGGCGTCATCGGCCGCTTCGCAAGTGCCCCGCGTAGCCAAGTTTCCACGGCCGCGGCCGCCCTATCCAGCCCCGTGCCGTGGTTGCCACCGAGCGCGTTGGCATCCCCGCGGCCACCGCCATTTTGAAAGGAACCCTCAACTATGGGAGTGTTCCCGCTGCCACGGAATCCAAACTGCGCAATCTCGGAACCCATGACGGACATGGACGGCAGCTGGTCGATGTTGAGCCCCGGAAAGTGCTTGTTTGCCCAGGCATTCAGCGAGTCCTTATCCGGCCCAGGGGCTCGGACGTTGCGGCCCATGGTTCCGACTCCCCCAGGTCGTCGCATCCAGGCTGGCCTGTGCTCTGCTGCTTCGCTGCCCCCTCTGCTTCGCGATGATAGCGGTGTCAATGACGATTGTGGTTGGTTGCTCAGCGAGCTCTGCCGTCGTGTAGGGTGGTTTTCAGAGGGTCCAGGCATGCCGGCAGAAATCTCTGAGCTTTGGCGCGGTGTTGACAGTACCGACAAGATGCTCTTCTTCCGACGAGGGGGGAAGTAGCCCATTGATTGGCGAGAGACTCGCCCAATCTCTACAGGCGTCTGAAAGGATTCTATCCGGACCCAGCGAACATGGCTCCAAGGCTTATTGTCTCGATCAATCTGTTGCGCATCTCTCTCATCAATGTCCGATAGAGAGCTGAAATAATCATCGTGATCAGGTTTTAATTTCTTTGATGGTGCCGGCGACGATATCACGAGGTCTGTTTGCTCAGCGCATGCAGGAGCTGGGGGGTCGCATGGACGGCCCCGAATCTCACATGCATCAACTGGCAATGTGAGCCATTTCCGTGTTTGGATGCTATCGCGCGACCACAGTCCGTTGGCCTTTCGGAAGACATCCTCTCGGCATTGATATCGCAAGATGATTCCCGCATACGTATCGTTTGGCAGCACATGGTGAATGTAGACCAAGTAGTCATCGGGTGGTTGCTCATTCGTGGATATGTCGTCTGACTTGCGTCGCTTGTGTCGCCCACTCGCATCCAGGCCACCGTTGACGCCTTCGTGGCTCTCCAAAACGCTCGCGGTCTTGGCCGCTCTCAGCGCGGCGTCTCGCTCGGCAAGCGAGCCTGCAGCCACGTCTGCCAGGCTCGGTGAGGGCGCGGGACCCCAAGATTTCGGTCCTCTAATACTACCCGTTCGTCCGCGTGCTTGGGTGGCGGCGGCAGGCACGCGTCCGTTTGGTGATCGCGAGTGGTGCGGACCGCCCGCGCTCCTCCTGTCCTTGGACCCGGAGAAGATGGAGGTGGCAAATCCCTGGACAGAAGACCAGCTCTGCGTCAGCGATTCGCCGAGGAATTGACCAATGTTGGCCGTGCTACCACCCGCGGTGGTGTCGGTGGGGTGACTGCCGCCGCGTCGGTATTGCGATCGGGGTGGTTGTGCAGTCGACGCTTCAAATGCCGCGAGCAAGCCACCACCGTTTGTCGATCGTGTCGGGTCATGATCGTCGGTGGTTTTGTCGTCGTCGAGGCTGATGAGGCGGCGATTACGCGGCCGAACGGCGTCGCCAGCAGCAGCCGGCCCCGCGGCTAGCCCTGACGACGACCTCGCTGTGTAGCCTGGTCGGCCAGTCATGCTAACCGCGAACGTGTCGACGGCGGCGGCTCGCAGCTCAGCCGGTAGTTGTGCATCCGTGAATGGCGGGTAGACACTAGAGGGCGGTGTATGCCGTAACGCGAGATCGAGGAGGGATGCGCGGTTGCCTGAGGCTTGTTTGTCGTGGGAAGAGAGCTTCGTTGGCGGTTGGCGGCTGGCAAGCTACCTACCTGGCGTTGTTCGCAGTGACGTACAGGTTGGTCACCAAGTGGGCTAGCGCTGCGCTGGGCTTATTCTCCAAGTATGCCCTGGCAAAGAGGGCGTACGCCAATGTCGTACCACGATGTTAGCCGGTCGAATTACGAAGAACAGGAATGGTGAAGGGAATGATCGGTCGCTGAGGAAGCAAGGTAGCGAGCTATGGTATTGACACGACGATGGATGAAGGGGGGGTTTCAACTACTCAGCCTGCTTGTCCCACAAGCTACAGGCTCAGTTTGGCACAGGCGGAGCCGCCCCACGGTACCTTGTATGTATGTAGCCTTCAGCGGTTCTTCACCTCCGAGTGAGAGTTTAAAAAATACATGTGCTCCTTCGTTCTCGTTTTGGGATGTTGATTCTTTTTGAACACTGCGTTAGTTTACATCCGTTAGGCTTCCCTATGGTACTCTTAAATTACTAGAGTACCTGGCACTTTCCGGCTCTTTTTCATTAGTCGAACAGGACACATTGTACATTGTGCCTCCAAGTCTCTGTACGTTTTTAGTGGGTTCAGTGATGGCGCCAGAGAGAAACCCACCCGCCGGCTTGGCGCTCTGACGAGTTCTTGATATTTGATGAGAGGGAAGTACTAGGGAGGACGACCTTGAATTGCTGAGTTCGGATTTGTATAGTTTAAATTTGCATGCAATGGTTTTCAGAGATCGCGGGTCTCACTTTGCCAATTTCTTCAAACATTCGCCGACCGAAAAGCCAAATTTCCAAGCATAGGCTACATTGTGATTGATTGTCTTCATCAACAGCTATGTAAGCTGTGTGAAAGAGCAACCATCTCAAACAACGCCCAATGATATGACCAATGTCACAACTGTAAAACTCTCACATGGATCTCAGCCCCTTTCATGGTTTACGCTGGTGACTATAACATTCCGATAACGAGAAGACTAGGCACTTCATAACCCTTATTCCTACTGATTCGATTGTATTCAAGACGCTGCACCATTTTATTCCCTCATAAACGCCCAACATGTATCACTATAAATGCACGCGATAGCTCACTTGCAATTTCGCGAAATGCGAAATATGGAAAACAATTTTCCCCTCTCAGTTATCCTTGAACATCCTCTCGTTTCAATTGGTTGCTGCGTTTCCCATGTGTGGTGGCATACCACCGCTCAAGGCATCCAAGTTAAGCTGACTCGGGTCACCCTGAATGCCAAAGAATTGGAACCTAATGCCTTGTTAGCTCGACATATACATGTCCAAGTAAACTCATATACGTACCAATCTTCAACGTTGAGCGTCGTCGGCACTGGCTGTCCTGCAGCTGATCCTGTGCTCCAACTATCCGGGCTTTGCCCGTCCTGCCCAGCGCCCTCCATATTACCCTGCCACATATTCGCATGTGTGGCAAACCCAGGAACTGGCATTATGCCATGGCCGTTTCCGTTGCTGTTGCCTTGAGCATTACTACGATGCTGGAACTGTGAGGGGGGGACCCCAGTTGGCACATGTCCCAATCCGTTAGGGTCAATACTTTGGTGCGTCTGAGATGGCGAGACGTTAGGGATTCCAGTACTGTCAGGGAACAGTTGATCCGGCTGGAAGTTCTCCCAAAGGGCCTGTGATATATTGGGCGAGTTTCGAGTAACCAGATACAGGTCGGGGGGCGTGGCCGGTACCGAAAATGACGGGTTAAAGGGAGTTGCTGGTCGGGTCTGTGGTCGCGAGCTGGTACCTCCCATAAACGTATCGTTTGCTGGTCGTTGTGTAGGCGATACATTCGCCTGGTTGCCAGTAGGACC
The DNA here is from genome assembly GCA_002968875.1 of Cordyceps cicadae. Classification (NCBI taxonomy): domain Eukaryota; kingdom Fungi; phylum Ascomycota; class Sordariomycetes; order Hypocreales; family Cordycipitaceae; genus Cordyceps; species Cordyceps cicadae. The sequence goes on along the minus strand of MWMN01000069.1, from coordinate 139,481 downwards.
GCCGTCAATCTTACCAGCGCTCGGCGTTTGCGGACGGGATCGTTCATAAGACTCCTGTGGCGTCGGGGCATTTGCTGTGAAGTCCATGGCCATATCATCGAACTTTCGCTTGCTCTGTTCTTGTGGTTGTTGTGATGTTTGTTGCTGTTGCTGCTGTTGTTGCTGCTGTTGCTGCTGTTGCTGTTGCTGTTGCTGCTGCTGCTGCTGCTGCTGTGCCTTGCTATGCTGATCCAGTTGAGACATGCTTTGCTGCATTTTCCGGTGGCGTTTGCCCGCAGCCTTTTGTAGCCGCTCTTCGAGTACCTTGTTGCCGATGATAGACTCAAAAAGTGTATACACCATCTTGCCTACTAACCAAACTCTTGAGACTTCCTTCATTGCCTGCATGCAGCTACGTAGTCGGTCATGAGTCACCTGCTGTATCGATGGGACTGGCGACCGCATTTGATAGACGTGCATGATCAGCGCAGAGAACAGACTGTACACGATAAATGCAGGACAATATCGTAGCTGTTCATGGGCGGCAAGATTCTCGACAATTGAAGTAATCATGGCTGCTGCCTGGAAGGCAATGTTTCTTGACGGATACGGTGAATCGTCCAAGGTCCTCAGTCCACCGTTGGGAGGCATATGTGCCCTATGCAGAAGGCAAAGAGTTGTGTAATAATTGGAGTGCAGCAAGGCAGACCAAAAGTGGTGTCGGGGCATCTCCCAGTAGACTATCTTGGGGCAATTTTGTAGCCAATCTGCCAAGGCCATGTCGCTGTGCGTGAGATCAATGGCGTTTCGCTGACGACCTTTCGATGCAACCGAGTACTGTTGTGACAAAACCAAGCCCATGATCTCGCACAGCTTAACGTATTGCAAGAAGAATTGCACGTGGATCTGATCGGGTGCAAATTCGGGGTTGTTGCCAGACTCGTCTTCGATGAAGTCGTCTTCTGTCAGCATTTCAACATCCGAATCATCGAGGTTGATTCCGACTGGCCGGCCGAGAGCGACTGCTACTGAGCGATCACGCGTGAACAACGTCCACCAAATTCGCTTCCATAGGCGCTTGTCGGATTTGCTCAGCTGAGACTGTTCAACTGAGCGATGCATACCAGATCCTTGTGCAACAATGGTGGCGACGCGGCTCCAGTAGAAGACGTTCTTGGTGACGTCTTCGGGACCTTCCCAGTACCAGCCCATTAGGAGGACAGACTGCACAATCGTAACACGGTCGTCTTCGTAGTTGGCATCATACAGAGCCTTGGCGCGCTTGTAAAACGTCAAGGCGGCCGGGGTGGTAGATCCATTGGCATCCATGAGCTGTTGGTTGCTGCAGACACGAGTGCCTGCAAGTAGGACAGCTTGCAAGAGCAACAGCGAGGGGGGGTTCTTCGGATCGCGATACTGCTTCATGAAGCGAGCCCTGTTAACGACGGGGACAATGGGATGTACCCATTTGAAGTAGGAGTCAATGAGCTCATCGCATAGAGATCTAGGCGGTAGCAGAAAGGCTCCCCTTTGATGTAGGATGTCAATCTCGACGTTGTCAAGCTCGGTCAGTCGGGCACGAGAGCCCCGGACATTTTCAGGGAGAGGATAGTGTACCACATCCGCAGAGCCTTGTCGGTCGTGAACGAGGAGGGTAAGGTTAGATGACTCGCCCAGGTATGCAACACGACCAGCTTCAGTGATGGGTGCACGGGTAAACTTGGGCTTCATCACCATGTTCAGGTACGTGCCAGTATCAATATCCTGTTTACGGGATTGTGCCTCTGTCAGGAGAGTCAAAGGCGTGCCTTCTATCGAGTGCGATACCGTCGGAGGTTGTGGGTATGTGGCAGAGCCGATGGATGTTCCGGTTTGAGATCGCTCATCTCCTTCGCCTCGATCACTAGAGACGGTTAGGACCCGCAGCAAGAGGGGTGATGGTCGAAGTAGAGTCACCTGTCTGAATCTTTGCTGGTTTGGCCAGCGTTACTCTGTGCCTTCTTTCGCTTTGGGGTAGGGATACGGCATTCGATCTGAAATGCGACACAATTGGTGCAAGGCACACCGAGGCTGGCGGCGTCACAACGGACCTAAGGTAAGCAAGCATGTTTAGTATGGGGTACCGTTGAGAGTTGGACCAGGGGGAGCATCAGCGTACTTTTCTGGCATGGCAAGTCTATTGGCAGGATAACAGGTGGAAAGTGTTAGCAGTCAAGCATATGAGAGAGTGGTGCAACATGATAAGGCGCAGTGACGGCGCGGGCCCAGAGAGATGCCTCGGCACGAGGAGCTTGGGCAGCGGAGATGGGGGAACGTTGGAGCTCCAGGCACGTACCTCACATGCACGCGATGCGCGTTGTCTATATCGGGTAGGGCCGATCAGTAAGATGCCGTGATGGTATTCAGGGGTTGAAAAGGAGTAATTCTTACCTTCTAAAACTCACGCCAGCATTGGCGGCCGCGTTGGCAGCTGAGTTAGGATTGCCACCAGGTGACGATTTTGTGGGAGACTGGCCATTCTGGCCCACCGTCGCCCGACATTTCAACGTCCATTGGTGCGTTCAGGAGCGGGCGACAATTATTATGTAGAGCTTTGGCGCAGAGATGGGCGTTTTGGTCGGAATTGTTGGAGAAAAAGAAGAGAGCGCGTTGTAGGCAGACGAGAATCTCGACCGGACGAGCAGAGCTGACGCTTTCGAGGGCGGGGGATGCGCCTGGGGGCAAATGCCAAATGCGCGACGACCGCGTGCGGAGCAGGTCAAGCCACAGGCGAGGACTGATTTTAGCG
>MWMN01000069.1:38790-136670 GCA_002968875.1 Cordyceps cicadae | reverse complement strand
GGGCGGGGGAGGGGGGGGGGGGGGGGGGGGGGGGGGGGGGGGGGGGGGGGGGGGGAGGTCCAAGAAGAGAGGGCTTGGCTGCCAAACGGCGAGGTACCGGGAGGTAATATTTGGAAAGCCCGGGCCAGAATCAACCTTGATTGGTGTCGCGGAATAAATCTGAGTTGCGGGGATCGAGTCGAGCAACAAAGGAAAAGGCAGCGGTTGATGAAAAACGGCCGATGAGCGGAAGACCAAGGTCCGGATGCCAGCACTGCCCGGATCTTTGAAGGCGCTGTCGCCGGTGATCAGGCTGCTAGGTACTGACTTGACGGGGGTGGATACTGGGTCGTGGACGAGGTCCGCAATCGCGGGGTGGCAGCCTTGGAAGGTGCGAAGGTGTAATGCAAATTTGTATCGTCCGATAATGACGCGAGAGTATCGAGTCGAGCGCGTTGAAGATGTTGGCGATGGAGAGAATGATGTTATTTTGAGTCTGTATTGTTGTCCGTTTGGACTGGCGGAGAGGAGACGGGTAGGTAGGCGAGGCGGGTAGGCGGGCAGGCAGTCAGTCTCGGCAGCCGCGGCGTTTGCACACTAATAGGAGAAGAACCCCATGAATAAAAGCGGCACCGAGTTCCAGTTCGCAGGCAGGCAGGCAGGCGATATTTCTTTGCTTCCCCTGCGACGCTGTTAATAATCAACGCACGGTGAATCGCCAGCAGGAAATCCGTGGGGAAAACGGCCAAGCTGTCCGTACTGGAAACCTGCCTGGTGATGAACCAACACACGAGAAGCTCCGAGAAAAACAACGAAACAGCAACGAAGCAGAAATAGTGAAGGGAAAGAAAGAGGCATAGGGGGAACCCATCAAACGGCCGAGGTCGACTGGGGTCTAGTCTTTACATATGCATCTACGACGGCCGGCGGCACTTCCTTCACCAACAACTCTTCGTCCCTTCGACCGTAACCATACATAGCTCCGGATGGGCTTGCAAGGAGGCAGTGACGAACAACCCGATACCCCGCGTGGTCCTGGACTGCGAAGGATGGAGACGGCGGACAACCATCAATGGGTTAGCTTTGGGGAACTGGGAAGGCGAGCGAGCATCTGAGGGGGTGTGTGGTCGTGCCATGCGAGTAGCCGCAACCTGCGACTCGCCGCCGTCGACCAAAACCTGGGGGAGCTACCAGCCAAGTAGCTATAGGTGTTGAGGATAGCGCCACGGCCTCCCTTTCCCTTCTTAACCTAGCGAGGAGGCTTGGCGCACGAGTAAGAAGAAGAAGCTCCCGACGAGGTGCACACCCTTTGCGGCGGGCATGCATCATCTCAAGAACCCTTTCTTCAGGCTGATGAAGAGACATCCCACTTCCTATTCCATTCACTGATTCCTTGCTTTCTCGTGATTTATGTACATCTCACCAACGGTAGCCACTCATGCCAGGTTCCTATTTGATCGCTTCCCTGAGCATCGGCCCACGCAGCCTACATACATACAAATGGAAGAACAACATACGCAACCCTGCGCGCGCAGCAACCCACTCTAGTTGTCAATGCAAGGACGAGGTGACCTTGTTATTTCAGGCCAACCGCCACCCCACGCTTGTGTACCAGACTAGGGGATGCAAGGACTTGCCACACCCCAGACTGCAGACTCGAGACGGGGCCGTTGGCGAGATTGTAGCACCGAAACTCCTGGCACTGGCACGGCGAGGCTCTTCATCTCAGAAACGGTACATCTTTGTTGTTTGTCAAGCACGTCTGTCCAAGCTTTGGCGATATCCGAGCATGCACAGTTGAGGCAAGCGTCGACTCATCACTACGGTTTCCGCATCCCGACCAATAACACGGCTGCCCATTGTTGTGATTATACGGATACGGATAATCCATACACCACTGATAGCCAAAGCCACGCGAATATGACCACACGATCTTTCTCATCTGCACGAGTTATTAGTGCAGTTCTTGGCTGGACCATGGCATCCACATGTCAGTGGGGAGCCGCCGTTCCCTTCACCGTTCCCCAAATTTTAATCTTTCCTCGAGGCCAATAATAAACGGGCCTGGAGGCTCGACCATGTATGTATTGCCTTTCATTATTAAACATCAGCACAATAATAAAGGCGCGCCCGTGGTGCCCACCGCCGACTGGCACGTTCCCCTAACCTTACCCATTGTAAGGGGGAGGGGCCCAACCATGCATCCGTACATTTAACGTCGGAAGTAGTGATTATAGGCATCATGTGTTGGCATATTGGAAAAGAAAAAGAAGGGAGGACGTCCAATTGAAAGGGGAGTAGAATGTCGTAAACTTCTAGAAGTCGACGGCAAGGGCCAGCCACGCCTCATCATTCAGCCCAAAGCGACTACCTAACTACCTGTAGATAATCATCAGGAGCCGCCACAAGGGGCTGATGGCGCTGACGGCTGATGGTGATACGCTGGTCAGGCACCGAGGCTCTCATTTGCCCATTTAGCCTCGCTTCAATCCACCACAGCTTGTCTCAAACCTGCGTTTATCACTAGCTATGTATGCCATCGGCCAATTTCACGACTTGACTTCGGCTGGATCAAGGACAAAACTCTCCTAACCCTCATACAAAGTTCACCCTGTCGTCAGCTAGTCTGGACGATGATCTCCGTGCACATCCGACCGTGGCTCACGCACCTCGCCACAACACACAACACAACGCTCTTGTGTTCCTGAATCTCTCGATTCCCTGTTTTTCTTTTTTTTTTCTGGCCAAAACCGCCTCCCAGGGGTTCCTCGGTGAGTTATTAGGGCGGCGACGCGAATTCATCAAATTCATCACCGGTAATAAAAGTGATGGACCTTCTTCCCCTTGCCGTCCCAACCAGGGAGGGACCTCTTTGGCACATGGCGCTTGAGCCGCATCATACGTCAACGACAGACCGAGTTCCGTTTACTGACACACATCCACCCTACGTCCCGACCAAGTCAGCTCGCGTGGTAAGGATCCGGACGGAAAGGATCCGGACGGCTCGTCGGGCTTTCCTTTCACGAACCCCTTTCGAGCCAACAACGTCCTGCGCAGAGGAGAGGTGAACCCGCGATGCTTACCCAAGGCCTTTTGCGGCATGAACTTGACTAGCTGCTCATTCCGCTCATGCCAGCGCTCGAGCACGATTCGCATCTGTGCTTTCTTTCCGGCCTCCGATCACTTGAACTAATTATAACTACAGAGCTGGAGACAAAGACGCAGAGGCATTGAAGTGACCAATGGTAAGATTCCAACCTGTTTCATGTAGACAGGCACCAGGAGAGGATCCCGGTCTCATGCGGACACATGTTCGCATATTTTGATATTTGCTCGTGATACTATATGCTACATTCTAGATCTCGATTACAAGAAACCCATGAAGATCCGTTCCGTATCCCCCTACTCCCATTAAACCCAATCACGTCATCATCAGCCTCCTTTTCCTTTTTGATTATGGCGGTATTACTTCTATTATTAGATATTCTTCTTACTGCTCTTCTTGCTAGACGCATGCCCGTTCGTCGCCGCGCTCTTCAATCCCGGTGCCGCGGCGTCACCGTTGTGTCGCTGTTTCACATGGTCGTCGCCGACCTGCACGCCTGCGACGAACAGCGCGCTCACGCCCTCGAGCGCCGCGACGAAGACGCACAGCAGGCTCGCAATAGCAAAGTGGCTGATGGTTGCGCCAATCTCGAGCCAGGAGCCCTCATCCCTGACGACCCAGAAGAAGTAGAGTGTGAGGACATCGCTGACGGCGATGACGACCATGAAGAGCGCCGACGGCGCGACGCCCAGGCGCACGTTGAGCACGCCGAGGTTGGCCGAGATGAGGGCGAAGGGGACCATGATCTTGAAGATGAGCAGCGCGCCCTGCGAGAAGGGATCGAAGACGGGCAGCAGCCGGTTGACGCTGTCGAGGCTGAAGGAGGAGATGGAGGCGATGTTGCCGGTGCTGAAGAAGGCGGACTGCAGCAGAACGAGGAAGAACAGGGCAATACGCGCGTCAGATAGCCGCAGCGCGCGGAACCGCACGCCGCCATCAAGCTCTATCGTAGCTTCGTCGTGGTTCTTAACTTGTGTTGTCGAGGGAGAGGAGCGCCCGGATACCTCGACGGCGTACTCAAGCCGGACCCAGGCGACCAGGGTGATGCAGAAGGCGACGTAGAACAGACCCTCGTAGGAAATGGTGAGGATGACAAAGGCGGGCGAGCAGGTGAGGAAGATGAGCATCAGGCGGTGCATGTAGTTGCCCACGGGCCGCAGGCGGTGCGCGAACGGCATCAGGAGCGAGAGCACCAGCACGGTCCATCCGACAACCTGGTTGCCGAGCGGGAGACCCGTCTTGGCCGCGAGTGAGAGCGCGCTCGAGCGCGTCACAATCATAGCCAGCACGGTGAGGCCAATCTGGCCGCCCATTAGAGCACGGCTGAGCGGGTTGCTCAGGCTCTTGCCGTTGGCAGGGGGTGCACTAAAGTCAGATAGCACAGCGTCCTCAAATGCCAGGTACAACAGGCCAATCAGGACCATGGCGACGCCGCCGGCCAGGATCAGCGGGATGTTGTCCGTCTTGTTGGCGGGAAGCAGCGTGAAGGTGCTCATGACAAGACAGGAGAGGACCCAGGTGGCGCAGAGTGAGGCGTGGCCGCGAACAAACGCGAGCCCGCAAAGCGCCGGCCACACCGCACCCAGCACGTAGAGACCGGTGAAAACCTCGCGGTGGATGTAACCGAGCGCTAGGCCCTGGATGACAACCACGTAGACGACGGCAGACAGGCCGAGACTGAGCGTGGCGCTCGCAGACTTGATGTGGGCAAAGAGGATCCGGCGGCCTTCGGTGAGGCTCCGCCGGCAGGCAAACACCTCCTCCCAGAAGACGACGGGGAAGGCGGCGTAGAGGTAGTACGTCGGCGGCGACTGGGAGACGACAAACGAGGCGTACAGGGCGACGAGCACGGCAGAGGAGACGGCGAGGCCTGCGGCGGAGCGCTGCGGCTTGAATTTTTGGCCGACGACGAAGAGGTCGATGACGGTGGCGAGGGCATACGCCATCCAGCCAAGGTAGCCGATGGTGATGAGGGCACGCAGGAACAGCCAGTCGTACGTCTGCAGGTAGCGTAGGCCCTGGAGGGTCACCTGAATCAGGGCGTCCGTCTCCTCTATGGCCTCCTCGTACTTTTTGCCATCGATGAGGGCCTTGATGGCGGCGATGCGGTCGTCCGGGCTGGCATTCTCCTCGTTGAACGGGCTGTAAGGACGGAAGCGCAGCTCGGTCGCGCGCTTCTTGGCCTCCTTGACGCGGTACATCTCGAGGATGCCCTCGGCATTGACGAGCGACGCTCGTGCCTTCTCCGTGTTGGTCCCGGCAAGGTAGGATAGCGGCAGCTCGCCGACCGAGTTGGCGGGAAAGTCCAGGCCGGTGAGGTAGGCCATGAGCGCGGCAATGTCGGCCTGGGCGACGTCGTGGCGGCGGATGTGGTCGAAGCCCCAGTCAGCAGAGAATTCGTCGTGCCCGGGAGCGATGGTGTTGGCGTGCTTCTCTGGACGTGCGACGCCGGAGCCCCAGGCCACCAGAGGCGTCCGGGTGTTGTCCGGGTGGCCGTCGCCGTGGCTGCCCCAGTCGCTCATGCCGTGGTCAGCAGTAAAGATGTAGGCAGTCCTGTCGTCACCATAGAACTTGTCGATGAGCTCCGTCATTTCCTTGACGCCCCGATCGACAACCTGGATGTTGTGGAGGTACTCCTTGGAGTAGGGACGATACGAGTGTCCTGTGGTATCGATACCGAGGAGGTGGAGGAAGAAAACGACCTTATCCTGGCGCAGAGCCTTGTCAAGGTCCTTGTTGGTCGCAGCCCCGGCGAAGAAGTCGCGAACGTGGTCAAATACCCATTCGTCTAGGATGGTGGCATCCTTGGAAAAGTCCTCGAGCTCGGCTTCGTAGGCAAAGGCGTCGACGCGGCCGGGGACAGCGCCGGCCTCGAACATCGGGACAATGTCCGGGCTACCCCAGCTCCAGGTATGGCGGCTGCGGTTGAAGACGCTGTCAAAGTGGACGGGGTTCATCTTCCATCCAGTCGCAACGGCCGAGACGTCCTCGTACAGGCCGGCAATCATGGCGACGTGGCCAGGGCGAGACTCAGTGGGCACGCGGGTGTGAGAGACGCCAAATGTGCCTTCGTTGAGGACCTTGGAGCGGATAAAGGGCGTAAGTGGTCGGGGGACGAGATCGGCCTCGCTCTTGGGGTATGGCTCGGGGAAGGACTGGAAGGCTTTGTCGGCGCGTAGACCGTCACCTACTCAGGAACCAAGACGGTGGTTAGTCTTTTGATCGCGTCGCGCAGAGAGGAGAGAGGATGAAGATGCCGTACCAACAAACAACACCAATCTTTCAGCAGGGGCTTTGACTGAAGGGGGGCGCTCGACGCCGTGGAGGCGCATGCCTGTGACGATTGGGCTGACAAAGTAAATGTCAAAGATGGAGTATATGTAGACGAGGTGGAAGATGATGGCCACGGCCAGGAAGCCGAAGCGAGAAAAGGCTGCCATTTTTGAGGCAGCGGCAATCTATTGGAAAGAATAAAAGAAAACGAGTGTATATGTTTGCGTCGGAATGATTCGTGTCGCAGCCTCGACAGAGGTGGTACGTTTTGCTGGACTAGGGAGAAAGCACCTTGATAAACTCTCGACGGACTAGTCGGCGTTTGATATTGCGGGAGGGGCGGCTGCAAAGGAATGGCTAGGCGAAAAGAAGACAAGAATGAATTTCCCAAAGCCGCAAATTTGGTAGGGACAATAACAATAGACTACAGGGCCACCATGGCAGGAGGTTGATGGCTCGGCGCAACAAGTCGTGATGCGACGTCGAGGGGTGAAGCTTTGGGGCCAGATGGCGGCTCGAAAGGAGCGCAAGTGAAAGTGCAGGCTTTCCATATTGGCATTAGCAGCTCTGTTACCTGCTAAGCCTCCAACATAACAGTGCCTGGCGCTGACGCGTTAACAAATACAGCAGTGGTAACTGGCTCGCTTCAGGGGCTTGCCCTTCTAAAAGAAACTCCTTTTAGGGGCTCCACAGCGGGAGGGCCGCAGCGGGACAGTCTGAAAAAAGCTTCAATACCAGCAAGTCGCCTTGTAAAAATCGCCTTAACAAGCACCTACCCTGTAGCTTGTCGAGAGAGATGTGTTTCGGCGCACATGGTGCAATGCGCGCGGAATTTAATTCACGAGTAAGCTTGCCGATAGAATGGCAAGCACCTAGTGACTATGTGTGTTGGTCAAGGTACCTACCAAGGCAGTAGTTAGACCTTGGGCCCAAAATAAACACCACTAATTTTCGCTCGACTTCGCCACGATGGCATTTGTTCAACCACCTTTAGCCCACCGTCATTTTCAAAGCGACCAAACAAGCGACCAAGCGTGAAGATCAACTAATTCAACTTCCCGCAGTCATCTATCGTACCAGACGTTCCTCATGAACTAGGTCTAGGGTAAGCCACACTTATCAGAGATGCCAAGTCCACAGTGTACGAAACAGCAAAACAGCAACCTATATGAACAATCAGATATTGAGTTATAGCAGGCAGAAGTGCTGCAGTTATTCGAGGCCGGCCCCTATAATATGATTGGATATACCACCAGGTCGAAGCTACAAATCACCAGCAAATTGCACTCCTGATAACACATGTTCAATTGTCGTCTTTACATAATCATAAAAAGTGAACAATATGGAGCCTTCTATGTCAATGCCCAGAAAATCAATGAGAAAAACCAAAAGTCATAGGGTATCAATTCTCCCCCAAAAAAAAACACACACAACGCCACAGTAATGCATCACCCAGCAGCTTGGTACCGTGCCTTCTTACTCCTCGCCTCTCGATTGCCTCTCCCTTAACGCCCTGACCACTTTGCTGTAAAAGTTAGCTGCTTGCGGTCGCTTGAATCCAATCTCGTCGCGAAGATATTTCGGCAAGCGGCCGATCAGGTCGGCATCTCGATCAGCCTTTAGCTGCGGGCTGTACAGGACCATGGACTCTTCGTAGCTGGCTGTGGAGCTGCCCCCGGCGACGCCGAGCTTGAAATGTAGTGCTATCATCCTGTCAGGCCCATCCTTTGCAATCATCTTCGCAGCTTGGTACTTACTGCCATTGCGGCCAGTCTGGATGCAGTCGAAGATGTCTTGGTTGCCGTCCTGCTTCACTCCTTGGACAATGAGACCGGTCAGGTCTGCATACAAGTCCTCTTTGGCATGCGCGGCATGGACTAGCTCCGATTGGCCCGTCCACGCCTTTGCAGCGTTGCCCTTGACCGCGCTGCCGGGAATGGCGCTTCCGGGAGCGGCTCGACTGGCGGCAAGCTTGGCGTTGAGGGCCTTGAGTTGGCGCTCAGACTCGGCAAGTGAGTTTGTGAGCTCGGTCACCCTATCGGAAAGATCTTGTGCATTGCTTTGGCTATCTTGTAGCTGTCGGCGCAGCGATTCAGTGTCGCTGGAGGCTTGCCGTTGCGCGGCCAGCTCCTCCTTGAGCTTCGCTATCAGCTTGCCTGCAGCTAATGCTCATGTTAGTGCTCATTGTCCTTGTATGTGTTAATGTGTCGCGAATACTTACTCGCTGTATTCTCATCGGTCTGCTTGCGCAGCTTCTCGTAGTTGCGTTCGGCGGCGGCGACGCCAACCTCGCGAAGCTCAGTGTACCGGCCCTCGAGATTCTCGTATTTCCTGGTCATCTCGCGCAAACGGCGCTCCAGAATGGAGCTATCTTCTCGAGGCTTTTGCGGTTGAACCATCGGACGCGCATGAGATAAAGCTGGCGCTGCTGTCGGTGGCGGGCTCGCGGGCCTGGGTTCCTGCTCCTCTTCTTGTTCGATCACGTCCACCATGTCCACCTCAGCATCGTCTTCTACCTCGTACTTTCTCGGGTAGCGATCGGCTGCGCGCTGCGGTGAAGAGGATGCATATCGCTTCGTCGTCGCAAAACTTTGCTTAACAGGTCGCGAATCTTCGAGCCGCTGCTTTTTGCGAGACTCTCTCGGTGGGTGCGATTGCGGCATGCCGCCCTCATCAAAAATCTCATCATGGGTCGCGTGACTCGGCTTCTCGTCTCTGCTCTTGTATGACGGACGGGTCGCATTGAGGTTGCTCTTGTCCGTCAGCACTGGTCGTCCCGGTGATAGTCGGCGCGGGGCCTTTTTGTCGATTGATCCTGCCAGTTTTGACGAGGGCTTCGAAATTCTCTTAGATGTTGTGCCTCTAGCGACCGAGCTCTGCCTCTTGCGAGGGAGGCTCTCTATGCCTCCCAGGTCCGAATCTGAATCAGATCCTACCAAGGTCGCGAACCGCCCCGCAGTGCGTACCCGGGTCGCCATGGCGCTGTCGCGTCGTTCGATTGGAGCGGGTTAGTTGAAAATGTGATGTTAACGGGTGCCGAGTATATGAATTCGTGGTGTACAGGGATTTTGACTGAGCAATGAGGGCAGGAGATAGAATGCGACCGCAAAAGAAATAATAATATGACGAGTCGCGGCGGGAATCCAGCTAAATTTCCTGTCTTGGTTCGATGTAAACAAAATGGTACGGCGGATCTTTCGCCATGTAGAAGAATTCTTAGTCAGCAGTCTAAATCGCTTGTACCTGTCGACTTATGTATTTGCCCACCCACCTCTTTTCTGACCCAGCAGGGTGACGTGCATCTAGGTACATAAGCCGAGGCTAGCAATGTACCATGAGGTATCTGGGATGTGCATGTTTGCAATCGAGTTGTGGCTTGATGCACCGGTGCTTTCGTAATGCAGAAACTTCACAAGGCAGATCAAAAGGAGGGCTGGGCACTTTACCGGTGAACATACTGAAGCGTGACTAAAATCCTGATAGGCTCAGTTTTACCGTAGACTGCAAATTGCCACCTCCTACATGTGAAAACCCACTTTGGGCGTAAGGTACCTATTGATACAGCCTCTAGCCACAGAACATCGCCATGCATCACCCAGTGCTCGCCGGTCGCATCACTTTCTCTTTTCACACACATCTCGCTCTCCGTGCGCTACCCCCCCGCCGGTGAAGTCTTGCAAAGGCCATTCTGCCTTCCCTTTTTCTTTTCTTCTGCGGAATCTCATGCCCGACCAGTCAGCGTCTTGGCTACGCTGGGTCGTCGGAATGGGCGAACGTCGCAAACTGGGTGATGTCGCCATGGACCTCGTCCTCTTTGCCGGCATGGTATGTTCTCTCGTGGTGCTGTCTGTACAAGATGAAAGGAAGGCTAATACGTGGCAATTCAAAAAGATGACAGCTGGCCTGTATATTGCGCGCAACTTTCTGAACCCGATCCTCAGCAACCTCGCCGATCCCGACAAGGAGAAGCACGACCAAGCCAGACAAAAAGCTAAAGCTCATCTCGAACGCATAAACCGACGACGTCAAACCGAGGCAAATGCCGGCCAAGGAAGTGACAACTTTCAAGATCAGCCGCGTGTGGAGGACCTCGTTCTCAACGAATTTGAGAATCTCATTGCGCTGGAGATGGTAGCGCCCGAAGATATCCATGTTGGCTTTGATGGTGAGTCGGACGCTCCTACCAACGGCCCTGGCCTCTGCTGTGGTACTAATGTTCGTGATAGATATCGGAGGTCTGGAAATGATTATCGAAGAGCTCAAGGAGTCCGTCATCTACCCTCTCACAATGCCACACCTGTACTCGCACGCCGCGCCGCTCCTGTCCGCCCCGTCTGGCGTCCTTCTTTTCGGTCCTCCTGGTTGCGGGAAAACTATGCTCGCCAAGGCCCTCGCTCACGAGAGTGGTGCTTCCTTCATCAACCTTCACATTTCCACCATGACGGAAAAATGGTATGGCGACTCCAACAAAATCGTCAAGGCCGTCTTCTCCCTGGCTCGCAAGATGCAGCCTGCCATCATCTTTATCGACGAGATTGATGCCGTGCTCGGCACGCGACGCAGTGGCGAACACGAAGCTAGTGGCATGGTTAAGGCTGAGTACGTAAACGTGGGAAATGCTGATCTATTCGGCTGCGAGTGCTAACACCCCCTTGCAGATTTATGACCCTGTGGGATGGCCTTACTTCTGCCAACTCCTCCGGCATGCCCGCCCAAATTGTTGTACTCGGTGCTACGAACCGTATCCACGATATTGACGAGGCGATTCTGCGACGAATGCCCAAGAAGTTCCCCGTCCCGCTTCCCGGCCAAGAACAGCGCCGCCGCATCCTCCAACTCGTTCTACAAGGCACCAAAACCGATCCGGAGCATTTCAGCCTCGACCAGCTTGCTAAGCTTACGGCTGGCATGTCCGGGAGTGACATCAAGGAAGCCTGCCGTGACGCCGCCATGGCACCCGTCCGCGAATTCATGCGCTTGTACCGCGAGCCGGGCCAACCCATGCCCCAGGTCGACGCGTCGCAATTTCGAGGCATCCGGACTGACGACTTCTTTGGTAACCGCGGTGGTCAGCTGCCGCTCGGCAGCGGCGCTCTACGTAAGGCTGGCGGCAAGCGCAAGGGGCAGAGCAAGACGAGCGGCAGCACGCAGAGCGACGAGTACGAAGACGTTGACGAGCTGGTCGTGGAGGAGCAAGACTAATTTAGACTGGATATGCCCCTGATGGCATGCGAAACATACGGAACGCACATGTACAAACACCACGCCGCTTTGAATGATTTTTACCATGACAATGTTCACCCACGGCTGACGCTACGGTATTTTGAGAGCTGTACAACGTTGATGATATGCTTGTTGGAATATTCAGATCAGGTCATTTTCGCTATAGATTTTAATGACGAACAGCCTTGCGAAGATTTTGTATGACCCCCCCTGTCTAAAGTGATCTAAAGTGATGACCCCGCGTATATACAAGAAAAATTCAAAATTGGGTCGGAGCGGCCGAAGGGACTGATAAGGTGCTGGAAAACCGCTGGACTAGTCCTGCAGGTTGGCCTTTCCCAGGGCCTTGACTTTCTCCACGTACTGGTGGCGAATGAGCCATGTCGTAATGGCCACACCGACAAGGCATGATGCAAAGGTGATGCCGTAGGCGGCGCGGTAGCACTCGAGGCCCTCATGGCAGGAGCGCTCACCGCTGGGGTCGAAGACGCTGTGGTGGTCGAGGATGGAGCCGTAGACGAGGTTGAAGATGTTGGAAGAGGTGACGGGCGCGAGCGTCATGAAGCCCCAGTTCTGGCTGAGGCCGTGGATGCCAAACGTCTCGGCGACGATGGACGGGAAGACACCGAAGAGCAGGCCGTACGCGATGCCAGAGAGCCCGGAGAGCAGGAAGAGGTAGATGGGCGTGGAGATGGTCAGGCCGCACAGCTGGGCCACGGTGAAGATGAGGCCAGAGGCGACGAGACACCACACTCGGCTGGCCCCAAGCTTCTTGACGAGGAAGTCGGAACCGATGCCTGGGGAGGACAAGATTTAGCTTGGGTATAAGTGACAAGATACGAATCAAGTGTGTGTGCGTGTGAAGGGGTGAAGGAAGGGGGGGGGGGGGGCGTTGTTCACGTACCACTGAGAAGACGTCCAACGAAGCTACCAACTGAAAGAATCGAGACATGCATCTGTTGTCGATGGACGAGAAACTCTTCACCCTTTGAGCTGTCGTAGTGTTTCCACAACACGTTGGCATCATTTCCAATATTACTATTCGCAATCAGCCTTTGGAACATTTCCCTGGCACTTCGTTGCACTTACTTGATGGTCATGAGTCCAGCACCGGCCAGAAGCGTCATGATGGCGAACAACTGCCAAAAGTCAAGGCAAGTGAAGAGCTGAAAGCCGCGAATATCTACATGGTGGGACGGGTCTCGATCAATACGTGCACTCCCATCGCGATTCGACTCCGACGACCCCGTCATGAGGGATGACGACTCGTCCGGTGCAGCGTCTTCAGCATCTGCGCGATCACCCGCCACCCCGCCAGGGGTAGCGGCGAGCGCGGGGCCGGCTTGCTCCGCCGTGACATGCGCGGCTGCGGCGGTATTGAAGTTGTGGGACGTACCGGGTTCATCATCAAGCGTGGCGCGGGGGTGCTGGTTGCGCCCCGACGACGAGGTGCGACGCAAGCGCTGCCCACGCAGGCTGCCACCCTCTGTGCCGGGTTCCGCGCCCGGAACGGCCTGATACGAGGAAGACGACGCCGCTGACGCGTGGGGGTAGGCGCGGAGGAAGAAGAAGCCGCCGACGGTGAGCACGACGGTGCCCCAGGCCAGGAGCTCCAGGAACGAGCTCGGGTCGCCGGGGAAGAGGATGGAGCCGAGGAAGGAGAAGAAGAAGGCGCTGAGCCCGAACGCGGCGAGCGGGAAGGCGGTTGCGGTACCGCGGTGTTGCGGCCAGTTGATCGCCGAGACCTTGACGGCGGCGAAGAAGGCGAGACAGCCGCCCATGCCGGTGAGGTAGGAGAAGAAGCAGAGCGTCGGGACGGAGGCGCTGACGCTGCCGGCGGCAGCAGAGGCATCGGCGGCGTCATAAGCGCGGTGCAACGGGAAGTAGCCGAAGCCGAGCAGTGCGGCGCCGAGCAGGACGGCGGGGCCGCAGCCGACGGCCGGGTGATCGACGAACATGCCGACGAGCGGGCCGAGCGAGTACATTCCGAAGTTGCCGAAGAGGCCGACAAGGTTGCTCTGCGTCGCCGTGAGCTTCAGCCTCTCAGCAAATTGCGGCGCCCAGGCCGAGTAGACATACTATGGGCAGGTAAGCGGCTGAGTGTTTCAATCTGTGTCACAGACACAGGCAGGGGGGGGGGATTGGAGGACACATTGAACGCACATTCGTGCCGCAGGCAAGAGAGATGACGGTGGCCGCGACGCTGGCGAGGATTTTCCTACGATGCATGTTGTCTGATTGCATGGCGGACAGACTGTTGAGTATCGCTTTGCGATAGGGATGATGAGAGCAAGATGCAGCGACTGGGCCGCTGAGACGGATAAGAGGTAGAGATGGCGTGCTAGCAGCGCGATACCATTGAGATGGATTCGCTTTCGCTGGCAACGGCTGTGAGGGGAGGCAGGCGAGGAAGAAGGAGGAAAATAGGAAATGCAAGAGAGTGAAGCTGAAAAAGGTCATATGATGATGCGAGAAGACAACAAGGAAACGAATTGCTTCGGGTCAGTGTCCCGGATCTGGCTTGGCATGAGATAGAGAGTGACCTGGTCCGTGTTCGGCCCGGAGGAGGGCCTGCTGCCGCCCCCAAATTTAGCAGCAAGAGCCGCTGTAATGTGCGCTATCAGTTTCCTCTGGGTTGTCTAGGGCGGGTTACAGACCTGGCTTCTGACAACAACTTGCTTACGTAAAGCTTGAATACGTACCGTACAGCCACCATCAATCAGCCTTGGCGCCTGTGAGCACCTGATCCGTCGGCATTCCGGCTCGTCGTCATCTTCTCGCCAAACAACCACCGACCAACCTAAGCAGCCAGCACCAGCCTCGACGCGCTCGCAGGCGTCTATTCCCTCGCTATCGAAAGCGTAAACAAAACGCACCTTTCTCGATCCACAATCTCTCCTCCCCCCGCGCGCCCTGATCCCATCGCCAGCCCTCACGATGGGTGCGCTGCTTTCCCTCCCGCTCATGGCCGTGCCGAGCATGGCCACGGTAAGAACAATGACATCCAGATTCTGCCGTCGTAACCCTCACAGACTGACATGGACCGAATCTTAATAGCTACTCTCCTTTGGCGCCAGCTGTTGCGGAGCGGCAACGTGCTCCATGGTCTGCAGCGCCTGCGGCAAATGCGGCAACAGGTGTGTCTTCTCTCTCCGGTCCCGCGACTACACGCTCGACAATTCTCATGCTGACTGTCATGGCCCCCTCCCAGTGTCGCGACCCGCATAGCCTACGCCCTTATCCTCCTTGTCAACTCCATCGTCGCCTGGATCATGCTCACTCCGTGGGCCATAGAGAAGCTGCAGCATCTCATGCTCGACTACGTCAAGATCAACTGCCCCAACGGCGAATGCTACGGCTGGCTTGCCGTCCACCGCATCAACTTCGCCCTCGGTATCTTCCATCTCCTCCTTGCCGGACTGCTCTTTGGCGTCGCATCCTCCAAAGAGCCCCGCGCCGCGATTCAGAACGGCTACTGGGGCCCAAAGGTCATTGCCTGGATCGCCTTTGTCGTCATGTCCTTCCTCATCCCTGATGAGTTCTTCATGTTCTGGGGCAACTACATCGCCCTTGTCGGCGCCATGCTGTTCCTACTCCTCGGCCTCATCCTCCTGGTCGACCTCGCCCATGGATGGGCCGAATATTGCCTCGCCCAGATCGAGGAGACCGACTCGCGCCTCTGGCGTACTGTCCTCATTGGCTCCACGCTCGGCATGTACGCCGCCTCCCTCGCCATGACGATTGTCCAATACATCTTCTTCGCTGGTTCCGGTTGCTCCATGAACCAGGCCGTCATCACCATCAACCTACTTTTCTGGCTCATCATCTCCGTCATCTCCATCAACCCCACCATTCAGGCGCACAATCCCAAGGCTGGCCTTGCCCAAGCCGCCATGGTCGCCGTCTACTGCACTTACCTCACCATGTCTGCCGTCTCCATGGAGCCCGACGACAAGCAGTGCAACCCGCTGCTTCGTGGCCGCTCCACCCGCCGCACCTCGGTCGTCATCGGCGCCATCGTCACCATGCTCACCATTGCATACACCACGACCCGTGCCGCCACTCAGAACTTTGGCCTCGGCGGCAGCAGCAGCGGCGGTATCCGCCTGCCTGAAGACGATGAGCACGACCTTGTCACACAGCAGCCCGGAAGCAGGCGTGAGATGCGTGCCGAGGCCCTCCGCCGCGCCGTGGAAGAAGGCAGTTTGCCCGCCGACGCCCTCCTCTCCGACGACGACGACGCCGACGCCGGCAGCAACACCGCCCACGACGACGAGCGCTCCCGCACCCAATACAACTACTCCATGTTCCACATCATCTTCTTCCTCGCAACCACATGGGTCTCACTCCTTCTCACCCTCAGCCACGAGACGGCTATCGAGCCCAATAGCGACTTTGCTAGCGTAGGTCGCACATACGCTGCGAGCTGGATCAAGATTGTCAGCGCCTGGCTGTGCCACGGCATCTACATTTGGAGTCTTGTTGCCCCCGTCGTCCTCCCGGAGCGGTTCGACTTTTCCTAGACTGACGATGACTTTACGTGTGCATCCTCATTGTTTCTACCGAGCCCGGATCTCTCTCCGAGGTGTTTTGTTTTCCTTTTTTTTATTATTCCTATAGCGCTTTGCAGCGACTGGCGTCTGGATTCCTCATCTGTATCCGAAATTTACATACTACGTGCCACCTCGGTCAAGGCCAGGAAGTACGCACCATTTTCCAGTTCTAATGTTTACTCATTACCTCGTGCTTCGTATGCCTAGTAAAAACCAGCTGCCTGCAAAGACAGGTATCCGTCTATATGATTATTTCTTTATTCAAAGAACTCGCAAGGTATATCCCACCTTCCGTGCCCACAACTATGTAATATGTATATACCTCTCCATGAGCGTGTTGACGTCGTCCTTGCTTTGCGCTGTAGACTGCTGAAAAAAAAAAGCAGACGCTCCTCCCGCTGGCCCTTCTTCCCGTTCCCTAGATGTGAAAGAAAAAAACGCCTTGACAATGATCATTAAACAAGAAACAAGATTATAAAACCACGGAGGCTGAAAAAAAAAAAGCAGACGCTCCTCCCGCTGGCCCTTCTTCCCGTTCCCTAGATGTGAAAGAAAAAAACGCCTTGACAATGATCATTAAACAAGAAACAAGATTATAAAACCACGGAGGCTGAAAAAAAAAAAGAAAACCGCACACCACTTTGCCCCAGCTCCTATTCTCATCATACAAGGACGGCGAGGTATTAGATATTAGAGGAAAAATCGGAGTCTTTCGTCATTAGGCGATGCTCAGTAGATGCTGCTCATTGTATCGGAAAGAGAAACGCAAGTGAAAGTGGCAGTAGTGAACCAATGGTGGCAATCATAGTGGCAGCGGCGGAAAAGTGTGAAGACGGGAGCAGGACGCAGATAGGAGCGCGACGCAGGTGAGCAATGCCGCATTGTTTTCTGCGCAGATAAAGGCCATTAACGCCTTCATGAAGATTTCCCATCCGTCCTACATTCATCGGCATTCCCCTCAAACATGGCACCGATGCTGGCCCACGTTGTAGAGGTGGCATGCAGAATCACAAGCCAGGCTGCGATAATGTTGACAAGATAATGCAACAAGTAAGCGTGAGAAACACCGTATATCGCGGCACACAGGGCAGTAGCGAACAGGAGAATGCTTGTGACGTGACGCAGCCAGCTTGATATTTGAGGTACCATGCGACCAGTCGTCATGTTCTCGACTAAAAGGATGAAGGGCGTGATGGAAAGCACGTTATGGTGCGAAGAAAATGGTGTAAGCCAGTGTACAGCCAAATTCCGTACCCATACGGCCAAAATAGGCAGGTTAATGGGCAAAACCCACATCATTAACAACAGTATCGAATGTGTATAGTGATAGTAGTTGATGTTCGAGGTAGACGGGGTGACAGTGCCGATGCGGCGCGCCCTGACAGACGTGAAAAGTTGCACCAGACAAGCAACCAGATAAGCAAACTGATAGGGGATAAAAGTTGCCACCAATAGCAAGAGAATTGCCGTTGAGACCATGCGTCGTCGGGGGGTCGATGGTGCAAAGATGGGTGAAGCAACGCTGGCACTGCCGTTTGTAGCATCGGTGCTTCCACGCGGTCGAAATAGGATAAACACAAAACTAAACAACTGCGTGAGAAGCAAGATGATATAGTGCAAGGCTGTGCAGACACCGATACAAACGATGCCAATCAGTGGCACCATGAAGGTAAAGAATGGATCATCGGTACCGATCAACAGATCGTTGCGGTGGAAGTCAATAGCTGATATCGTATCCAATAACGAGCAGCCGCGTCTGCTGGTATCGATCTGCGGCGCGACGCCGATAGACGTTGCCAGGAGTGTCAAGGAGAGAAGCAGCAGCGGAATTGATTGGCGCAGTGATAAGTCCAGGCTCTCCGAGAATGAGATGAAGACACCGGTATCATCATAGACACGGAATTGCTTTCGAAGCACCAGGGTAACAATGAGGAGCGGGAATGCTGCAAAGACTGTGCGATAGCGCATGTATAGTTTGCCCAGACTTCCCAAGGCGTCAAAGGTGATGGTAACCTTGATAGGAGCTTTGCACGTCGGGTCTGAGAAAAACTCGAGACTGACACCTGCGGTGGCCCTGTGAGCCATTGTCGGAGGCATATAAGGCGCCACGCCGTGCAAACTGATGCCAGCCTGCGATATGTTGACGAAGTATCGCGACTCATAGGGGCTCTGCAAAGACTGGCGCAGCATTGGCGCAAATAGAGCATCATTCTCATCACAAGCTCCACGGTCCACTTGCAGCCTGTATGCTAAAAGACTGGATTCGATGGCAGGAATCTCTGCTTCGACGACGGTGGGTCGCGTCGCCGGAAGAGTGAAGGAAAGACCGAAGGTAAGCAGTTTGCCCAGTGCGATGTTGTGTTCTTGATCAAAGTCCAGCGCATCACGAAACTCAGCAATGACGAAGTTATCGAGGGGTGATTCTGCCCGGTCGACGATGGCAACGAAGTCATATTCTGCAAAATGCTGGGCATCATACCTCAAATGCGAAAAGGGTACAAGCTCTGGTTCGCCGTCGCGGTAGAAGGGGTTAACGGTGTGCCTGGTCGAAGCAGGCAGGACGGCCACATCACCCGCTGCGTTTTTGCAGGCCAGTTTCATTCCAACTTTGCTGTTTTTTGTGAAGTCCATTGTCGTGACGAAAGGAATGCTGGCGGCAGGTGATGTTGATACTGTACAAAAGAGCACCTCGAGAGGACCAGATCCTGCCGCGTCACTCAGCGGGCTGTTAGATATGAGTGAGAATCGCTTGCTGACTGGGTCAGCTGCGGGTGGAACAGGCAGCAAGTGCACTTGCGGGTGCGACTCGGTTCCGAGTTGCCTTAGAGTTAGGCGCTGGTCTGTTGGCACAAGATGCTTCATGTTCTCATCAATCATGAGAAGAGCGGTAGTGGGACCATTGCTAATTGTCCTTTGTGCGTTGGGCTCGAGTCCGGTCAAGAATCGCTTCCTGAAGGTAGTCATGCGGTCAGCTCGAGGCTTGGTCTGGCTCGCCCGGTGGACATTAACAATATCGAACAAAGCCTGGCTAACGACTTTGCGGAATTGATCGCACCACATGATGGCTTGATGGTCAGCACTCGTCCACACTGTTGGTACACCAGTAGTGTAAACAGTGAAGCCATGTGTCTCAGGCACAAGCGAGTCAATATCAGCGTAATCAGAAGGCACCACGGTATCAAGGCTTCCGCCAGCAATCGAAATCAAAGTGACATGCCAGAGCGGGTTGCTGCTGGCCCATTTTTGAGTGTAGGCTCTCCTCCAATACTCGTTGATCTCGTCGTAAATTTGAACAATTTGGCCGTCAAAGGTAACTGGCGGGCGAGCATGTGGCGCAGACATTGTGATGATGGTGTTAATTGAGTTGGCTTGGTAGTTGGGCTGCACAAGCATGGCGCGAGCAACAACACCACCCATCGAGTGGCCAATGATAATGACAGAAGTCGGATCAGGCAAGTCCGGGTCGCGAAGAACTCTGCCGGGGTCAGAATATAAGGAGAGAATATAGCGGATAGCTTCATTCAAGTATTCGGCTTGGTCCAGTAGCGTTTGGCCATGAAAGGCTGTGATGTCTTCGTTGAAGTCCACGGTGAAGAAGTCAAGGTTGCGGATTCCGGCATTGAGGGATCTGCCGTCGTGTTGAAGACGCTCGTAAAAGTAGCTGGCTGCCTCAGCGGCGATTGGTCGGACTTGTTTGTAGCTGCCAGCGTTGCCAGGGATAAACAGGACTGGGACGCCGCGAAGCTTGACCTCGTCGTCAAATCCCTGCTCACGGTACAGGTGAAGAGAGTATTTGGTAGCGAAACGAGTGTGCTCGGTATCGAACTCGCGATAGTGAATATACGATGGCCGCATATATGACATGCGACAACCCTTGGCATCTTGCTGGCTCGTCCCCATCATCAAGGAATGGAGGATCCCACCGAGCAAACACAGGCCCAGCGCGGCAGTGACCAGGGCGAATATGGATATCGACCACGTACCAACGCCGAAGCGGCGGGTATGGTTTCGGTGGCGAGTGGGATGGCCCATGCCGGAAGACGTCGCTGGCAGGGTTGGAGACGACTGCGAGAGAGGGGGAGACGATGGCGTTACAGGCTTTGCGGAAACGTGGCCGTTGCCATTGGAGGATGCAGCGTGGTTCCAGTCGAGATTACTAGGCCGGCGAGCCGCTCGGGTCGAGATAGGACGAGACTTGAGGCCAGACGGGCGGCTGTCGGCCTCGCCAGCGAGGACGTCGAGGTCGATGGGGGAGGATTCATCACCGTCGTCGTCGGTCGAACTGGAGGAGCGTCTTGTCATGGGGAAAGCTCGAGGGCTCCCCGGAGAAGGAGACGAGCGGGAAGTAAGAGGAGTATCACAAGATGGCGGTCCTCAGAAGGCAAGGCAAGGCAAGGTAGGTAAGTTGGTAGGTAGGTCTGTACCTGATGGAGGTAGGAGGGCAGGTAGTAAGTAGGTGGGTAGGTAGGTGCCCAGTGCTTTTGGCGCGGTCGCAATGCGGGAAACGGCGTGGGTGCAGGCAGGCGTAGGCGTAGGCGTAGGCGTGGTGAGGTGCTGGACTAGGCGCAAGGGAAAAAATTGGCGACAACTCGCAGCAACCATGTAGGTGGCCCAAAGCCAAAGCACCCAAGACGAAGACGGCGCGTATCAAAAGCACAATCTGTCGCGCGAACGAAGGCGACACATGCCGTCAAGATCGTTATGGCAGCGAAAGACAGGATGGGGGAACAAACGGAACTGGAGGAACGGCGGTAAAACGGGAAATTGGCTCTTTGATGATACCGCCGTACGTATTTCGTACAGAAGGACGAGTTATCGCGATTGACCCACAGGTGCGGACGACCAAAAGCGGTTAGAGAGATGGGTGGTGTGCGAAGAGGGGCGAAATGATTGGCCAAATGCTGCGAGTTTCAGAGGAGAGGGCCTGCAAGTTACAGTAAGTACCTACATAATGTACCTACCTATCTTTAGCCCAACACAGTTACTGACTGTTCTCTTATTGCCGCCATGGCTGTTATTAATATCATTGATTTTATTAATTTCACTTTCATTGGAAGCGCTATCCAAAAAAACCATCAGTGACAGCATACCTTTAGTGGCGCAATCACGAGTGGGGGAATTTGGGGGGTTGGCTTTAATTGAATGGGCCGGGAACGGCATCCTTGGGACTGGATTTCAGCGGGCTCCAGCGGGCTCTGCCTATTAGCAGGTTTTCACTGCGACGCCGACGGGGTTTTTACGTTTGTACGTTTGTACACGGAACAGGCCTGAGATTCAGCGCAGCGATGCCACTACTCTACCCCCTTGTAAGGAGACGCAAGCATCAAGCATCGCCATCTACCTACATTAGCATCAATCGAAGTTAGTAGCGTTCTTGGTACCTAAATGATCTTGATGATGCGACTGGTACGTACCTGACAAAGTTGACCCGGAAGGACGCCAGCTTTCACGCGAAGCCCCCAATGCGGAAAGAATCCTTGATGAGTATTTTATCATCTGCGTCACCGTTCATCTTTACTATTGCCAGGTACCTATGTGGCCGGTTTTGGCAGTGCTGTTAGACCACAGGCAGTCTAAAACGAGACCTGTGTTAGAATGGCTGCGTTTGGCCCGTTGCATAAAAAGCTTGAACAACGCAACACAGTATAGAAATCAAGCAAAAATAGCTTCCGTGAATGCTGGCCAAAAAATGTGACGGCTTATTAAAATGCGTTGCAAGTTGGAAGGCTGTTGCTGGGACAAACAGCCACTAATGAAAACACTAAGAATTCTGGCTCCTCTCGCTGCTGAGTAATGCACATCAATCAACGCGTCTGAGATCGTCGTGACGCGTCCCATCAACAGCCGCGGAGGTGCTGCAGGCTATGCCTGGCGAACACGACCTCACTCGTTCTTCAAACTCATAATTGTGACTGCTCCGCTCTGACGCTGTAACTTGCAGTGCGCCAGGGGCTGCAGTAGCCCGGCCTTGGCCATGAATCATATCTGACTATGGCCACCATCAAGCAGATCGATGGTCGAAGTGTATGCCAGCTTACTGCCCTTGCATCCGTCCTCTTTACCTCGGCCACTGACCTTGGCATACAGATCCATCAAATCCAATCTGGCCAGGTCATCGTCGACCTGTGCTCGGTTGTAAAAGAGCTGGTCGAGAACAGCGTTGATGCCGGCGCCACCACTATCGGTACTTGTGTCCCATCTTCTCGGCCTGAGCCAGAGCTGACGAAAGGTCTGCAGATGTCAGGTTCAAGAACCAGGGTCTGGATTCCATAGAAATCCAGGACAACGGTTCTGGCATTGCGCCAGCCAACTATGAATCCGTAGCGCTGAAGCATCATACCTCGAAGCTATCCACCTATTCCGACATCGCCAGCCTTCACACCTTTGGCTTCCGCGGAGAAGCGCTGGCGTCGTTATGCGCTCTGTCCACGGTCACCATAACTACTTGCCTTGCCCAAGATGCACCCAAAGGCACTAAGCTTACCTTTGAGGCGTCCGGAAAGCTCAAATCTACCTCGATCGTTGCCGCCCAACGAGGGACGACTGTTTCCGTCGAACAATTGTTTCATAACCTGCCAGTTCGCCGACGAGAACTAGAACGCAACATCAAGCGAGAATGGCACAAAGTCATCGCGCTGCTCAACCAGTATGCCTGTATTCTGACGCAACTCAAATTTTCCGTTTCACAGCAGCCAACCAAGGGCAAGCGAATACTTCTCTTTTCCACCAAGGGAAACTTGACTACCAAGGACAACATCATCAACATATTCGGCGCCAAGACAATGATGGCTCTTGTGGCATTAGACCTGAAGCTAGACATTGTACCTACTACGTCTGCGTCCCAGTTGACCACCGTCGAAGCTTCTGCGTCTAGAGAAATTTGCGTTCTCGGCCATGTTTCTAGACCGGTTCATGGTGAAGGAAGACAGACTCCCGACAGGCAAATGTTCTTTGTCAATGGGCGGCCTTGTGGGCTTCCCCAGTTTGCAAAGACTTTCAACGAGGTCTACAAGTCTTACAATTATTCTCAGTCGCCCTTCATATTTGCAGATATCCGTTTGGATACAAATATGTATGATGTAAATGTCAGCCCAGACAAACGCAGCATCCTACTTCATGACCAGAATCACCTTTTGGAAGGCCTGCGCTCCGCTCTCGTTGAACTCTTCGATCAGCATGACTATACAGTACCCGTTGCACAGGCCTTTTCCACTCTCGGAAGATCCGCGTCAAAGTCTACGACCCCTGCAGACCCGTCTCCTGCACCAACACCGATACCCCTTGCTAAACAACAGAAGCAGTCCGAAAGGCTCAGTGTGTCCGAAGAGCCGTCCGAGGATGAGCAATCCCAAACGTCCGCCGATGAGTTAGAAGCAGTCCGGATCACAAGAACCCCCGGCGCGTCAACCCAAGCTTTGATTAGCCGCTGGGCGTCTAATTCGGTAAGCTCGCCTGCAGCAAAGATTCAGGTCGCAACGCCGCAGACAGGCATCAGCGCTAGGTTTGGTAGACAGAGTGACGAGGTGTCAGATGCTGCCAAAGCTATACGCGTGCGAGATTTCAATAAAAGACTCGCAGAACATGCGCCACACGAAGAACCTGCAGAAGGTCCGCTCGATGAGGACGAAAGTCCTAGACAATCGCGCTCTGTTTCTCCGGACATCTCTCCAGATCGCCCGATACCTGCCACACAGCCTATGAGACTGGTGAATGATACGCCACGGACGAGAACAGCACGAAGCCTTAAAAGGGACATCGCGGAAACGATTTCTGTCACCATTGGTGATTCACCACGAAAGAAAATCATCATCTCTCCCTCGAAAAGGCGAAACGGAGAAAGCATAGCAAGCGAGGATGACGATGATGAAGTGATGCTGTCCGATGACGAAGATGCGTGCCATATTGCGCCACCGCAAATACCGTGCGAAGAGCCCCTGCAATCACAATGTAGTGAGGATGACGAGGACCGCCATGAGCTTGAATTTGAGTCCAGAGTCACATCCCAGCTGGCACTCGAGGAAGAAAGAGATGGGGCAGAGGGGCTGTCCAAAGAAAATGAGGGAGTTTTCACCCCGTCTGATGCTGAAGATGAGAGCACTGAAGGGGGACTTGACGAAGCAGAAACAGCCAACGATGATGAAGACGGTGATGTCAATCCAGGGTTGGAGCCCCCTTTTGCAGACTCGAAACGAACTACTTTACCTCAGCCAACTGCTCGCCGGAAAGATAGTACCCTGGCGTTGATACATGAATTGAGGATGAGCCCGGAGCTCCTCCGTGCCCATACCACCAGCTACAAGACCAACGCTTTGAAAACCTCGACCGCAGGCGCAAATGTTGATTCCGTACAAGACATCAGCGCCGTTGATGCCGAATCGAGACTACAACTCATCATTTCCAAGGGTGATTTTGGCCGAATGCGCGTTGTCGGGCAATTCAACCTCGGCTTCATCATCGCCGTCCGGCCTCGGGCTCCCAAGATCGCCGGGGCGGATGGTGACGACGGCGACGGCGACGGCGACGAGCTCTTCATCATCGACCAGCACGCGTCCGACGAAAAGTACAACTTTGAGCGGCTGCAGCGTGACACCGTCGTGCAGTCGCAGCGCCTCGTGCACCCCAAGACGCTTGATCTCACCGCGCTCGAGGAGGAGGTCGTCATGGAGAACCTTGCCGCCGTCGAGGCCAACGGCTTCCAAATCCTCGTTGACGCCTCCGGCGACAGCCCTGTCGGTGCGCGCTGCGCCCTCACCGCGCTCCCATTGAGCCGCGAGACGGCCTTTGGCTTGGAAGACTTGGAGGAGCTCATCGCGCTGCTCGGCGACCATGCGCCCAGCGGCGGCGGCGGCGGCTGCGGTGATGCGCAGATTCCGCGCCCCGCAAAGGTGCGGAAGATGTTCGCCATGCGCGCGTGCCGCAGCAGCGTCATGATCGGCAAGGCTCTGACGGCGAGCCAGATGTACGGCCTGGTACGACACATGGGCGAGCTCGATAAGCCATGGAACTGCCCGCACGGTCGGCCGACCATGCGACACCTCTGCCGGCTGCGGGCATGGGACGACCAGGGCTGGAAGGGTGACGTGGTGCCGACCTCGAGCGCGCGGTGGCAGTCTTTCTTGCAAGAGGAGGACTAGTGAACGAGGCGGCCGATGGGACAAGGAAAAAGTGCGAAGCCGAGAATGGGGGCATTTTTTGTATCTGGGCCGACTGGTTACTATTCCGTTTTTAAGTACCCAGCTTGAACTGAGAGCCCGTCGCCAAAGTCAATGTGTTGACCTACTACACTACAAAATCAACGTGCACTACCGTATGTACATTCCAACATAGTTGACCCGATCCAGTGTAAATGTGTCAAAGGAAAGCATAAAAAGAAATCACAACCATGCAGAAAAAATAACAAGAACAACAAGTTTTGCGCCATTAAATAATCAAAAATACCCTGACCCGTAACCACCTTCCTGAGAGAAACCTGACCTGTCTCGTCATAATTTCGTTCCGTTTCAACCAAAGTTCACGCGAAACTTGCCAAGGCTTCCGGAGTCACCCACATTGTACCTTGTCTCTCTTCTGTCAAAGAAGCAGGACAAGGGCAAGGCAAGCAAACTGCCTAACTGGCATAGCCAACCGTGAACCGGCCACCGGCGAGGCCCTCTTCGGCCACCTTGCCGCTCACGCGACGGCGCTCGGCCGCCATGGCCAGCGCGTGGTAGTCGTTGCCTGAAGAAACCTTCCTCGTATCCCCGACCATCACGGGCGGTGTGGCCGGGCGCAGCTCGCCGTAGGACCGCGCGTAAAAGTCGTCGCCGGTGATGGCGGGGGGCGGGCGCAGGTCGGGCTTGTTGGTCCACGGCGAACGGATGCCCAGCCCGTAGGTGGCCTCGCCCAGTCGCTCGTTGCTGCTAATCTCAGAGAGGGCACTCTTGGCGGAGAGCTGGGAGGCGGTCCACGGAGTCATCGGGCCAGGCGCTGTGGCACCAGCGCGAGTCTTGGGGCGGGGAGGCGTCGAAGGGTGCAAACCGAGGGGGTCGGGGTGTTGGCTGCCATTTGTGCCTCTCCGGCGGGCACTGCTGATATCGAAATTTTCGTCATCGCCGTAGTCGGATCCAGAGTCGTTAGGGTCTGCGCTGTAGTGCTGGTCTAGCGCAGAGTACGACTTTGAGCCATGGGCCTGCCGGGAAGTGTTGGCAGCAGCCATCTCGCGGTTGCGGTGGTTTGTGCGGGAGATGAGCGAGTCGGTTGGCATCCAAGTCTCGGTGAACTTCGGAGCGCGAGGACTGCTAGCGTTGGAATTATTGGCAACGTACTGCGGGCGAGTTGGACTGGCATCGCCGATTGCAACTTCTGCATAGTTTCCTCTAGAAGAACGCGGGGCAGAGGCGCGGCTGCTAATCATGGACGCGGCAGAGTAAGTGACCGAGTTCCTGGTTGGGATCTGGTATTGCCTCTGTGGGAGATTGAGGCGCGGCTCACTGTTGACAAGGGTATCCTGCGACTGGGTGCGAGTCTGCATAAAGGGAACGCTGCGAGGGTACGAGAAGCTATCCCACGAGGCCTCGGGGCGGTGCTTGGAGCTCCTGGCCGTGGACAGCCTCTTCTCATTTTCAGAGCTGTAAGTGGTGACGGAGGACTTGTTGCGCTTGTGAAACGAAGGACGGGCGGTCAAGTGGGATTCCAGTGGGTTCATATCAGGTGGCATGTCGCTGATCCGCTGGAAGGTGATGGCGAGCCAGAGAGACGTGAGAAATGAAACAAGGTGCAGTCCGCCAGCACCAATAATGGTGTAGTATACGGCGGGTACAAGGTAGTCAAGGAGACTCTGATCCTTAAGCAAGGTTGCCCACGAGGCAGAATCGCGATGTGTCATGAAAGCGCCATATGCGTAGAAGGAAGCAACAGTAAGATCAAAGGTGCCGGCAAAGAGCTGGTATGCCGCCGTGGAACCGGGAGTTCTGGTCGTCGCGGAGCGAGAGTGGTGGACAATTCCGTACAGACAATGAAGAGCTGTAACGCCAGACTGTGATGTCATCAGTATATGCCTGGTTGGTTTGTTGGGGAATGACATGACATACGACAATTCGCATAATCCAGGCGGTAACGGCATTGACACGGCTCAGCAGAATCATGAGTACCAAGATGCCGAGAGCACCATTGAACTCTAGCAGACGGCATAGAAGCTGCCAGCCGCGAACCCACTTGATAGCCTTCTCAGTCTTCTTGCCCAGCTGCTTGTAGGCGGATCGTTGTTGTAGGACCTCGTGGGTACTATGCTATATGTTAGCATCGTCACATATAACAAACGGAATCAATCTATTCAAGTGGACATACTCGGGATGCGCATTGAAGGAGATCAGCGGGCCAGTCTGAGGCTCACGTTTCGGCTTGGGCTCTCTGCTGGCCCGGGTGATGGCCTTGGGATCAAAGGTCGAGGCCGGGAAGCGGGAGTCATCGCTAGCCGTGACCGAGTACATATAGGGCTGGCTGGGCGCCATTTTCGGGACGCAAGAGACAAAGCCAATTAAATCAATGGCTTTGTCTGAGAAGATGGTTGGTTTCCTGGAATGTCAAAACCTTCAAGTGTTGGAAGTCGGAGGTTGGCGGACGAGGCGGTTGCAGTTGGAATGTTTTCGTTTGTTCAAGACGCAGAGCTGGAATGCCCTGTCTCTGGTCCAGATGTGCCAGTAGGCTGTAGCAAGTTAGTCAACAAAATCGGCCTGTTTGCTCGCAGTAGATCGTATAACCCCAGCAACCACCGCGCGAACAAAACAAGGTTAGCGCATACATCACACTAAGGCTGCTCTTGGTAAGCCTCCATGTCGCCCGATTGGCCGAGAACCTGTGCTCCACCCGGTGCCTGGCTTTTTAATGCCTTTGCGATGAACCAATGTTCAATGATGACCGTTTGTCCCCTCAATAGAGGGAATAGATGGCTGAATCGTAGGGATATGATGTTGCGAGAACGAAACAGTCTTGCAAGTTTTTTTTTTTTTTTTTTTTTTTTTTTTTTTTTTTTTCTCTTATTCTTCCTTCTAAAAATAAAAATCCAGTATATTTCCTGCAATAATTCGTACAAGTTTTCCCTCAACTCTGAATATCTTATCACTAGGTACATATGTAGCGCTCCCCAACTCTGAAAGGTAGGTAGTTAACAGCTACCTACTAACCTAGCCGGGTAATGGATTACAGCGGCCCGCCGCAGTTACAGTGAGCTTACATAATGCCTCCAGAACTCTGCGCTTCGTCGGCTGCCTTCGGCGCAAGCCGGTTTAATCTCCAGTCGTCCGATTCAAATTACCTGGGATATCACCTTTCAATTATGAAGCTCGAAATTGTAAGCTCACTATGATGCACGCGAGGCAGATGTCGCGCCCGGCGCGCCTGGGATATCGCCACCGTATCTCTCGGCGCCAGGTCTCGGGCCTGGCCCCTAGGTCGGCCGACGCCCCCTTTCGGCTCGCCGTAGTAGGATCCGGCCCGGCTGGATTCTACACGGCCTATCGAGTCATGAATAGGGTGCCTAATGTCCAAGTTGACATGTATGAGGCGTTGCCTGTGCCATTTGGCCTGGTTCGCCATGGTGTCGCCCCAGACCATCCAGAAGTCAAGGCAAGTGTTGTCTGATCAGTAGATGCAGTACGAATGGGCAAAATTCTTACATGCATGTGCAGAATTGCCAAGAAAAATTCGAACAAATTGCTTCCTCTCCAAATTTCAGATTTCTCGGCAATGTGTCCGTAGGTTCAAGCTCGGAACCGTCGTCGCCAGACCAATGTCGCGTGGAGCTGCAGCAGCTCTTGCACAAGTATGACTCCGTGCTGCTCGCTTACGGCGCTTCGGAGGACAAGAAGCTGGGAATACCAGGCGAGTCCACGCTCAAGGGCATCTACTCTGCTAGGCAATTTGTCGGGTGGTACAATGGCCTGCCAGACTCTGCAGGCCTCGAGCCAGACCTGAGCGGTGAAGAGGCAGTTGTCATTGGCCAAGGCAACGTCGCTCTTGACGTGGCGCGAATGCTTCTGGAAGATATCGACGTGCTTCGCAAGACTGACATTGCAGAACACGCCCTCGAACAGCTCGCGCAAAGCAAGATTCGGAGAGTACGCGTTGTCGGGCGTCGCGGCCCTATGCAGGTTGGTCCAAGGTACTTAAACCCGATGCATCGCCACCATTAACACCTTGAACAGGCAGCATTCACAATCAAGGAAGTCCGCGAGCTCATGAAGCTACCAAAAGTTGCCTTCCATCCCGTGAACAGAGCGCTGATACCCGAAGATTTGAAAACACTCCCCCGTGCTCAGAAGCGACTTATGGAAGTTGTCGTCAAGGGCACCGCCACTAGTCCCATCGACACGTCTTCATCTTGGTCACTCGACAGCTGTTTGGCTCCGAGACATTTTTTGGCCGACGCTGAAGACGCCACACGGGTTGCCAGCACAGAGTTCGACATCACACAGCTCGACTCTGCATTTGATCCGAAATCTCGAGTCCAGCCAACTGGCAAGACTCTAATTCTGCCTTCGGACGTGGTGTTTCGCTCTGTCGGCTATAAGTCTTCGGCGTTGCGTGGCTTTGCAGAAGCAGGCGTCCAGTTTGACGAACGTCTTGGTGTGGTTGACAACGACGGTCTCGGTCGTGTCACGCGCCTCGTCTCAGACGGTCATGCCGGCGCATCCACACAGCAGGTGCCAGGCCTCTATTGTGCTGGTTGGGTGAAGCTTGGCCCGACAGGAGTCATCGCATCCACCATGAATGATGCGTTCGCCACTGGTGATTGCATTGTTAATGATTGGCTCAGTGGTAGAGCATTCTTACACCCGGGAGGCACTGCCCCAGCGTGGGAAGGCGTTCGCAGCGAAGCCAGCACTGTCAACGGGGACAAATCAATCAGCTGGGATGACTGGCGACAAATAGACAAGCTTGAAAAGGAGAAAGGCAGCGCCAAGGGTAAAGAGAGAGAAAAGTTCACAGATACGACACAGATGTTGTCCGTCATCAGTTGAGCGGGGGGGGGAGAAGAAGAAGAAGTTATTGTATCATAAAACGCCTTTACATTGCTGTATCATATAGATCTACGAACTCTTTACCTTCTCAGTAAGCTCCGGCACCTTCTCAAACAAGTCTCCTACCAGACCAACATCCGCAACCTGGAAGATGGGGGCATCGGCATCCTTGTTGATGGCGGCGATGACTTTGCTGTCCTTCATACCAGCAAGGTGCTGAATGGCCCCGGAGATTCCGACGGCGAGATACATCTCGGGGGCGACGACCTTGCCGGTCTGGCCAACCTGGAGACTGTTGTCGGCGTAGCCACTGTCGACTGCAGCGCGCGAAGCACCAACAGCAGCGCCGAGCGCGTCGGCGAGGGGCAGCATGATCTTGTCAAACTCTTCCTTGGACTTGAGACCGCGACCGCCGGACACGACCTTGGTGGCCGTAGCCAGGTCAGGGCGGTCGGATTTGGCGAGGTCCTCGGACACCCATTCGGAGGTAGCTTCGGCCTTGGGATCAGCACCCTCCTCGATGGCGGCAGAGCCAGAGCCGGGGGCGGCAGCGGCAAAGGCCGTGCCTCGGACAGTAAGAATCTTGGTCGCGTCGGCAGACTCGACTGTTGCAATGGCGTTGCCGGCGTAGATGGGTCGCACAAATGTCTTTTCGTCCTGGATGGAGGTGACGTCGGAAATTTGTTGCGAGTCTAGCAGTGCAGAGACGCGGGGCAGGACGCCCTTGGCAAAGGCCGAGTTGGCGGCGACAACGTGTGTGTATCCTCCCTTCTTGATATTCTCGACGAGCAGAGGAGCGTAGTTCTCGGGAAGGCCCTGTAATCCGAAGTGTTAGAAACCGCCAACGCGCGAACACCTATTGGTAAAAAAAAAAAAAAAGGACACACCTTTTCGTACGCCGCATTGTTGATTGTAATAATCTTCTCGATACCATCAACCTTGGACGCTTCCTCAGCGGCGTCCTTGACGCTGGCGCCGGCCAAAAAGCCGTGGACAGTGCCACCAATCGCTTTGGCTGCGGTAACAGCACTCAAAGAACTAGCAGTCAGTTGACCCTCACGCTGCTCTAGAATTGCGAGAGCAGAGAGTAAGCGCTGGTGAGCATAGGCATTGAGTGTAACTCGGCCAATAGCTGCCGTAGCAGGCCTGGCCACGGCTCGTCGGGCGGCGGAAAACATTGCAAATGTGTTTTCGGGGTGTGTTTGTGTCCTGGGGATGCAGCGCAAGTCGTCACCCAAGCTGTTTAAGTTGGAACGGCCGCCCGGCTGGCAGCGGGCCGAGCATGCGAGCCTACCTACAGGTACCGCGACCGGCGGAGAGAACGGCGAGTCACGTGCAGCTAACAAATCCCGAGTCCTTCCGCCAGGATCGCCCAAGCAAACGTTCACGTGACTTGTTTCAACAGCCAAGCCACGTGACGAAATTGCCCCCTGCTTTGTAGCCAGCATCCACCAGCTTGTATGGTCGTCGCCATGCACCACGATCTTGTCGCGCCAAAATTTCCCATCTCGACGCGACGCTAGGCAGCGCTTCTCATCAGTTTCGCAGCGCCAATCGCAATTCTACGTCGAATTGGCATCGCGGCTGTACTCACCTGACCCTGCTGATAATTTTCTCGATAAAGTCGACGCTACGCGACGCGACGTTTCCTGCCACTCGCACCTTCTCTACCTGACCCGCAACAGTAGCTGCTTGCGACAACCATCTTTCATCAACCGACAATGGAAGGCGCCACGGCGTTTGGATCGCCCAGCAATGGGGACTCCCCCAACGGTAACGCCATTCTAGCGCAGCCTCCTCTGGAAGGAGAGAACTCTGCGGATGCTGGTCAAGGTACCGTGTCTCCGTGAAAACGAGGCGTACTTATATCCCGTCCAGGCTAACGTCCGATTTCTATCCTAGTAGACGTGCAGATGTCGGAAACCGGCGCGCAGGACGCCAATATCAAGCAGGACAGTTCCACGCCAAACCCTGCTGCCACATCCGGGAATCCGCTCGACGCGCCTGCTGCCCAGGGGACCAACACTGCACAGCCCGACGAAGAGATGGGCGACGCGCCAGCAGATGGCAAGGAGGGCGGCGAAGCTGGTGCTGCTGAGACTGAGGGGCAGGAGGCCAAGACGAAGGAGGCCATCGAGTCAGCGGCTCGCGACCACCTCATCTCGCAAGCGCATGCCATTGTTCTCCCTAGCTACTCAACCTGGTTCGACATGAACGCTGTCCACGACATCGAGCGCAAGGCCATGGCCGAGTTCTTCAACAACCGCAACCGAAGCAAGACTCCGGCTGTGTATAAAGATTACCGCGATTTCATGATCAATACTTACCGCCTGAACCCCGTCGAATACCTCACGGTCACGGCCTGCCGTAGGAATCTGGCAGGCGATGTCTGCGCCATCATGCGCGTACATGCCTTCCTCGAGCAGTGGGGTTTAATCAACTATCAGGTAAGGCTTGCTGCTTGAACCATGGTCCACAGGCAAATTCTGATGGAATTATTAGGTCGACGCCGAGCAGCGCCCATCGCCTGTCGGGCCTCCTTTCACCGGCCACTTTAAGATTATCTGCGATACCCCCCGCGGTCTGCAGCCCTGGCAGCCGTCTGCTGACCCAATTGTTCTCGAAGGCAAGAAGAATGCCGACACTGAGAGCAAAGCCAACGCAGCGGCACCGCCGAAGGGAGACCTCAACCTGGAAATCGGCCGCAACATCTATGAGGCCAATGCTAAGGGGGCTGCGGTCAGTAAAACCGAGACCGGTGCCAACGGCGAATCTGCTGCCACAAATGGCGTGAGCGGCTCGCCGGAACTCACCAAGACACCAATTGCCAAAGTCAATTGTCACCAGTGCGGTAACGATTGCACCCGTGTCTACTACCACAGCAACCAGACGGACGCCAGCACAAAGGGCAAGTTTGACTTGTGCCCCAACTGTTTCACCGAGGGCCGACTGCCCGCCAACCATACCGCCAGCATGTATGCAAAAATGGAAAACCCTACGTACACTGCAACGATTGATCGCGATGCCCCGTGGACCGATGCCGAAATTCTGAGGCTTCTGGAAGGACTCGAGCGGTTCGATGATGACTGGGGTGAGATTGCCGAGCACGTTGGCACTCGTACACGGGAAGAGTGCGTGCTGCAGTTCCTTCAACTCGATATAGAGGAGAAATACCTTGATGCGGAGTCGCATGTCAACGCACCGTCTGGACTCTCTCTTCTCGGAACACAGGGTGGCCAGTTGCCATTCAGTCAAGTCGATAACCCGGTTATGTCGGTGGTTGGGTTCCTTGCCAGCCTGGCTGATCCGGCCAGCACTGCTGCTGCTGCGAACAAGTCTGCCGAGGCCCTGAAACGTAACCTTCGCAAACAGCTGGATGGCAGCAAATCTACGACTAATGGCAGCAGTGCCGAGGTCGGAACTGAACAAGAGAAGGGCGACTCGATGGACCTGGATATTCGCAAGGAGGAACACGGATCCAGGCAGTCCAAGAGCGCTGAGCTGGCTTCTATTCCCTTGGCTTCGATGGGCGCCCGTGCGGCTGCATTTGCTTCTCATGAGGAGAGAGAGATGACCCGCCTAGTCTCGGCGGCGACAAACGTGATGCTGCAGAAGCTCGAGCTGAAGCTCAAGTACTTTGGTGAGCTTGAGGCTGTGCTCCGCGAAGAGCGTCGTGAGCTGGAGCGGGGTCGCCAACAACTGTTCCTAGACCGCCTGGCATTCCGCAAGCGTGTGCGGGAGGTGCAAGATGGCCTCAAGGCGGCGGCGGAGGCCGGTGGCGAGCAGGCGGTGCGCCAAGCGCATGAGGCTATGCGGGACGGCGACTCACTTGGGTTTCAGGCGGTGGCGGCCGGAGCCGGCATGCAGCCGCCGAGTGCGGAGGGCGCAGTCAAGTCATTCGAAGGGTAATAGTTATGACGATGCAAAATAATACAAAAGAGTGGCGTCTGGATTCACAGGGTACCTCCAAGGAGGAGAGTGGTTTTCACCAGGGGAACTCGATTTTAAAAGGGAAGATTGGAACAGACCGAGTGCAGCGACAGGATAATGCTGTTGGGGTGGAGATGAAGCCGAGTGGAATTGGTTGATAGTGTGCCATGAGGGCGCGTCTGCTTGTTTGTTTTACATGTAGTAGTACTGGTACTGGAGTTTTCTGGGCTCAATGAATTGAATTTCGTACATGCTAGAAGCTTGCGAATAGGTTCTGTCTTGCATGTCCATCGAGTTGATAGAAGAAGACGGAGAAGGGGCGAGGCAATACGCGACGTTTTATGAGCCAGAATGTGTCAGCATTACGAATAGAGGGCATAAAATGACGGTTGCAACGACGCCGGGCTATGCCGTGACATGCATAATTCAAGAAAGCCGTTGAGGTCCGGCCGGGGAGATGGGGCCGAGGGGTAAAAGCCCGAGTTCGCTTATTTCGGTGATGTTGGGGTGGTGAACGGGGGACAGGTAGGTAGGTGGAGGGTGGCCGAAGGAGCGGATTCGGCAGAGCGCACGCAATATGAGGTAATGGTATTGACCAAAAAAAAAAAAAAGAAGGATCGGAAGTGTCGTGTTTATGAGTGGGGATGAATGTCTTTGTGTGTGTTCTTTGAGGTGTTTTCTGGAGCATCAAACATCGCGGGTCGTGTGGTAGATGGGAGGTGGTGTGGGAGGTTATTCGGGTGAGAGGAAGTGGGCTGATGCGGAGCACGCCGGGGGCCTACGGGGGAGCTTATTATGGGGGATTTCTGGGGGCGTTTGGCGGCCTGAAGACTGGGAGTGCCCTGGCGAGGCCGCCAACGGGCGCTGTTGCTGCTGGGACCCGGCTGGGACCCTCGCTCACTGACTGTTGTGTGCCTCGGTGGTAAGGACCCAGTCTGCCAGTCTGCCAGGTACAACAGGTCTGCGGCGGAACTGTACCACCAGGCCAGGTACCCTGACGACTCGGAAACAGGTTGACCTCGGCTGTCATGGAGCTGGCCGACGTTGGCCTGGCTAATAACAGAAACAAGAACTGGGTCTCCCCGGGAGCCACGGGCCAAGGGCCAAGCGACCGCTGAAACCAAGTACCAAGCGTGCTGTGGGAGAGTTTTACTTGGGCGGTCCCAGAAGCTCAGACTCTCCGTCACAGGTCAAACGCGACAAGCCGACCACTCAACTAGGTAACTTCCTGCTCTCAGAAGCACCGAGATTCAAATCCCTCCCTCCCCCGAAAGCGCCCAGGCCGCTCGCTCTTCTTTCTCTTCCCACCGTCCTTCTGCTGCCTTTCCTTTTGCAAACACGTGAAAGCCATTGGCCATGTTGACTTCTATCCGCACTCAAGGATTGAGGAACAGCTTCCGCAGACTAACCACCATCACCACCACACCCACGGTTCGTACACTTGCTTCCCTCGAGACGCTCGGCTATTTGCCTGTCCATCCGTCGGCTCGATTATGCCGTGCGTCTGAAGAGATTCGTCTTGCAAGAGCAGTTGTGATCTCAGACCGCCATCGAATACAGCCGTTCTCTCCATAGCCAACACCTACGTCAGCCGCTGACCATCGTCTTACTCTCTTTGCAAACAGACTCTCACAATGGCCCGAGGAAAGCATTCCCTGCCCCAAGGTATGTCCAACCTCTCCCTTAAACCTCTCGCATTCTTCCAAGACGCTTACACATGTCTCCCGTAGGCTACGTCGAGGACGCCTCCAAGGGCGCCATGCTGCGCTTCCAGGACTCGCTGCCCCGCCTGCCCGTACCGACTCTCGACGAGACGGCCACCCGATACCTCAAGAGCCTGCGCCCATTGCTCACGCCTGCCGAACTCAAGAACACCGAGGCCGCCGTCCAGGAATTCGTCAAGCCCGGCGGCGTCGGCGCCAAGCTTCAAGAAAAGCTGCAGGCCAAGGCCGCCGACCCCAAGACCAAGAACTGGATCTACGAGTGGTGGAACGACGCGGCTTACCTCACCTACCGCGACCCGGTCGTCCCCTACGTCAGCTACTTCTATTCGCACCGCGATGATCGCAAGCGCCGGGATCCGGCCAAGCGCGCCGCCGCCATCAGCGCCGCCGTGCTCGAGTTCAAGAAGATGGTCGACGGCGGCTCCCTCGAGCCCGAGTACATGAAGAAGCTGCCCATCTGCATGGACAGCTACAAGTGGATGTTCAACTGCTCGCGCGTCGCCGCCCGGCCCGCCGACTATCCGCAAAAGTATCCGGCCGACGCCAACAAGCACATCGTCGTCGTCCGCAAGAACCAGTTCTTCAAAGTCCTGCACGAGGTCGACGGCAAGCCCCTCAACCCCTCGGAGCTCGAGCACCAGTTCCGCCGCGTCTACGAGACGGCCCAGCACGTGTCGCCCGTCGGCGCCCTGACCTCGGAGAACCGCGACGTCTGGACTGACGCGCGCGCCATCCTCCTCGACGCTAGTCCCAAGAACAAGGCCGCGCTCGAGGCCATTGAGGCTGCCTCGTTTGTCGTTTGCCTTGACGACGCCGCCCCCGTGACGCTCGAGGAGCGCGCGCATGCCTACTGGCACGGTGACGGCGCCAACCGCTGGTACGACAAGCCGTTGCAGTTCATCGTCAACGACAACGGCACATCGGGCTTCATGGGCGAGCACTCCATGATGGACGGCACCCCGACGCACCGTCTCAACGATTACGTCGGCGACCTCATCTTCAACAACAAGCTTGACCTCGCTGATGCGCCCGTCCGCTCCAGCCTCCCGGAGCCCCAGGCCATCCGCTTCGAGGTCACCCCCGCCGTGCAAGCGGAGATTGACCGCGCCATCGCCGACTTCCGCCGCGTCATTGGCGAGCACCAACTTGCCGTCCAGGCCTTCCAGGGCTACGGCAAGGGTCTCATCAAGAAGTTCAAGTGCTCGCCCGACGCCTACGTCCAGATGCTGATTCAGCTCGCCTACTTCAAGATGTACGGCAAGAACCGCCCGACCTACGAGTCGGCCGCCACGCGCCGCTTCCAGCTCGGTCGCACCGAGACGTGCCGCACGCTGTCCGAGGACTCTGCCAACTGGTGCAAGGCCATGGCGGACGCGTCGCTCGACGACAAGACCAAGGTGGAGCTCTTCCACAAGGCCATCAAGGGCCACCTCGAGTACATCACCGCCGCCTCGGACGGCAAGGGCGTCGACCGCCACCTGTTCGGCCTCAAGAAGCTCCTCGAGCCCGGCCAGGAGCTGCCCGCTCTCTACAAGGACGCCGCCTACGCCTACTCGAGCTCCTGGTACATTTCCTCGTCGCAGCTGAGCTCCGAGTACTTTAACGGATACGGATGGAGCCAGGTCATTGACGGCGGCTTCGGTATTGCCTACATGATTAATGAAGATAGGTGAGTTTCCCTCTCTTCCGCCGCCCCCTTTTCCTTGACCGCCGCCCCCCCCCCCCAGGTCCGTATGAAACACTAACAGGTCTAATAGCATCAACTTCAACATCGTCTCCAAGGGCCTCGGCAGCGACCGCATGAGCTTCTACCTCAACGAGGCCGCCTCCGACATGCGCGAGCTGCTCACCCCCACCCTCGAGGCCCCCAAGGCCAAGCTGTAAAACCACACACCATCACAAAATGCATGTCCGTTTTGTTTTTTCCTGTATCCCGGGCCGAGCCTCTCGGCCTTGCTCTTCTTTTTTTTTTTTTTTTTTTTTGGTACCCCTGAGATTATGGAGAATTACTCCTCGTCTTCCTCTTTAAACATAGAATGAATACTTTCTGCATCATGATTTTTGCAGTGGGGGGGATAGGCCCGTGTTCGCTTTACTTTGGTTTCCTATTTTGTTGCTGTGTCTTTGGTCGCCCCCTCCCCACACCACTTGTGCTGTGTGAAACAATACGAGACGGAGAAGAGACAGGAGAAAAGTAGGAGCAAGCATCTGGCCCAGACTTTCTTTTTTGGATAGACATATAGGTAGCCCAAAAGGACAACAGGTTCGCTGCGCTCTACATTTGTTCGATAGAAAACAATTCAAAAATATGATAGAACGAGAGCTGCCTCCTCCTTGTCATGCCTATATTGCTTGGTATTTTAGAATAAACGTTTAAATTCAATGCCTGTTATAGGATGCTTCGCCCGCATGCTGTCCGTCCCAATATCCATTCATCTACCTACATACTCTTACACAATCCATTACAGAATCCAACCTTGCAGACACATCTTACTACCGTCAACCGGCGTGAGCCACGATCTCATTGACGAGGTCACCCTTGCGGGTGTCGTAGTACGTGCACATCTGCGAGGGCAGGGGCACCTCCTTGTAGTCGTCGTCGGGCCCGGAAATGACGTTCAGGTTGATGCCATCTGACTTGCTGTGGAAGATTTTCGTGCCAGTGCTCTCCTTGCTAAAGTAGATCTGCGCACTATCAACTTGGTCCATGAGGACGGTCGGGATGGTGCCGAGGACCTGCAGCGCAAAGTTCTGCGCCTTGACCACGTCGACCGTTGACACGAGGGTTTCGACGACAAGGGAAAGACGGTTCGAGTTTTCCACGGTCACCTGGTTGGCTTTGCCCCTCACGATGATGGTAGTGTTGTTGCAGCGGCTGATGAGAACCGAGTGGTTCAGCTCGGCCTGGATCTCGATAGGTTGAGATTCCTTGTCGTAGTTCTCCTAGGGTCGCTGTTAGGGTGATTGTAGCCATTGGCGGAGGACAGTCACTTACAATGGTCCACTTATTACCTTCAAGCTCCTTCTTAGGGGGCTTCTTCATCCGCATGCTCTCGGGCTTGGGCTTCTTTCCCGGGGCAGGGCTCCTAGGGCGGTCGTTGCCGCTGGGAACGTTGGTGTTGGCGCGAAGCGCGGGGTTCTTGTGTGTCATCTGAGACTTGTCGACCTTGCGCAGGCCCTTGGTGACGGCGTCGCCCTTGTTCAGCTCCGAAAAAACGGCCCCGAGACCACCGGCTGCGGCGGGTGCGGCTGGTGCAGCATCTTCGGTCTTGACATCAAGGACCGGAGGAGGCCCAGGCGGTGGGGGGGGAGGAGGCGGCGGACCGCCGGCAGAGGGAGCCGGTTGCGCAGGAGCGGCGTTGCCGGAAGCCGAGTCCAGGGCCTTCACCACCACAGCGGCCGGCTCGCCCTTGGGGTTCCATGGAATGCCGTTGGCAAAGTACTGCTTGACGTAGTCGCGAAGCTGCTTGAATATTTGGTAGAAGGACTGGATCCATTCGACTTGTTTGGTATCCCTGGGCCTACGTATTAGCAAAGGTCGTGGGGTGGCTGGATGGTTTCATGAGACGCACTTATCCTTGTATTCCTTGATGACGCGGTTGCCAAAGAATTGAGCAGAGCCGAGAAACTCCTCGACGTGGGTAAAAGGCTTGTGGCTGACCGTAACCCAGGCGAGGACCATGATGCCGTCGGCCACGGCGCTGAGCTGGGTGTACATGGGGTCGGAGCGGTTGGCGTCCTTGAGCTCGGTAACGGCCATGAGGGCGTCGTTTATGGGCTTGAGGAGGTCCTGGTAGAGAGCCATGTCGGCGCCTTGGAGGTCGGGGCGGACGGAGCGAGTAGTGATGAGGAGGAACTTGCGTTGGGCGCGGAAACCAGCGAGGACTTCAGCGGCCTGGCGAGCGACGAGACCGCCGACATGGTTGCTGCGCTTGACGTAGTCAGCGACGGCCGAGTCCACAAAGGCGTCAAAGTCCTCAATGGATTCGGGCAGCTCCTCGGGGACGGGGGTCGCGGTTGCTGGGGGGTGCGGCGCAGATCTGGACGTGGCGGCAGCGGAGGCGTCAGTGGACGAGGAAGAAGCGCCGGGTAGGGCGAGTGCGGCATCCTTGGGGAGCTCGGTCGACGTGGCAATATCCTCGAGGCGCGAGGTAGCAGCTTCGAGTCTAACAAAAGAGAGCGGTGTTGGTTAGTGAGACAGCCACATGGAGGCTTGCTGGCCAGCTGCTCTGCCGCAATTGGGTGTCCGAGAGGTGGGTGCATACCGCTTGATCAGCGTAGTGAGGTTATGCATCTGGTTTGCGGCGGCCATGATGGTGTGGCTTGTCGTGGTCGTCCCGGCCACGATTTGATTTGGTCGACAAGGAGCGTAGTCCAGGGGCAGGGTGCGAGCGAGCAGTCTGGTTGGCCCGACTTGGGGGGTAAGAAAGCGTCTAGAAAGTAACAATGCTAAATTGGAAACGGGGGGCCGGGGGTATATGGCCAGGCAGGACACGAGGCTGCAGGTAGATGTTGAGGTAGAGGAATAGGCTGATGTTTTAGATGTCGAGAGACAGCTTCTTGGGGATGACGACGCACTGGCCAGCGCCACAAATGACAAAGCGGCCCCGGCCAGTTCTTAGGCCGACCAACCACTTTTAAAAAACAGGACGCTGGGGCCTGGCCGTTTTTATTAGTGGCTACCGCCTCGTAATAACAGAAGGTTTGTAAATAAAGGCTGCCGTTTGAAGAACGTGCAGCTATTTATTACTATAAAACGTAGACACACACATATATATATACACACACACACATATATATATAAATGTATATATACACATAAATATATACACACACATATATATACACACACACATATATATATATGTATAAAAGGAAAGTAACCCGAATCCAAACCGATTTTCCCCAGAATAGCTATGTACATAGCCTATAGCCGAGAAGATCTATGGCCGCTATTAATAAATTAACAGTAGACCGCTAGACGCACATTATAATCCCATGCCGCAGATATTGGCCCGTGAGCGGACCATGTGGAATGCTTCTACAAGGCCTCGGAAATGTATCCAAGCCGCGACCATGACAGCGACATGCAGTATCTGATGACTGGCCCCAAACATGTCAAATGTATATGGAACCCAGCGCTCCGGGATCTGTGAAAGAGTTAGCAGGACATGATATGGTCTCCAGGACCTGAGCAACACACCCGGGCAGCGTAGATGGCCGCGCCGACAAGGTTGGCCGTAGCTATCCATCCCATCCATACCAGCGACATTCGCGATTTTTGTACTTGCCACCCGTGGAGGAGCAGGCCGTGGACGACGAAAATGATGGAGCTCAGGCCGAAGCCAGCGTAGAAACTTGCGCGCCAGATCCGGAATTCGCGGGTGATGAAGCGCGGTGCGAGCGTGATTATGGTACAGCAGAGGGCCATACTGGTAGTCTACACTCTATTAGTTTGCAGGCGATGGGAGAAAAGCAAGGTTTTTTTACCATTGCCCAGTATACCAGTCTGAGGTTATGATTGCACATAAAACCGTAATAGATTGTGGGAATGCCGGCTCCCCACATGAGAACGAGAATACCTAGATAGTCGAGCTTGTTGCAGTAGCGAGAAACATCGTGACTGTGATTCCACAATGTGTGAAAGCTGGATGATGTTAGCGACGCCAGCTTTTGCTTCTCTTTGCCATCCCAGTCTCGAGATACGGTGCACCTACATGGTGGAAAAGACGAAGCAGACGGCGACGCCTACGCAGTATGTCGAAACTACCAGCACATCCGCCTGCTCTCCATTGGCTTGTGGCAGGAAAATGTGGTTGTAAAAGTAAAGCGGGAGCATCATAAACAAAAGAGCTCCGATGAGGTGCGAATAGGTGTTGACTGTTTGGTTATTCAGATAGAGCAGGGATGTAACTGATACCCATGCAGAACCAGAAGTCGGTCTGTTGAGCATGTGATTAGTTACTGGAAAACAGCTGATGGGTAGCAATGACGACGACGACGACGACGGTTTCTCTCGGTGGGCAGCTTTGCCAAAGCGGCCGACATACCTATATCCTGACAAGATGTGCTCATTGTCTTGTTGCCACGACGGAATCTCGTGAAAGAAGAGCAGCCTCGGCATCCTGAACCACGCCGCGCCCGCTTCGTTGTCATCAGCCGTGGCAAGCAGCGGGGTGTCAACCGATCGCACCTCGGTGGTTGACCTCGACGTTGTGATGGCTATTCGTAGGGACATTGTGTGTCAGGGGTGTCGACTGTCTACCTATGTGGT
Organism: Cordyceps cicadae; assembly: GCA_002968875.1. NCBI lineage: Eukaryota > Fungi > Ascomycota > Sordariomycetes > Hypocreales > Cordycipitaceae > Cordyceps > Cordyceps cicadae. The sequence goes on along the minus strand of MWMN01000069.1, from coordinate 94,611 downwards.
GTGATGGGAGGTAGATATGAAGATAGAGAGAGACAGAGAGAGAGACAGAGAGGGAGAGGGAGAGGGAGCAAAAGGGCACATAGCAACTGACAAGGAAGAAAAAAGAGGACAAAGAAAGCAGGTAACCACCGAAGTGGCTGAGGTGACACGAGCACCAACCAAGACAAAAAGTCCAACATGGCAGGGGGACGACGTATTGAACGAAGATAGGCCCTGCTCCGGACAGGCTACCCTACCCCTGTGCAGCTCTAGACCTCTGCCTCTCCTTGGCTCTGCCTGCCTCTGTGCCTCTATAGAGTATATAGTATCCGTACGTACATAGTATCCGTATATGCAGCGCATCTGCATTCTAGTCAAATTGTTCCGCCGTTTAGATCCACTTTTATTCTGTTTTACTTGACCCCTGTTATTCATTTATTAATCGTCTTCGCAGCCAACTTATTGGTGTTATTATTAGCTCCAGTCCAGTCGGTCGGATCTTGGTTGTGGGTGGACGATGCGATGGTGATTGACACAAAGGGTATGCAGACCCAATTTTGTCTGAGGTCCCCGCGGAGCGAGTTGAACCAAGGCAAGGGGGGGGGGGGGGGGGGGGTGACAATGATGAGATGATGGGATGGATGATGGGCCGGCCCGGCCCATCCTGGCGAAGCTGGTGCCTCTCATTTGCTCTCGTCATGATACTAGTTCAAAGATCACAGACAGGGGTTTTGGCTGGGATATCTCCAACGCGGCAGAGAGGTCTTGTGTAGGGACAAATATCTTGAAATGTCCGTCTGGCACGGATACCCAAGAACAAATCGACACGGCCAAAAGCAACTGGCAGTGGTATTACATTTTGCCAGGATGCAGGTACAACGGCCGAGGAATTGGCCCGGCGATGACCTCATCCGTGACATGCAGGGACACAACATGATGGGCATGATGCTGTGGAACGCAAGCACCATCTACGGCGCCATCCATCTGGCCGGCTGGCACCAAGTCTTCCCCACAGCCATCGATCGAGTCGTGGTTTTGGAAGGCGTCGGCGGCGTACATGATATTTAGCGGCGTGCTCTGGTCGCTGCTCAACCTGCTGGGTCACATGTCGGGCAAGATCTGGTGGTACTGGTACGAAATCTTGGCGGGCGGCAAGAGGCGACGCAGTCATGTATTCGTCCGTCTACGCGCTTTGCGCTATTGGGGGCACGTTGTACGTGGTCGCGCGCACTTATCTGGTCGTTGAGGCTTTTGTATCGGTGCGCGCGTTGCCGGCTGCAGCCTACCAGTGACCGTCCTGGGTGTTGATCGTTCCACATGTGTGATGGCTTGGATCATGAGGTCTAGACAAGTGCAAAGAGATGTCGGCAAACGGGGGAGGAAAACATGTGCAAGATGATTGATAGAAACAGTTGTTTTGACAAAGTGTACCAAAAGCATAGGAAGCATAGGTAGGAGGACGCATTGTTGGGGCTAGACTCTTGCAAGCTAGCGCGTCTGTCCAGTTGTTGGTCTACAGTTCTACAGTTGGCGTCCTGTGCCTTGTCGTTCCTTGGTAACCAGGTACTAATTATAGGTGCCTCGAACCCACTAACCCAGGTTAGTTAGTAGGGTCAAGGCAGGGAGGGGGGTAGCTCTAACGTTGGAACGACAGAACGCTTCAACATTATTAACGGGAATGTGAAGCCGGATCAGAAAGAAGCCGCATATATACATCTACTCTCAATTAAACAGGAAGAATAAATTAAAGACAGATCCCATCTGTATGCAATTTGTGTTGCGATCTGTCTCCTCCTCACCTGGGTGGCTCCAGCCAATGCAAGCACCATCGTTCACCGCCGCCTCGACTCGACCGAAAACCACGCCCGAGATTGATTTTCATACTTGCATCAAAACCATCGACCGGCTCATCTGGGATCGCCTTTTGCAACATCGCATGCAGTCCGCCTCCCGCAGCCTGGCCTGAACACACTGGCGCGCCGTTGCATCGAGCAGGCAGGCAGGCGGCCAGCTACACACACAATTGCGACACCAACCGGCCACGCGACACGCGCGCCAAACAACATGGCGCCTCACTCAGATGCCACGGACAGCGGCGACAACGATCCCCAGGCGCCATCTATAGACTTTGTCACACTTGGAATGTTTATTATAGGTACAGGTTACACCGCATCCATGCAGCCACCCTCTCGACTTTCCCTTGCCCTGTCACCGACCCCTCCAACTCCCAACCTCCAACAAACGCCGGCGCTCACCTGCCATCCCAGATGACATCGACTTCCTCCCGCCAACGCCCCCGGCCAAGGACGTCCTCGGCGGCGCCGGCACGTACTCCGCGCTCGGCGCACGTCTGCTGTCGCCGCCACCCCTGTCCGGCTCCGTCGGCTGGGTCGTCGACCAGGGCTCCGACTTCCCGCCCGGCCTCGGCGCCCTCATCGACAGCTGGGCCACGCACGCCGTGCACCGCCTCGACGCCTCGCGCCTGACCACGCGCGGCTGGAACGGCTACGACTCCGGCCCGGACCAGCACCGCGCCTTTCGCTACACCACGCCCAAGCGCCGCCTCACCGGCGCCGACCTCGACCCGCCGCTGCTGCGCGCCCGCGCCTTCCACCTCATCTGCTCGCCGCTGCGCTGCCAGGAGCTCGTGCGCGACATCACCTCGCGGCGCCGCGCCGTCATGCCCGGCGAGGCCTACACCAAGCCCGTCTTCGTCTGGGAGCCCGTCCCGGACCGCTGCCACCCGGACGAGCTGCTCAACTGCACCAACTGCCTGCCGCTCGTCGACGTCTGCAGCCCCAACCACGCCGAGCTGGCCGCCTTCCTCGGCACCGACGGGCTCGACCCGGCCACCGGCGCCATCGACCCGGACGCCGTCGAGCAGGCCTGCGAGCAGCTGCTCGCCAGCATGCCCCTCCAGTCCTACGCCCTCGTCGTCCGCGCCGGCGAGCGCGGCTGCTTCGTCGCCCGCAACGGCGGCCGTCGCCGCCCGCCCCGTCGCCGCCGCGACACCGACGTCAAGCCCGCCCGCCGCAAGGCCCTCATCCACGGCTCCCTGCAGCCTGACACCGACATGGAGTCGCTCCTCGCCGGCCTGCTGCAGGGCGATGACGGCGCCGTCGACGCCGAGGAGATCGAGGTCGACCCGGGCGTCCAGCGCTGGATCCCGGCCTACCACCAGGACCCCGCCAGCGTCGTCGACCCGACTGGCGGCGGCAACACCTTCCTCGGAGGCCTCGCCGTCGCCCTGGCGCGCGAGGAGGATGTCGAGACTGCCGCTGTCTGGGCCACCGTGGCGGCGAGCTTCGCCATTGAGCAGGTCGGGCCCCCCACCCTCGGCAAGAGCATCGACGGTGAGGAGACCTGGAACGGCGTCAGTCCGCTCACCCGATTGCACGAGTTTCAAGAGCGCCTGTGACGCCATGTTGCGGAAAAAAAGCTACATTTACGAGAGCCTCATGTCCAATTCCCCAATTTTCGGACTACAGTCATGTCAGGAAAAATACAATAGGTTATAAAAAGTCATTCAATACATCATAGTCGGCATTCACTTGGAAAGCCCTAATACAACATTGTTTACCATCCCATCCAACATTGCTACCATTGCATCAACTGATCGAATTCAGACCGAAACCCGGGACGCCATGATATTTATGCACAAAAAAAAAGAACAACCGAAATGGGATTTTAAATTTTATAGACGAGCTCGCCGTCCGCGAACCTGGGTATTTATTAGCGAGAAAGTTTCGACAGAAAGGGCACAGCAAAAACTTACATTATGTGGTTGGCCTCCTCAAGCTTCTTTAGGGCCTTGATGGCCTCCTCACGGTCAAAGGCACCGCCGCTGCGGTTTCCAATCTTCTGGTTGACAGCTCCAATGACGGCATCTAGACTGGCCGAGTCATCCTCGAACAGAGGAGTGTTGAGTAGCTGACCAAGAGCGGTTCTGAACGCAGCCAGACGGGGTGCAGCAATTGGAGTGTCATCGATTGTGAGAGAGGCAGCACCGCTGGCCAGATCCTGATCTTCCTGTGTTTGGCTGGGCAGTTGCGACGCGGGAATCGACGAAACAAATGATGTCTGGGATTCAGACGCGGCACCGTTCGACGGTGCAGTTCTTCCAGAGCGTCGCGGTGCGGTTGAAGACTGAGCTTGCTCCCCTTCTGCTTCATCGTCGTCGTCATCGTCATCTTGATCATGGCTACCGCTGGCACCATTGGCGGGAACCGTACCCCGTGACCGCGTTGTGCGCGTGGACGTTTGTGTCGATCTTGCACCTCGGAAAGCACCATCGGCGCCACCACCCTCACCGTCGTCATCGTCCTCGTCGTCCTCGTCGCTACTAGAGGCGATTTCAACGACGGCAGTCCTTCTGCGCTTCTTTCGGGACTCTTCAACGACCTCTTTGAAGAGTGCAAAGCGCAGGATAGCCTCGGCAGCAGCGGCGTCGCGTTCTTCCACCCGATTCGACAGGCGAGACTTGGCGTGGGCAGTGGCAAGACGGATGAGGGTTTCAAGCGTACGCACAGTCAAGGGAGAGGTGCGGCGCTGGTTGCCCTCCATCTCGTCGTTTCGAAGACCAACGTAGATGTCCGCAATGCGGTCGGAGGCTTCCTGTGTCAAGACAGGCTTAATGCGAGTCTTGGCATATTGGATGTACTTCTTCATGAATGGAATGCTGAGAATCTCTGGCTTCTTGTTGGAGCCACGGCCTGCATTGTGCGCGACACCAGCGTGCAGCATAGCATCGAACTTCTCAAACACCTCAGTTGGGCGCTGTGCGCCCGCCTGTGTATCGGCCGATACTCCCAGGAATTGAGAGGCCTGTTCCCGAACGGGCGCACCTGCTTCTGTCCCAGGCTGACGATACATGTGCATGCGAAGAACGTGCTCTGAGACCTGACGGTCGCGCGTGTCCTCGATATCGTCCGTCACAACAAACAACAAGTCGAAACGGGAGAGTAGAGAATCGGGAAGAGCAATGTTCTTGTGAGGGTCTTTGTGGGGATCATACTGGCCGTAGATGGGGTTGGCCGCAGCAACAACGGAGCATCGAGCATTCAGAGAGGTGTGAATACCGGCTTTTGCAATCGTGACAGTTTGCTGTTCCATGACTTCGTGAATAGCAACACGGTCATTGTCGGACATTTTATCGAACTCATCGATGCAGACGACGCCACGGTCGGCCATGACCATTGCACCAGCTTCTAGACGCCTTTCACCAGTTTCCTTGTCTGAGGTGACGGCGGCAGTCAAACCCACGCCAGAAGAGCCGCGACCAGTGGTGGCAATAGAGAGAGGGGCCGTATTCAGCACGAATCGCAAAAGTTGCGACTTCGCGGTAGACGGGTCACCAACCATGAGAATATTGATGTCTCCTCTCAGATGAGTACCGTTTTCGAGATTCTTCTCCATACCGCCGAGAAGCATGAGCAGAATGGCCTTCTTGATGTAGTTATGACCATAGATACTTGGGGCCAAAGATTGAGATAGAAGCTCGAGCAGGTTCTTCCTCTTGGCAATTTTATTTATGTTTCGAATATCGGTGTCGGTGATCGTGGCCTGCGCAACACCACCACCAGACTTTGAGGAGAGCAGCACAATGTTGTTGGCCAGGATAACAGCTTTGAATAAGGCGCTGTTGTGGTTGGTGTTGCGGTTACCAAGTGTTCTGAAGATCCCAACAAGCTGAACTCTGTCGCCAGGCTTCACCTTGTCCACCAGGTCGTCATCCAGAATGACGTCTACGCCACGAGGCAGCTGACCAGCAGGCGCGCGCTCAGGCATCTCCTGAATGGAGATCGACTGGTGGTCGCGGTAGGTACAGAAGCCATACTCGGTAAGTAGGGGGTCTCCATCCTCGTCTTCACGAGGGTACACACTTGATGTTGTGACACCATTCGTCATGGTCTGGTCTTGATATTCGCGGAAGTGGAACTTTTGCTTCTTTTCATTCCAGTGAACGCTGCGAACAACTTTGGGTCGGATCAGAGAGCATCGCGTAACAATGCCTTCCAGCGAAACCATGCGGTTGAGATGATTGGACGAGATTGTGCGGGGATTGCAAGCGTTCAGGCCAAAGCTGCCAGCCCACGCACAGTAGTAGACAGTGTCGGCAGCCTGCTGGTCAGGGCGAGCCTGTGATGGTTGGAGTGCAGTGATAATTTGCTTGAGCGCATGATTGAAGGCCAGACTGAAATCGAAGGGTTCCTCGAGGATGCCCTTGGCGAGCTTCTCATTATGATCGCGAACATGGTCGAGGTTTACGGTCAAACGTCGTTGGTTTTTCTGTAGCATAAGAATGATATCGGACCTGTAGCTGCGCGCATGTGAGTCACCTAGGAGTAGTAGTTAGCATTGCCTGCTGGTTGCTGGCTCGCGCCGTTGAGTTCTATGAGGGGTAGCGTACTGGGATCCAGGAACTCCTCCGCCTGTCGGATACGGTCAATAACGGCTTCATCTTGAAGCATATATTGATCCATGATGGGCAGATATGCTGAGTAGCCGCAACTTTGTGTGAATGGGAAAACTGGAAGGCGAAGGTACAATGTGGGATGAAGGGTTATGTGTTGGTAGGGACTTTGCGGTGGGTAGAGACGCGAAAACGCGTATAGACGCGACGTCGCGTAAAGTGGTTACCAGGGGGTCCAGTGCGCCGGGTTACTAAGCAAGACCAATGACGCGAGGGAGGGAATCAGGACAAGTACGGGGAGGGCTCGTCGGAAGCGATGCTTCTGGAGGTTGGACGCTTTATTCTTTGAAAAATTCTCTTATTCTTCATATATTAAAACGTAAATTTTCCATTCAATTGCGGAACATGTGTTGCTACTGTACAGGTACTCCCCGAACAAGTTAAGCGGGAAGGCACCAGACGCCCCACCTCAGCGCAACTGCTTGACGACCTGTCTCATCGCAGGACCAACGAGACTAACTATTCAATAACGGCGAGTCATCATCACAAGCACATCACAGACTATGAGACAGATGATTTCTTTACGTATCATTGCACTCAGTATCTGAACCTTAAACATGGCCGTCGGTTTGGCGGCAAACGTGTCGCTCAATGCCCTGGACGAAGAGGCGCGGGCGGAAGTCGATGTCCTGAACTCACGGCTAGACAAAACTACCCAGCTCACCAAGAAGATTCAAGCATGCCTTGGCAGACTTGAAGCTACGGGCAAAAGTGTGCGCGAGGTAGCAGGGCCTTTGAATGGCGAGACTCGGCGATTGCAGGTTCTGGGATCAAGTGAGCTTCCTTTGCGACTGTGCCTCCGCTCGTCGCTGACTTGAACAGATGTTGACTCGGTCCTCTCCGCAATCGATCGTCTCCGACAACCCGCCGATAGTAAAGACAGCGAAGAGCAGATCATTCGGGCTGGCCCCGAGAAAGCCGGCTTGTCTGCCTACCTCGCATCGATGAAGCGCATGAACAGATCGCATGCCGATATGCAGGCGTCCAACTTGCGGGCCAACCAAAGTACCATGGCGGATATGACCCGTCTAATGAAAACCGGAAATGCCCAGCTAGAAGCTTTCTTTGACAAGCTACTTCGCAACGAGACACCACGTTCCCTCGAGCCGCTACATTATATCACAAAGGACAAAGAGTTCCCCGTTCTGCCTCAGGAGGCCATTACACGATTGGGCCTGATATACTCACACCTGGTCAGCAACCAGACAGGCGTTGGGTATGAATCGCAGATTGCAAAACTATATAGCGAAATCCGTGGGCCGTACTTGTCGGCATCCTTGGTAAACCTCGCAGCCGCCAGCGTGAACACGGCCAAGAAGAAGAATCCTGGAGCCATATACAGGTCCGGCACCAATGGAATCGGGACGTACGCCCAAGCGATGGAGGGAATCTTCGTTGCAGAGTATGAGAATGTCTGCAGCATTTTTGCTCGAGAGGACTGGGGCCCCGTGTTCCAGGCTGCGTGCCAGGCTGCCCTTGCCGAGCTCGCCAGAACTTTGCGCGAACTCAACGCCCATATCAAGCTGCACTTGCCGACTGATTGTTATCTCGCATACGAAGTGGTAGAGATTCTGTCTACATTGTCCGGAAATCTGGAGACCAGGACCGGCGAACTCAAGCCACAGCTTGCAGCGGCTCTGAAGCCTGTGAGGGAAACGGCCAAGTCGTCACTCGCAGAACTTCTGGAAGACACAAAGCGCAAGATTGGTTCTGTGCAAACATTGCCCAACGACGGAGCAGCCCTGCCTATTGTGTCGGAGACCATGCAACGTCTCCAGGCTATGATGGAGTTTCTGCGCCCTATAGCTAGCATCATGATTTCGCTTGGAGATGGCGGGTGGAAGAATGGCGCGTCCGCTCGTGGTGCAGACGCCATTCCCAGCCTGGCCTCATTCGATGTCACTGCCGATGGCCAGCAAATCTTCACGCACTACTGCATTGATACAATCGAGGCGCTTCTCGCGGCGTTGGATTCCAAGATGCGCCTGTTGATCCGTAACAAGTCGACGCAGGGCGTCTTTCTTGCGAACAGCGTCGTGATCATCGAGCGCTCCGTCGTCAACTCGGGTTTGGAGCCGCTCCTGCAGCCACGTCTTGACATGCTCGACCCGTGGCGCAAGAAAGCAACCATGAGCTACACAGACGTATGCAGAGACCTATCGGCGCACCTATTCGACGCCATTCACACGTCACAGCGCGCGCGGCCACAGTCAGGCGGGCCGATCGATTCGGCCACGGTGGTAAAGGCGCTGAGCAGCAAGGACAAGGACAAGATCAAGGACAAGTTCCACTCGTTCAACGCCGCCTTTGAGGAGATGGTCGGCAAGCACAAGGCGTATAGCATGGAGCGGGAGGTACGCGTCATGTTTGCGCAGGACATTCGCCAAAAGCTGCAGCCGCTGTACGATCGCTTCTGGGACCGCTACCATGAGATTGATAAGGGCAAGGGCAAGCACGTGAAGTGGGATAAGACGGCTATTGCTGCCGTTTTTGTTAGCCTCGCTTCGTAAAGGCGTGTGGTGGCAAGATGTGTTCGTTGTATGATATAGCAGGATAGCATGACGGTGTTTGCTCCGGACGGGTGCCCAGGAAGTGGAATCTTTATGACAATGACGATTGATACCTTGATTATTCATAGTCGCTTTACATACTACCCAAGTTTTCAGTAGCATGATATACGAGGCACGTTGTGAGTAGGCAGATTGATTGCCTACAGTTTGAGGAATGGGCACTATGAGACCTAAAATGACAGTGAATTGCATGACGCTGAGATTCTAGTTCGATTCAAGTGGAAAGAAGGCGTCATGACGCTTTACATACACCCAGTCCCTGGTAACCGCCTCTCAACACCCTACCTCATCAAGGCCAGTATTCAATATTCAGTTTAGACTTGGAGTGATGGCGAGACGAGGTATGAGTCATCTTAGCATATTCGCATCATTTAAGCGTTTCGTTTCTCAAAAGAAATGATAAATAGCAAATGAATAAAAGATTAGCAAATAAAGAAAAGAAAAATGAGCGGCCAATGATCCAAGGCGTGAGTCACCCTCTCTCTGGTGGTCTGAATCCGCCTCCTTGTTATTACTCACAAGGCTGACTGCGGGCTTCGTCGTTTGTATATGGATTCGTTTAAAATTTGCGCCTTTCCTCACTCTCTTCAACAATTCCAAAACACTAGAGCACATGGTACGACTTGACGCATTTTATCTTGATTTCTCTGCATATCGAGCGTTGGACTTTTGGCAAGCATTCTCGAGTTTTCCCCTCATTTCCTCCACTGCGACTTCGTCGTCACCGTCCATCATCGTCCATCATCGTCCATCACCGATTCCTTCATCACCCTTCATCCCTTCTACATCTCCAGGTCCGCAGAAAACAAGACAAATTTCATCATGGCGCTCTCCACGGGCCCGACCTCGCATTCAAAATTCAGCGCACCGTCACACGACACGGCGCTGTGCATAATCCCTCCTCAAGGCCTCTGGCCCGCCATCAACCGGCTGCGCAGTCTCAACGACAAGGCGTATGCGAAATGGCCTCCCCATATCAACCTCGTCTATCCATTCGTGCATCCCGAGCTTGTTGCCGATGCCGCCGATGTTCTCCTCCAGCTGGACTTGTCTAGCAACCTGCCATCCAAGGTTTCCATCACAGACGCGGATGCCTTTGTCCACGACAAGTACAACACCTTGTACCTGAAACCCGACGCTGCGGCGGCGAGGGACCTGAAGAAGCTCGTGAATCATGTGCGCTCTGCACTTGGCTGGAAAGCACAGGGCGGCTATACTCCTCATTTAACCGTCGGCCAGACCGAGGATGCAGATTCGAGTACACACAAGTTTCTCCTGGACAAGGCCCGTCTGCTGACGCCCATCTCGTGGGACGTGGCTCAGCTGGCCATCATGGTGCGCGATGATGCCCCCGGCGCTGAAGATGGGCTTCGAAGGATGAAGCTGTGGAGGCTCATTGACGTCGAATCAAAATGCCTTGTCGAGCTTCCGCTTCCTCAAGATGAGGTCTTGGTGGTCGATAAAAGTGACCACTCGCAAACGGTCAAAGCATACCCGCAGCCTACTTACCGCTTTGATCCAGAATCAGAAGTCTGGGAGACTTTGGACACCTCAACTTTAGCGCCGAGTTCCGGCGTTACGACAGATCTCATCGTTGCTTCCTACAATGTCCTTGCCGAGTTTCGATGGCCGCCGGATCGATCGAGGAACTCGGCTCTTGTTCAAAACATCCTGTCCCGACGGGCTGAGGCCGATATCCTCGTCCTAGAAGAAGTATCGGACTACTTCCTCCCAGACCTCCTCAAAGATGACGATGTATGCGCCAAGTATCCCTACAGCACCCATGGCCCGCCCGCCCGACCAGAGATCGGGCCTCTTCCTAGCCTTCTCAACATTACTATCCTGAGCAAGTTTCCCTTTTCGTGGGAATATCTCCCTCTCCAGCGGCGACACAAGGGCGCCGCCGTCGCCAAGTTTCCGGGCGTCTTGTTCCACGATCCTCTTTCCGACTCCCACACCGATCCGCTGGTGGTTGCTGGCTGCCACTTGAGCCAGGGCCTCGCAGACGGCGCCCTCTCCTCCAAAAAGGTCGAGGTCCTGCGCCTTCAGCGGCACCTCTCCGAGCGGTACGGCGCCCACCCGTGCGTCATCGCCGGCGACTTCAACGTGGCGACCTCCTCGTACGCCATCGAGATGGCCAAGTCCCTCTCCGCCAACGGTAGACAGTGTCTGAGCGATATCTACGACTTGCTGGCCAATACCGAGTTTCGCGACGTCTGGATGGCGACCAAGATCTCCGCCGGCGAGTCGTCCGAGCTGGCCCTGGCCAACGAGGCCGTCATGCACGTCTACGAGGGCGAGCAGGGCGCAACGTTCAATCCGCTCGAGAACAAGCTCGCCGCGAAGCTCGTCGGTGGTGGCGCCGACAAGCGACCTCAGCGCTACGATCGCATCCTCTTCACCGCGCAGCTGCCCCTGCGGCCTGTCGCCTTCAACATGTTCGGCAAGGACTTGCTAACGCACCTGGCCGATGACAGCTGGGTCCATGCCAGCGACCACTGGGGCATCCGATGTCTCTTTAGCCAGGATCTTCATGCGGGTGCTCCTACCAGCGGCATTTTGGACCGCGTAAAGCCCATCGAGCTGACCGAGGCCGCATCCTCCTTGGGCGGATTCGAAGACGTCAAGCAGACGTTGCTGTCGCATGGCTGCCTGCCCACCAAAGAGGATGAATCTCGGAGAAGACAAGCAATTTCCCTCTTGGAGGGAATCTTGTTGGGCAACGATCAGACAAAGCCGGAGCAAGACGGACGCACCCCTGTTGGCCTCATCCTCGTCCCGGTAGGGTCATTCGGCCTCGGTGTATGGATGAGCTCCTCTGACGTCGACTGCCTCTGCATCGGAACCATCAGCTCCAAAGTATTCTTCCGCGTAGCACTTCAACGTCTGAAGAAGGCTGCCGATCCAAGGATCCATGTCCTGCGCAAGGTGTTGGCCAGCACCGGCACGAGCCTGGAGCTTCAGATCCTTGATGTAACCTTTGATCTCCATTACTGTGCTGCTACTTCCATCGTGGAAAAGTGAGTTCCGTCTATCCAATCTCTGCCCTTTTTTTTTTGTCTTCTCATTTACTAACTGCTGGTAGATTCCCGGGCGTCATGAACTTGCCCCCTACCCATCCGCAATTCTCGCTTCCGGTGCAGACCTTGGCCAAGCTGAAGCCGGCCCGAGACATGTACTATCTGCTGCGCTCCATCCCCGACCTTGCCAAGTTCCGGGTCGCTTTTCTGCTCGTCAAGGCTTGGGCCAAGTCGCGGGGCATCTACGGCGCGCGTTTCGGTCTCCTGGGCGGCATTCACATCACCGTCCTCCTCACTCCCATCTGCAAGCAGCTGGCCACGCTATCCAAGACGGTCTCCACGACGGACATCATCACGACATTCTTCCGCCACTACGCCGACTTTGACTGGGACGCGCAGGTCGTGCTGGACCCGTTCTTTCACAGAGAGCTGCGCTATCACCGAACCTCCCGCGAGCCCTTTTGTCTCTTGGGATGGCATGCGCCGGCCCTCAACACCGCCATGACGGCGTCGGTACCGACTGTCAAGTCGATTGCTTCTGAGCTTTCCAAGGCAAACGCTCTTCTATCTCAGCCGGGGGCGAGCTGGGAGGCCTTCCTCGGCCCTCCCGGGTCTGCAGCCTCTGGAGTCAAGGACTTTGTCCAGGGCTTCAAGAGCTACGCCAAAATTGACGCTCGATTCTGGGGAGCCTCTCCCTCCAGGGGTCGCAAGTTTCTAGGTTGGCTGGAGTCGCGTTGCGTAGCAGTTCTAGTTGGTGAGGCCATTTTGTATTGACTTCTAAGCCATTACCTCGGTTGTGCTAACTCAATTCCGTAGATATGAACAGAAAAGCGCCGGCCCTCCTGCCGCGTATGTGGCCTGGCCGGTTCATCGACGCCCCCATCGAGCATTCGGCAACGGACTCAGAGTACCAGGGTTTCTATCTGATCGGCCTAGCCTGGGACGGTGTTGGGGGCGATCGCGCCAAGGACGAAGCCAAGACTACCAAGGTTGCTCTCGACGGACTCCTACGTGACTTCGAGACCAGGATACGTAGTGACACGAGATACTACGATGTCTCTTCGTGCTGGATGGCCGCCAGTGTCGTCAAGGCCGCCGATGTCGCCTCGGCCGTCCTCGACCCCGGCTACCTGGACGGCCTTGATGCGACCGAGGACGACTTCGAAGACGAGAGCGACGAGGATGAGGACGAGGATGACGGCGAAGACGAAGACGAACAAGCCCGGCTCGGGGACGAGGAGGCAGCCACCAGCTCCTCCTCCTCGCGCGCTGCCAAGCGCTCCACCGGCGGCGGACCGGTCAAGCTCAACGTGCCGACCGACGCCAAGCCCGAGGGCATGGGCCGGTTCCGGCCGGCGTCGGACGTCCTCCACCGGCTGCGCTGGGACCGCGCGCTGGACGCGGCCGACTTCATCGTCGGCTTCGAGGACCGGTTCGCGGGCGCGCAGGAGAAGCCGCTCGCGCAGTGGCGGACGGAGCAGACGGACGAGGAGTTCATCCCGCAGCACCGCATCCTCTACTTCAAGCGCCGCAGCGACGGCCGCGTCGTCTGGGAGCGCAGGACGCGCGTGGACAGGGTCTTTGGTAGCGGCGTGGTGCCGGCGGATGACGTGCTGTGAGTGAGTGTGCGGGGTTTGAAAAGGTAAAGTTTTGCTGTGCCTTTTATATAGAGTTTTGTATACATACACATTCGTACCCCCTCCCAAGCTTGAGAAACAAAGGGAAATTAAAAGTTGCAAAAAAGAAGAAGAAGAAAAGAAGAAGAAGAAATAAGGCCCCAAAACACCGGTGCCATGCCCAAGTCAATAACGAATACACACACACACTCACCCACACTCACGCGCACACTCCCCTACGCGTGGAATTCGGGACCCCAGTCGACGGGAGCCATGTTGCTGCCCTTGCCCTCCATGACAGCCTCGAGCTTGTCCTCGACCGTGACCCAGCCCTGGCGCTTCTGAGCGATGGCGTAGCCGATCGGCCCGCGCCACTCGCGCCACCAAGTCTCCTCCGTCTGGACGGCGCATCGGCGGCCGGGCTCGCCGGGGCGGGCCGAGGCGAAGGGCCAGACGGACTTGACGACCTCGTACCTGTTCTTGCCGGCGAAGAGGCTGGTGACGGAGGTGAAGAACTGGTTGACCTTGTCCGGGTTCTGGACCGTGATCTTGGAGTGGGTGACGACAAAGGTGACGTCGACGTTGCCCTTGTACTTGAGGCTGGCGAGCAGGCTGCGCATCTGGCCGTCGATCCAGCCGACGTCGAGGTTGGCCACGACGCGCTCGAGGGTGAAGGACTTGATGCCGGCGGGGTCCTCGACGAAGCGGCGGCACCACTCGTCGAGGCCGCCGTCGCCGACCTCGGGCAGCACGTCCGGGCGCGCGCCGCCGCGGTAGGCGACCTCGTCGTGGCCGACGCAGCGGATGTAGTCCATGCGCGCGGCGCCGCCGCCGCCGCCGCCCTCGGGGATCAGCAGCGCCATCAGGTTCAGCTTGACCTCGAAGTCGACCTTGCGCCCGCGCGAGCCCTTGACCACGATGTACGGCTTGGGCGGCACCTGCGCCTGCGTGCGCACGAGGGTGACGAGCGCCGCCGCGTTGGTCGACAGGTACTCGGCCTTGGAGGTGAGCGTCGTCAGGTCCGACGAGAGCTTGAAGAGCGGCGGCGAGTAGATGCGGTAGTCGATCCGGGGCAGGCCCGGGTACCGCGGGAAGCCCTTGCCGGATGAGCCCGCCGAGCCGTTGTGAGGGTAGGAATCGTCGGCGCTGGCCTCGAGCGCGGCCGAGGCGGACGGGTCGGACGGGCCCGAGTACGGCGGGGGTGTTTGGGGACGAGACGTCGAGTGGTGACGGTGGTGACGGAGATCGACGTGGCTGCGCTGGGTTCTGGGTGTCTGTGTGGGCGACGAGGGCGACTGCGATTGTGAATGTACTCGTTCATGTTGCTGTTCCTGCGTCTGCTGCTGCTTCTGTTGTTGGTGCTGCTGCTGCTGTTGCTGTTGCTGCTGCTGCTGTTGCTGCTGGGCTTGCTGAAGCTGTAGTCGAGCAGCGCCCTCAGCCTCGGCGCGGGCAGCATGTGCGCGGGCAAGCTGCACCTTTTCCATTGGTGTTGGTGTTGGTGGTGTGTACCTGGCTGAGTGTAGGAAAAGAAGAAACGTCTTGTATCGTCAGGGGTCGTAATATCGTTGTCAATCGTGATGGAGTCAAGGGGGAGAGGGAGGGAGAGGGAGGGAGGGAAAACCTAACAAAAGTTGTCGGCATAGAAAGATGTTTGATCGTCGGTGAGCTGAGCGGTACTTCTAGTTGCTTCGCCGCTGCCTGGCCATCGTGGCTCCAGCCTCCATTATAGCGGCTCTAGTGGATAGCAAGGTCCCCTGTAAGTTCGCTATAATGGTGGCGCAGTGACCCGCTCACCTATTTTTGCAAGCACAGTTCATTCAGCCCAGCCAGCTCCAGATGTGTTACTGGTTGGTGCCAAGCGATTTTTCTAGTTGGTAGAAAAACACCCCGCCGTCTGGAGCTTTCGCGACATAAAGACCAATTGGGGTTAGTTGACTTGTGTTTTGAGTTGTCGTATCGTAAGAGGCGTGCTCGTTTGCTCTCACATGTCAGGAGCCTCCCTCCCTTACCACCAGAACAGTAATACATACAAGATGAAAGAGATGTAATGGCAAAGATTCAACTCAATAATACAGGCCATCTAACCACATTGTATCCCTTTCTTCTTGTTCTCCTTGTCCTTTTTTTTTTCTATTCATCTCTTCTGGTTTTCAAGATGACCGCCACGTCATCCTCGACGCTGTGCCTAAAATGCCCTGGTCTGCCTCGTGGCGGAGGCCCTGTAGCGTAGCCTTGTACAGGTAAGTTCGCCTGGTATTCCAGGGAGCAAGCTACCGGGTAGCTGGGAGGTATCTTCTGATGCAGGTAGGAGACCTCGACCAGACAAACACCCAGCACTACATACAACATACAACGTATCAACATCATGGCTGGCCTGCCGTCGTACCTTCACGCACTTCCCGTCTTGGGCTTTCGCAGCATCAAGCAAGTCTCAAACTTGTCCGGACCACCCCATTCACTGAAATCCGTCACCAACACATCCACCGTCTCGTAGCCAAACTTCTCATACAGAGGCCGTCCCTCCGCGCTCGCCTCCAGGTACGACTCCAGCCCGTGCTTGTCCGCCCGCTCCGCCCACCGCTGCAGCAGCATCGATGCCGCTCCCCGCCTCTGATACGCCGGGTCCGTATGAAGCAGCTTCAGGTCTAAGAAGATGCTGTCAGCCGAAAGGGGGAGCAAACACCACCACCGCCACCCGCGCGAGCGACCTACAGAAATGCGGCTTGCCGCCCATCCGCTCCGCCCACTTCCTTGTCATGCCGCCAAAGAACCGCTCGCACGCCTCCGGGTTCGACCCGGGACCCCAGACCCTCCTCGTCGGCGGCGGCGGCGCCGACAGCCACAGGTAGCCCATCGAGAAGCACACCATCCCGTGCTGCTGCTGTCCGCTCCCGGCCCGGTCCTCGTCGACGACCTGCAGCCACAGGCAAGACGCCGGGTTCTCGCGGAGGAAACGGAGCATCTGCGCCTCCCGCGCGCCGTCCGCGTCCTCCTGCTGGCCGTCCGCGTCATCGCTCGTGCGGCCGGGGAAGATGATGTGGCTGATGGGGCCCCGGCCGTAGGCCATCTTTTCAATCGCCACGGATCGCGCGGCGTCTTGCTCACCAGCGGACTTTACCTGAAGACCCATGGCTGTTCTTTCAATTGGTTGCGGCAGTAAGACACGGAGTCGGATTCGTATGAGGGTTGAATCTAGGAGGATGAAAAGGAAAAAAAGAAACTCTGGAAATCATAGAGAATGTTGAATGCATAAACGGATTTATATAGCCTCGCCGACATGTCCCACCAGTCTTCTCCAGGTTTCCATTTATCGGCGTGCTTGATGCGGCTAGCCGCTGGCGCCGCTATTATTGAACTTGCGTGGGCTGTATATCAACGCAATTCTCATCTAATTCTGCAGAGTATTGCAATGGCCTCCTTGCTTATTCAGTACTCATTACCGTAGTTGCTTAGGATAACCCTGGAGAAGTAAGTAGCGCTGCAGTCTCTTGCTCATGTCCGTCTTGATAGACCGGAATTGATCAGAGTAGTTTGTAACCCCCTGTGTTTACTCGGCTATGAAGACGTTGGGAAGAAAGAACATGATTTGAAAAGAACAAATGTTTAATGACCAAATCAAGGCACAAAAACACTTCTGACTTGAATACGGTGGCAGATAACATGTGGCAGGTCTAGGGTACTTCTATTGTACTTGTCCGCTAATGCTCGAGAGGAGATAAATAATCCTATATAAAACTCCGCGAGCACGTTTTCCGTTTATTGCTTGCTCTATCAGTAATCCTAAAATCCGCCAATCTCTATACATGCCATATTCCCCTGATCATTCAAAGTGATCCCCATCCGGCATCTCATCCCAGGTCGTGTTTGACCATACACTCATCACTGGCTTACCATCATCGTCGATCCACGCACGGTACAAGCCACCGCAATTGTAAGTCATCAAGATTTCCCCTCGAGCCATCACAGCCTCCCCTTCACCTTGGCGTGTCACCACCGCCTCGATGCCAATCATGCCGCCCTCGCCCTCGCCCGCCACGCCCCAGCGCTCCCCCGCGCTGCGCTGCAGCTCGCCGCCCGGTCCCGCCACCGCGCGCATGGCTGCCGCGCCCGTCTGCGGCTTCCACCGCGCCATGGCGGCGACTGTGCGCGCGGCGTTGACCCGCAGGAAGGAGTCGCCGTTGCCGGTGCCGGAGACGGCCAGACACCGCGTCGTCGGCGTCGACTCGACAACAGGAGAGTACAGGAACGGCGTGGGCAGGCAGTCGGCGAGGAACCCCCGCAGCGAGCCGGTGAGCTCTATGGGTGCACGCGCCGAGCTCACCAGCCGCTCCCACGGCGTCATCATCTTCGTCCTCTCTTCCGTCCACTCCTCAGCCCAGAAGCCCGCTCCCGGTACCGGCGTGTCGCCCACGCGGCCCGTCAACTTGTTTGTCATTCCGCCCGTGCTCGTCGCCGCGCAGACCACGCCTTCCTCGTCCATCGCGACCGCGCCGCACGTGCCCTGCGGGAGGAACTCGTCCGCCGCCCACGTTGCCGTCGCCGCCGTCCTCCCCTCCCGCTCCAGCGCGCGGAGGTGCTCGTCCCAGCGCTGCCGGGTGTAAAAGTACGCCGGTTCGACCATCGCGCAGCCGTACGCGCGCGCCAGCTGCTCCGCCGCCTCGCCGTAGATCTGCGTGTGCCCTTGCGCCGACGGCACATCCAGCGCGGCGGTGGACGGCCGGTTCCCGCCGCCGGGGCCGACCAGGTCTCGCTCGCCGTGCTCGAGCATGGTGCGGGCCAGCAGCACCGGGTTGCGCACCCGCCGCAGGCCCATGACGCCGACGCCGCGCTTGCGGAAGCCGCGCGAGACCATGACGGACGCCTCGAGCTCGTTGACGCCGTCGCGCGTGAAGACGGCGCCGTGGCCGCTGTTGAACAGCGGCTCGTCCTCGAGCTGCGCCACGGCGTGGGTGGCTACCTCGAGCGCGGAGGGGAGGCGGTGCCGGCGCTGGAGGGGTATGGACGGTGGCGAGCCATCCTTGGAGTCGTCGCTGTGGACGGGGGTGGTCATGTACGCTTGCGTGTTTGCAATCTGCATCCACGCGTCATTAGTCGCCAGACGTTGCCATTCGGTCGCATCTCGGCTGCGGCCAAGGTAATGGGGAAAGAAAACAAAAAGAAACGCAGACGCACAATCCTGAGCAGGGCCGTCCTGTACTGCTGGTACTTTTCAACCGGGAAGCCGTGGCGGACAATGTTGCCCGCACCGCCGTGGATGACAAGTCGCGGCGTGCTGGCAGCGCTTAGAGTTCGCTTCTCAGAATGCATGTTGGCGATCCGCTGTCTTGAATATTTTTCCTCAACATAGACGTAGATGATGGGCTTTTAGTCGGTTGTGGGTTACTGTGGGAAGTCACCAGGCCCAGGAAATTGATGTAGAAGGAACAAAGTCGGTGATGCTCCGGGTCTGGTACCCTGACCGACGATACTACCTACCGAGTTCTCTACAGCCGCCATCCGGCGTCGGCTAGGCTACACGGTTAAGCGTGCCACACAAGGTCGTCGTGGCAGGTGAGAGCGTACAGATAGGTAGAGAAATTATGAACCAGTGATTTATATTATAGATCGTTTTCGATGCGCATTTCCGCGCTAGATGTGCACGTATATTAGGGGAAGGCAAGTCATCGCCAAGATCTGAATCCAACCAACGCCAGTCGTCCGCCCATCCAAAGCATTGTGCGCCCAATTTGCTCAGTCAGAGCTTTTTCCTATACATATCCACAATCGGGAATTATTCCAAAACACGCAAAACAAAAGTCCTTTCAGAACGCCTGTTCCTAGACACAATTAACCACATATCAATATGTTCAGAACTGCCAAGTCATGATAGCCCTCTCCAGTGCGCCGTGATGATCTCCCACCGAGTTAAAAGCAACGACAATATATACGTAGAAGTAGAAGAGTAGTAATAGGTCATTGTACGAGGCCAGCGGCCAGCTTGATGGCATTATTGACATCCTTGATTCGGACACCTGGATGTTTGCCCATGCAGACAGCCCGGCAGGCCAGTTCTAGCTGACAGTTAGTGCAGTTCATCGTTTTGCACTTGCTTCATGGTACTCACCTTCTACTAGGATGCCCACGCTGATGGTCAGTTTCGGTTTCTGCCAGGCATTTGCGCCCCATGCATTTTCCATGCCCTGCGAATACATGTAAGGTAGCAAACCAGCAGATGGAATGGCGCCCTGTGGCGGCATTTGTGTTTGATGGATCATGGCATGGTTGGTAGCCATGTTCATCTGCATTGGAACAGGAGCCTGTAGGTTCTGATTCTCAAACCCGGAAGACTGGGATGAAAAGGACCCATGCCCACCCAATACAGGAGGCACGGCGTCGGCGAGTTCATTCACGTTCACCTCCGCATCCACGAATTCGACGTGCTGTGGAATGACGATCCCGAGCTGGCGAAGGTACATCTCGATCTCCTCGGTATTCAGAAACTCTTTTTCAAAACCAAACGTCAGCCTGACGCGCTGCTGCATCTTCTCTTCGAAGGGACCCTTTTGCGGGTTGGCTTGATCCTGGAACGGCATGACCAGGTTGGCCAACTGCTGTGTTAGCCGCTGCGCGATCGATTCACGAGATTCGAAGAGAAGAGAAAATCCAAAGACTGCAGCGTATCTCTCGGGCGGCGGGTTCGCCAACGACGCCAAGTAGAGACCACGCTCCGTTGTCCGCCTCTGCAACCGTCGGCCAAAGGTGACTTCGTGGTAAGAGAAAGAGTTGGCCAGAGGTAACGTCGCAAAGGGCGAATTGGATGGTGCGAACCCAGCGAGGTTTGGTATGACATCCAGGGCTGTGTAGAGCGGGAACGAGGCGTTGTCTGGTGTAGCTTGAGCGACGACCTCGTAAGAGGCTATCGAGTCTGCTACCGTCGCCTGCGCAGGCGACATAATCTGCTGGTTGTATTCGATTGTGCCTGGGAGGGATTTTTGAGGACTCTGAATCCCCGCTGACGAGCCAGAGCTCGCCTCTCCGGGGCCTCGGAAGCCGTCGACGATTGTCGTGCGCTCATCCTCTGGAGAGATGTAGCCCGTCTCTCCCACGTTCATGCCACTGAGTCTAAGAAAGTTGTCCGTAATGGCTTTGAGCTGGGAGGCAACCTCTGGCGAGCTATCCAACAAGCCGTTTGAGAGCACGAGATCATGGAGCTTGTGAAACTCGCGGCTCATATCAGCATTGTTCTTTTCCAGTTCCTTGACTCTCTCCTCCAGACTTGTAATGGCATTGTCTTTGCGATGCCTGTACGCCCTTTGCGCGAGGCGAATTTGCGTTCTCCGTCGCTATTTTGGCGTTAGACGTGGGTGTGACAAACGTCGCGAGCGGTCGGGTTTTTGCAGCACTTACATCGGCGGCGGTCTCGTCTTTGGTGTCTAATCGCGGGCGACCGCGCGCGCGCTTCTGCTTCTGCTCCTCCGTTTCGCCGGCAATTTTCTCCTCGCTCAGTGATGGTTTCCTCTTGCCCGTGACCGGCCCGGTAGCGCCACTTGCAAAAGTTGGCGCAAAGGCCTGGCCTGGGGGCGTATCGAGAACTGGCGGGTCTGTCTTCATGGCAGCGATGACAACGATTCCAACATGGATGTTTTGTGGTAGTTGGCAGGTTGATGAGGGCGGCGTCGTGGCCGCTCGATGTCGACTCGTCTATTCCTCTGTCCCACGGCTCTGTCCGCAGCAGGAAGAGGTAGGTAAGGCACTTCGATTGTGGAGCATTGGGTTCCCTAACGGCAGCCCCGAGAACTGTCGGGAGGCGTAGTATCTGAGTTTGTGAGTTTGCCCGCTTTCCCTCGAATGCCTCGCTGGGGTTGCTTGATTGAAAGCTAATTGATATCTTGACCTCCTGTAGGGCAAGATGCCGATTTTGGTGGCATCGCTGGCAGATCGGAGAGAATGCGGGCAGCCGCAGAGGGGGCGGGCAGGAGGAACTCAGCATGCAGCCAGGATCATGGGGTGGAGGCACGAATCAAGTGAGAGTATGTTTCTCATTGGTGGCCTTCCCTAAGTCATACCAGCTCGCGCTAGTGAAAATGCCAGGCGGAGACGGAAAAGACCATTAAACTACGTGCAGTATATCCAACCAACATCGACGATCGAGTCGAGGCCATGGTCATTCCGACAGGACGGAAGTTCCCTTGAGACAAATTGGTATAGCTCAAACAACTCGAGCTTCCGTAGTGCACAATCAAGAATGGATGGGTACTGGTGATGCTGATGATGCCTAGCCATTTCTGTCGATTTGGAATTGCAAAAAAATTCTCACGATCAGACGGCTGCTAGGACTGATCTTGTCAAATTATCCCCGAATTTGATTATATGCTGTTTGATTTCGGCCTCAGTAATTATACCTTGCCCTTTTCAAGACGGCTGGTCCATCATCACATCGTTTGGCAGGCCAGGTCCATCATCAGTGGGGCAGCGAATCTGTGGTTGTGGTGTGGGCAGAAGCACCTAAATATCCCGACATGATTTAACCCTACCAAAGCTGGGGAACTCACGGCGTACTCATTATGGGTACTTGGATAACTGAGAGTGGCTGTCAAGTAATTATCTGGGGAAAAGCTCTCTGACTGTTGTACTAGACTGATGGGTCGCAGGGCTGGCCCAGACAGTTTTACCGTTAGGTATGTAGTTAGATAACCAACGCACTTGGACGCATGTCCGAGACATTGATGCATACATTTTATTGTTGAAATCTCTTTGTGCACATATTATACAGTGCTTCTTTGAGTCGTCTGTGCCTTGTCGGCCCAGGATCGCAGCATGCCATGTCGTGACCTGACAACCGCGGCCCAAGTCTCCGAGGCAAAGATGTCATGACCGTCCATTTGAATCGGTTTCCCCTGAAGCTCAGGAGGCGTCAAGAAATTGTACTTGCTCCCCGAAACGTTGACCGTTGCCATCGGTCGCACATACTCCCCAGTCGTCGGTTCAGGCCTGCGCGTCCGTCCCGATTCCTGATCCGCCAGGTCCTGCTCCGCGTCGACGATGCGCTGCAGCGCCTCGCCCCGCGCTATCCAGTCCTGCCACGTCGCCTCCATCTTCCACTCAATCCACAGGCGAGATAGGTACAGGCTCCACGCGTACGTCTCCTCCACGTTGCCCAAGGAAGCTTCGTAAGGCGGCAGTCCCTCCTCGCGCAGTTGCCGCGCAACAATGCGCTCCCATCGGTCCTCCGCCTCGGCGGCCGGCAGGAGCTCATCCTGGATTTCGGTGATTTTGAAAATCTTGGACTGGAAGATCTTGTTTTTGCGCCCGATCATCCGCGACATGTCGTGAGGCTGCGAAGGCGACGTCCGCAGGAAGGGTAGCCCTTCGGCGGTCGTTGCCAGCATCGGTACGCGCCGTGGCCGAGCCAGGGAGTCCAGTGGTCGAGGGTATATGTTCGATTTGTATCTTGGCGTTTCTCCGGGTTTGGATACCTTTATTAGTAAAGGTTCTCTTGTTTCGGTAGCTTGTTTGGTTGCAAGACTTGTCGCTGGTGTTGATGGAAATTTCATTTTCGAGAGATGGCACACAATTTGTTTATATTCGTCCGATTTTATATTTTGGGATTTCGTGAGGAGTGATAGGAACTACCTTTGTCAGCGAATGTGAGCATTAGTAGAATCTTGATATTTCGGTCATACCTTGTAGCCAGCGGCCAACGCAGCGAAAACGAGTCTGGGACTGGTGTCTTTTGAATTCTTGTCGAACCGGCGGCGGAGGATCGATTGGATAAGTTTCCCGTCTGGATTTATCGCACCTATTTGTTCCGGCAGGGCGATCTTGCGTGCTGTCTTGGCCAGCGCCCGATATAAAGCGAAGACAGCTGCGCGATGGCGAGAGTCGCGTGCCGGGATGAAGTGCGTTCGCGCCATGCGAGCGCCAGGCTATAACGGCGAGCGTACTATTTGATGTATGAAATACATGTGTGCAGTTTATTCACGGCCAACGGTTCCTTGTAACCACCAATATGGTATTCGATCGCGCGGTTGTGAGATGACGATTGGCGACTTTTTCGCCATTGGTGATTTGGAGTTTGGAACTGCCTTACAGACCCACTCTACCCTACAATCAGGTTTCACCCTGTACCTACAAATAACGCTGGATGACCATAAAAGATTTAAATGATAGCGAAACCTCCAGAGTACGAGCACGATGAATACCTCTGGCCCCTGGTGCAAACATGGCTCCTGGTGCAAACAGGAGTTGGCCATGCTCGGGGTTTGGATGATCCGGTCAGATTTGGACTCGCTGAAGAGAAGTGCACTTGTCTGGAAAAGCCGCCACTAAGCATGATGGAATAAACCGAGAGCATTTTCGTTATACAATATATAGCCTTAATTTGTAGCCAGGAAAAGGAAAGTATACAGGGTCAGCATGAAGAAGCTGATTAAATTCCCACATTCTTGCCCACCGCGTCGGATGGCTCGGAGACATACCATAAGCTCCCAAACAAGTCCGTCACTAATAGCGGAGATTGATAATGACGGCACTCCGACCCCCGACGCTCCATGGAGCATGTCCAGCGACGGGAGGTTGCGGAGGCCGTTTCGGGGATGAAGCGACGTTTTGGTCTCCGAATTAGCCACATGCTCTCAATGGCGATCTACAACCTTTGGAATCTCGGATGCCCATCTAGTAGCTACCCAGCAGACGCCGCTGCGGTTGAATATAGGGCATGATTCATTAGCGCAGTGTTCCTGGCGGGCGATGCGACGGACTTTCACATGAGTTGCGTGGACTGTTCGTATTTCATACCGTAACTTCGCGGGGCACATTGATACGTTTACAATGACATATCAGGTCGAAATTAGTGGAGAGGTACATCGCGTGTGGTTTACGTCAAGAATCGGCTGATCGGCGAGGGGAACGAGGCTCATTTCCAGAACGAGCATGCGGCATGACGCTCATTTGATTAAGGACTAAGGTGTGAAAATGCAACTTGACTAGCCGCAGAGGACACTAGCATTATCAGTATTGTCAGGCGGTGCAGGGAGAAGCATTGCGATCTGAGATTGAGGAAACGAATACGCGGATTGCGTTCCAGCTTTGCGACCGGCTGTCGTGTCAGGGCGCGTGCCCGAGGGAGAAGGGGAAAGGGGGCGCGTGCAAGGGAGGTTACAGGACTAGTTACTAGTTAGTTATTAGTCGAACAAGCTGGTGGTAGTAGCGAATACGAGCACCCTAGCAGGGCAGGTCGGCGAGGTACGTAGCTTATATTATGCACTGGATGGACAGACGTGGTTCTGGAATGTCATCCCACAAAACAAGAAACTAGGAAATAGAAAATAGAAAATAGAAAATAGAAAGTGGGAAGTGGGAAATGGAAAATGGGAAATAGGACAAGTGGATAGAATATGAATACTAACCGGAAAGATTTAACATTCCCCTCCTACTTTAGGTTCTATCAACGATACCGGGAGCGGAGAATAACTTTTTCGCTGTAGTGGATTCACCAGTGGAAAGTGGCAAGGGAGTGTTCCGTTTCGGTTCAACGGTCGCCGTTGTAAATAAAGTTTTCTTGTTGATTAGAAACCTCATTTGTCTGGCCCTACCGAGTACGCGGTAACGGTTCATTTACTCTTGACTTATTAGTAAGTCATGGGCGACGCGGTGTCGGTGGCTTGCCACCTGAATGTTGCCATCCATCAGCCATCTGTCCACCCATCCATCCATCCATCCATCGAGGCTTAGATGCTAAAATTGTCCGCTGGTCGAGAGCGCTGGGGCAAATGTCAGGGTCACGGTACCTGCGGACCAGGGTGGGGTGGGTGCCGTGGCTGGATGTACCGGTTTGTCCGTCTCACGGGTAAAACCCACTGAACTACGGGCACCTGGTACCTCCCTGGATGCCGTCCGTCAGTGCGTTGATACCTACCAAGGTAACTAGTGATGATGGGGATGACAGTGTTGATGGTCATGATGCCGACGATAAGTAGTAAAGGAAGATGCGAGATACGGGTACTGTGCAGTTATGCTTGACGTTTACAAGTCCGTGGATTGGTGGAGCAGCCCTCCTCAACCACGGACAAGACGGTAAGCAGGTACCTACTTTTACAAAGTATTATCATGACAACTGAATCAGTGACGGGCCCGTCGTGATGCTGCTGCACGCGCGCCGCTCCACTGATGGTATCGGATCGGGCGCGGCTCTGCCGGAAAGCACGCAGGGGATGCAAAAAACTAGACTTTGACTTGGGAGCCTTCTTTTCCAGCTTCCTGCTCGTTTTCTTCTTCTTCTTCTCCCCCAGTCACTGGGTCCTACCTAGTTCTAGCGCTAGTTAGCCTCTAGAGCAGCCCCCCCCCCCCCTCGGACAGCCTGACAGCCAAACAAAAGCTGTTTGGCAGTTGTTCGTAACGCTCACTAAGAACTTTGACCATCCCACCGTAATACCTAGGTAGGTAGTTACCTACCTGGTCGTAGGTATGAATAGCCACCATCTCCCGAGTTTCTGGCTTCTGGCTTACTCTCATCCTTTCCCTCCTCCTCTTGATCCAACCTCACTCTTGTTATTCCCAGGCCCAGTCCCCTCGTCACTGCTTGCCCTTCCAATCTTCCAACGTCCTCCCTATCCTTGACTCTTTCCGCCCCCAATACCGCCGTGACTTCCGCCTCCATCGATCGATACGTACTCGCGTACGACTTGTCCCCACCACTTTATCCGTTTACATCAGGGCAACCACCACTCGAATACAGCCTCAAGATCGGTCATTACGCGATATACTAAAGTGACATCCTCTTCTCAACGTTACCTAGAACACCCTACCAGGTTGGATACTGCGCGCATCGTTCTACGTTTTGACCATTCGGGTGTCTGGATGAATTACCGTCATCCGGAGCCGCCGTGCTAGCCTCCTGCAGATACGGCGCAGGCTGGTGGTATGCTTCTACACTCTGGTGCTGGCCTGCATGGCCACGAATACACTACCGAGCGCCGATCTTCAGAATTAATACACAGAAAACAAATATTTTTGCGATCCAGCATGCGGCAGACCCTCGCGGAGGATACTCGCCGCTTCTCCACGCCGGCTGCAAGTAGAGAACCTCACAATGGCCGGATACAACCCCCCCCTGCGCCGCCAAACAGGCGCCCAATATCGCTTCCAGTACAAGCTAGATCCGTGCCCGAGAGTGCAAGACACCGGGACCATTCCGTTCGGTTTCACGATGAACCGCAAGTCACTCACTTTGCGACGCCCGTACACAGCGAGGACGAGGAATCCATTGCCGGGTCGGAAATGACAGCAGAGAGTGACGTCTCTAGCCGACGGCGACGCAAGCAACGCCTTCAGCGGAAATCGACAACATTTTCTCTGGCACATCCGGCCCCTGGGCTCCGCACAAAACAACGCCGTCTCGTTCAGTTCCGACCCAAGGTGGTCCTGCAACTGCAGGAGGTGGGTGAGAAGCGCGCTGTTCCAGCATTCGACATTGTTCCGTCCAGCCAAATTGCCGGAACTTTCATTATCCCTGCTCTCGCCAGACGATTCCCGAGAATGTTTCGAGCCAAGCCTGATCTTGGTCAGAATGACTTGCTGCTCGTGCGCAGCGAAAATTACAACATTTCAACGCCGGCCATTCCAGGTACGAATGGTACAACCGAAGCAATGGGGGAGCGAGACGTTTTGGCAGTTGTCTCTGTACATTCTCATGAAGGCACCGATCGTGCTGAATTGACGTTTCGTGATGGGTCTACGTGGGTCATTGAGACTATCGCGAATGGATCCTATGAGATGAAGAAGTCTGACGGTTCTCCTTCACCTATTACGGGGAGATGGGTTCGGCGTCTCACGCCTTTGCGGACGAATAGCATGGATGCTGGCATCGCTGGCATGGCGCAACCCATGCAAGACAAGTGGACGTTTAGCATCTTGGACCCTGATGCGCGACGACACCCCATCATGGGGGTGCTGACATCGGCGTCTCTGGAAATATACGACAACTATAACACCATGTCTTCCTCAAGCAATCGCCATCCGCCAACTAAGCCTTTTGGAAGTACGATCGGGGTGCCGCATGAGGATCAACACAGCCAGCCTGCGTCCTCCGCTGTGGAGGAGCGAAAGACTGTTCCCGTCTCTGAAGACAGGAAAATGCTGATGATGGCCTCGGCGACGTGGATCAGCCTCTGCCAGGCCGGGTGGCCGGCGACGGCAAATCCAAGGCTGGTGCGCTCATTATCACAGTACTGCAGTTCTCCGAGCGACCCTGCGAGAGGCTCGCTGTCTGATTCGCGAGAGAGCTCTTGGGAGCTCAAGTCTCAGGATGGGACAAGCCACCATCACAGGAAACCGACAGGATCTACGGTGCATCCTCAGCCACCTATTCGAACGTTATCGGCGGCTAGTCACTTTATGAGAAAGCAACAAGAACAGCGGCGGCAAGATCCGTCATCACAGGCCGGGTCCACTGACGGGCGAAATACGCCCGAGAGCGTGGACAAGCCGATGGCACGCAGAGGAACCATGACGAAATTGGCTTCCTGGGTGCGTCATTGCTTTGGTGGCGATGGAAGCGCACAAGAAAAGCGTAACACCTGAAATATAGCAAACAGTAGGAGGTGGCGAGGAGAGATACATGTACACTAGTAGCATAGCAGAAAGCATTTAGATACCCGCCACGGTGTGGCCTGTATTATATAGGATAGAATGGGTGAGTTTGGAGCGGTGAATCAATTTTATGATATTCTTCATAAGAGACGGGCTGCCTTGATCAACCTGTACAGGTACCTACCTCATGCCCAGGCAAGTGACGAGATGGCTCAGAGCCTTGGTGGTGGCGCTTCACTGAGGTACCACTGGACATGCAAGGAAGCAAGCAAGAGAGATGCACGGTAACGACGAATTATCGTACCTAGGTAGGTGAGTAGGGAAGAATGGCGGACTGCCTGTGCACGTGTTTACGTTTCATTATCAGATTCAGCCTTCTTGGAGTGCTTCTTGATGTGGCTGTTTCTTTGCTGTACTAATCGGACCTTGGCATCGCTGTAGATGCAGCTGAAAGGCATAGTGCAGCGGCTGATACGGAGCGGCAACGGCAGCAGTCTTGTGTTCTTGGCACGGCGATCCGAGAGCTGCAGTGTCACTTTTTTTTCTCTCGTCTCTTTTTTAGAAAGAAAAAAAAAATCATGCAGCGATTGAAGAAGCAGCTAACGAGAATGAAAGACCGGTCAAGTCGACGCGCGTGCGGAGCTGTGTAACCTTGTTGGCTCTTGTTGGAGGGAGGACTGAGACCTGGCTGGCTGGGAGAAGAGAGGGGGGGGGGGGGGGCGACAAACGGTTGTTATGGGCAGGCGCCGTTAGTAGTGACACAGGGGCAGGAATTTTCCGTGGACAAAAAGGCTCGGAAAAAGGCGAACTAGCGTTAGCAGGAGGCTCTTATTATTAAACAAGCATTGTATATTGTATCCGTCGTCGTGATCGAGATAGTGCTCACGCGCGCGTCGGTGGGCGATAATGGATGGACAACGGACGGCGAGTGCCTTGAGCCTTGACGGACTTGTTAACGGACCCCGTTCCCTTGTTGTAGAGGAGATATACGGTGGGGGCCGGCCGCCCAACAGCTCCCGCACTTGCATGGCCAGAAAAGAAAATGCTGTGCATGGGAAATCAACTTTGAGGTATTCATCATTGGGGATTTTGTTCTGTGTCGTATTGAATCAGCGGTCGCCCCAGTCTGATGGTGCCATGGTGGTGGCGTCGCTAGGCTATGCACACACAACATGCTTGTACTGCGGTGCAGGGAGCAAGCCAGCAACCTGGAAGCTCCCAGCTCCCAGCTCCCAGCTTATGTAGGTATTTTAGTAGGGTATTTTAGGTGGGAAGCTTGGCCCTAGGTACCTTTGATATCACTGGTTGTTTAGTACCTAAACCTAATTCGTACCTAGTTAGTACTTACGTTAGTACTAACATGCATCCCACACAGGTCGTTACACACCATCGTTGCGCTGGTCCAGCCATTCAGAGCAAGCCAGCCTCTCCTCCAACAGCTCAACTACGACGAATAGGTAGGTCATCTATCGTCTTGTGCTGCAACAACGCATCCCGCATCCTTATACATGCACACATATATATCTGTGCCCTCTGCATCCCATTGCCATTGTGCGTGTACTCTCCGCTCACCACCCTCGCCTGAGAGATTTATCCGCCCGACAAACGACGCGCACCCTCCCAGATACACCAACCACCACACCACACCCACTACTTCTCGCTGTGCCTCTTCCGTCTCGTTAGGCACCGAGTCGCCGCCGTCATCGCAGCTCCCACACCATCTTCGCCGAGTTTCCATCCCTTGGCCCTTACGACATCCTTTGCCGCCTAACCTTCATCTGACCGGCCTCCGTCCCCCCCCGATCGCACTCCCCAATGGGATCATACACTTCGACTTTATCCTTTTTGCATTTACAATTATAATTGCATCAACTCAACCACCCGTTGGTGACGAGTCTCGCTGCGGCATCGCGCACCAGGCTACGCCACACGCGGGCAGCAAACATCGCTGTTGGCAACGCTGCTGCCAACTCGATTTCCCAATCACTGCATCCCAAAACGAGCACCATCAAACCTGACGACCCCCCGGGGCCGCTGAACCGCATCGCCTCACTGCCGCCGTTCGATCCAACACTCTGCCCTTTCGTCTGTCATGGACGAGAACCCAGGCCCGCATCACCAGGGCACCCTCGGTGGCCTCTCCGCGTCGGCCGCGGCACAGCCCTTTTCCAACTTTGCGTCGTACGAACCCATCTCCCGAGCCACTACCCCCGGCATCCCCTGCTCCAAGTCGGATGAAGATGACAAGAAGCGATATCGGCCGCGCACATTCGCCTACTTCAACCAGCTGCCCTTCCTCGTCGAGGAGGAAGAGCAGCGCGATGTCGCACTGCAGGGCATCCTCAAGCAACTCTACATCGCCATCCGCGCCGAGGACTTTTCTCCCGGCGCCCTGCACTGGACCAGGGAGCTCCAGGGATGGCTCAACCTCAAGTTCGAGATAACGCGCGAACTGAGGGTTAAACTCGCCAAGCTCTATTATTCTCTTGCTCTGGCGCCAGGCCTCGACCCCGTCGCCGCCGACCGTTTTCTGCGCATGGTCGTTACGCTAACGAGGTAAGAAACTCCATGCAGCCCCCGCGCTATCAGATATCAAGGTCATCACTTTGCATGCTAACGTCGCCTCGTTCTCCGTCAATAGAAAGAACCACTACCTGAAACCGGGCGAAGACTTGACTCTCGATTGGAGACCGCTATGGAAAGAGGTCAAGACCTGGGTGCTACCCAGTGAGGTGCCCGCCCACCAGAGCAGCCGCCGTAGATCGTCCAAGCAGCTTCTCAAGCTTTGCACCCATGTCCACACATACTTTGACCCCAAGGAGCGACCAGAGATGCTGCAGGAGTTTTTGCCATTCTTCAGCGTCCACGAGTTGCCCAATGCCTACATTGTCACGGGCGTGCTAAACACACTGCTGCCCAGCCACCCTGCACCCCGAGCTGCCGTCGATGCCCAACCCGATGCTTTCTTCCCTACCCTCTTCCATCTTTGGTCCATCATGAACAGATCAAAGGTGGTGGACATCTTCTTTGTTGACATGTTCTCGAGGATGGCGCGGGACCATTTGCATTGCGCTCACGTGCCCTTCGGCGAACATGGCATCTTCACTAAAGAGCAGTCGGATCTCATATTCACGACGATTCTCCGATTGACCCAGATTCCCGTTGGCCAATCCAACTCGCCATACTCGCCGCTAGACTTTCTTTCCGGCGCCGGCATGTACATGGAGAAAGACAAGAAAAAGTATCCTGTCGCCTACATGATGGCCCGTTTGATAGTCAACTCGCTCTCGCCAGCATGCGCAGGCGATAAAGACTCTGTCATGTCCACGTTGGAGGGTCTTATGGAGTCGATTGACACCTTCTTCCACCCGTCTAACCAAGGCTCATGGGGATCTCTCTTGGGCCAATTGGTACTCTTTCTCACGGATGCCTTCGTTTCCCGCTGGAATCGAGAGCAGAGTGGCGAGCTTGAAATACCCAAAGAGCGCAAAATTGACAAGGAACTGAAGCGGCGATTCGTCGAATCGCTCAAAGAAGTAACATTCATGGGTCTCTTCTCTAAGAGCACCCGAGTATCCCATTGCTATTACAATGCTTTGCAAGGGCTTGCCTATCTAGAGCCCGATCTTGTCCTTCCAGGTGCATTGCAAAGGTTCTACCCCAGTCTCCAAGGCTTGGATGAGGTCCATCGAACAACTTCAAGTCTGAATAGTTTGCAGATGATTGCCAATGTCATGTCCAAGCTCAAGGGCTATCGGTGTCACATCACTGCCTTGCTGGCGCTGGCCCTTCCCGGCATCGATGCCAACGATCTGAGCAAGACACAGTACACGCTGAATTTCATCCAGAGCGTCGCATACAGCATTCCGTTTGCGTCAATGATCAAAGAGGATAGCCATATTCACGACACAAGCTTGGCTATGCAATGGGTCCAAGGCGAAATGGATCGCATGGAGCGCGATGGCCAGAATGTCGTCATTGATTACAATTCGGAGCTTACTGATGAAATTGAGGCCAACATTCTACGATCTTCAACAGCAGGCTTTGGCGAATTCGTCATCGCTCTCCTCGGCAAGGTCTTTACTCTTCTTGAGAACCTGCCTGATGCTAACCAGGCACGTGGTGGAACGCCGGAAGATAACGTTATCAACGCGCTTCCTGCTGCACTGTCTCCATTGTTTGCGTCATTATCGCCAGACTTGTTTGAGATGGCAGTTGAGAGGCTTGCCGCATTCGTATCGTCTCATGTTGTGCATCAAGCGCGAGATGCCATGGCCTGGATCCTGAATGCGCTTTGCAAGGTCAACCCGGAAAAGACGCTCAAAATCTTCGTTCCCATGCTTGTTGTCAACATTCGAAACGAGATTGACCAAAACCATGCCGCATCTGATCGAACATCTGGGACAGACTACCTGCCTCGAGACAGAGCTCTCGTCTGGCACATTACAATGCTAGCCATGGTGGTAGTTCACGTCGGACGCGAGGTTCTGAGCCACAAGGACGAGCTACTTGGAATCGCTGGTTACATGCAAGAAAAGTGTCGCGGTCTGCCAACCATTTTGGTTTCCAACTACATCCACCACTTGCTTCTTAACCTGACGCATACTTATCCTATTGACCATGCCCTGTATGAGCCAGATGTCATCAAGCGGGGTTTGGACATCAGTGATTGGGGCAAGACGACAACGCCAGCTGAGCTCACCATCAAGTGGCATCAGCCCTCGCCCCCCGAGGTTGAGTTTGCAGTGGAATTGTTTGCCGCCCAGACCAAGTCAATCTCACAGCAGCTGGCTCTCCTCCTCAGCGACAATCCCCCTGTCAGTCGCAAAGGCAAGAACAAGGAATGGTCCGATGAAATTTCGCGGCTTATGCAGCAAATCCGCCTGTTGACGTCGGGAATGTCTGTCATGTTTGATCCCAAGCGTGCATCTGGACTCGCAGATGTAGAGTCGGGAGACGATTTTGTTGTCGACGCTGACGAGGACGAAATGATGGTCGATGACGATGATCCTCTTGCCGAGGTCGCAGATGATGAGGAGCTGCGGCCTCAGTTCCGCTACCGCGCGGGATATCCCCTCAAGCGTGATGATCCGGCTTACGAGCGTATTCACGTCCTCCGTGAAGAGCTCGGCCAGATATTAACAAAGGCACATGCCTTCTTGGTAAAGCATCAAGAGGATGATGTCAGCTGCTTTACTGCACTGTGCAGCGCCTACCGGACCTGGATCACAGATGTTGGTATCGAGCGCTCTGCCCACCCTCTCGAGCGTCACTTGCGACTTTATAAGGCAGATATTGCAGCGTTCAAGGTTAAGGGGCTACGAAAAGTTTACCCTCGTCCTCTCTTGATTAAGAGAGCCGAGGCCTACTTGCTGCTCCGCCTGAAGCACAATGCCGCATCGAGGCAAAAGAGCGAGCTAGACAAGCAGCTTCTTCTCGATCTTACCGAGTCTTGTCTATCTTCTTATGCCGACGTTCGCCGCGTCGCCCAGAGCGCTCAAGACTCATCGCTCAAGGTCTTGGTGGGCAGCAAGCCAATCGTGATTCCTCAACTTCTGCAGGGACTTGAGAAGGCTATTCAGCAAAACGACCACGATCGTATTAAGGGTGGAATGTACTCGCTCTTCTTCACGTCGCTGCTGAAAACATTATTGAAGGATTGGAGGTTCGCGCCAGAGGCGATGAGACTGTATATTGAAACGGCAGGTATCGACAAGCCATCCATTCAGTCCCTTGGTTCCTCGGCGCTTTATTCACTTATTGAGTTCGGTAAACCTTTTGAGAGAGCCATAATTGTGGACGATGAGGTTGTTAATACGATACGTCCAAAGGAAGATGCAACCTCCGTGATCAACTCACGACATCAGTTCATTCTTCAGCGGCGCACGAGAGTTGAAGAGTCCAAGGCGGTCCTTGGTCTTGAGCTCACGAGAAAGGCCAAGGATGCGCATTGGAAAGTTGCAACCAGATGCGCCATCTTTGCAGCCAACTTGTGTCTCCGTTTTGATAAGATTGCACCGGCCGAGTTTATTGAGCTTGTTGCGAATGGCACCAATGACCCCCACCCGGGACTCCGAGGCTACTATCTGAATGCCTTTACATCCGTCTTCAACGCCATCGATCTTCGAGCCGTTTATGATCATGACTATCGCAACTACTTACTCGAAAAGGAGAGTCGGGACCGCAACAAGATTACCGTCGAGGTGAAGAAGGGCGACGCCGAGTACACCCGAAAGTTCCTCGAGGCTTTTGAAGACCCGAGCCATGCGGAGTTCATGGTGGATGCAGATCACCCCGGGTGGCTTGTATGGGGTAAATCTTTCTCTGCTTTCCGAGCCCGACCGATGCCATTTGATGCATACGATGACGTGGAACGCGCTGTGCGTTCTCAAATTGGCAAGATCCTGAACAAAGACTGGTTCCGTCAGTGCTTTGAATATTTGAAACAAGAACCGCGGGACAGCTCGGCGGACAGATTCCGCATGAGCAACGTTTATCTTTTGATGCATGTATTCGATCTAATGCACTATGAATGTACTGCTGTTACCTTGGACGAGATCAAGGAGCTGATGACGGATGTGTATGGCGATGGCAGCGACAAGCATCAGCACCGCGCAACTGCGGAAATTCTGGGAGCATTGTTGTCAGGATCGAGCGATGATCCGCCGGCCATCCGGGAGCGAGTGTGGGAGTTTGCCGCACCCAAGATTCTGGAGATATTTGCAGACGGGCTCACTCCCGACAACTTGACATACTGGATGACTTGCCTGCACTTCATTCTAGATTCCAAAGACCCCCGCCGATGTCATGAGCTTGTGGATGCACTGCGCAGCTTCCGCCTGGATATGAACTCAAACGCTGCGTTCAAGGAATCTGCTAAAATCCAGCTGGTTGAGTTTGCCATTGCTGATGGGGGGTGGCACTTCCGTGATGCGCAGCCGATTTTGGACGACTTCTTGGCACACATGGATCATCCATACAAAGCAGTGCGTGAATCCATGGGTCGTGTGATTGCAGTCATTTATAAGTCAAAGTATCACGAGTCGTTTGAAAGTGTGAGAAAACTGCTGGACGAGAACAAGGCAGACTCATCCATTGGCATTCGACCATACAAGCCAGATGAAGACTTTAGCGTGGTGATCAAAGACGTGTTTTCGCGGCTGCAGAAGTGGAGGCACGAGCGTACACCAGGACAGCAGGAGCAATCTTCGTATACGGCAGGCAGCAAGACAGTTCTTATGTGGCTGGACTGCGCCTTGTCATCGCACGAGTGTACACAGCTTGTGCCGTTCTTCTCCACGCCGTTTATGGATGAGCTGCTTCACATGATGGACGTGAAGGAGGACCCCGAACTGATGCGAACTGCATACCACGTCTATCGCCATCTGCCCAACATTCCATTCCGGGACGGTGAAGACACAGACTTTATCAACGGCCTGGTCCGCATAGGGCGCAATGCCACGAGCTGGCATCAGCGCCTGCGAGCGCTTGTAAACATGCAGGTCATCTACTTTCGACGCATCTTCCTGACGGGGAAGAGCTTGAGGGATCTGCTCTTCACCACGGTTTCAGACATGCTCAGTGACTCGCAGCTCGAGGTGCGGGTTCTCGCCTCTACTACGCTGGCGGGCATGATTCGCTGCTCACCTCGAAGGGTCCGGGACCCGATGATTGAACACCTCAAGAGTAGATTTGAGAGGGAGTTGGAGCAGAACCCGATGCCGAAGCGTGGACCCAAGGCCGCTGGAACCGACACGCCCGTAGATGTGCAGAAGCAGATTACGCGGAGACATGCGGCAGTGCTTGGGCTCGGCGCCTTGATCGAAGCTTTCCCGTACGCCACGCCACCGCCGAAGTGGATGCCCGAAATCCTGGCCACACTGGCCCGTCAAGCGGCCGGTGACCCTGGGGTAGTGGGCAAAGCAACAAAGGGGATTTTGAGCGAGTTCAAAAAGACCCGACAAGACAGCTGGAATGTGGACCAAAAGGTATGTGATGAGTGTCGGCGAGGAGAGGAGAGGAGAGGAGAGGAGAGGCTGAGGCTGAAGCAATTGGTGACTAACATGTTTGATAACAGTACTTCACCTCTGAGCAACTGGAAGACCTGGAGGGTGTCTTGTGGAAGAGTTATTTTGCGTAGATGAAGGGGATGTTGGCGCAAGCGTTTGGGTAATGACGACTGGGCTGTGTATGAGTGACTGCCCGGCTGGTTGGGAGGATATACGTTGGATGAGAGTGTGGCACACTGCACACACATGGATAGAAACTCGCCAGCCAATAAATGATGCATTTTCTGTTGTTTAAATCGATATGGCTGGTGCTGACCTTGGAGAGGTGCAGGTCGTTGGCGAGGCGCTGTGACTGTGTCAAGTTGATGGTACAACTTGAGTTGGTTGGTTGGCTGGTTGGTTGGCTGGTTGGTTGGCTGGTTGGTTGGCTGGTTGGTTGGCTGGTTGGTTGGTTGGTTGGTTTGCGGCTGTGAGCTAACAACCCGATGGCCGACAGAAAGTAGAATTACTGCGGAGGCGCAGTGCGAGAGGAAGTAAGCCCTTTGGGCTGCCGTGGCGTAGTTTAATTATTATTGAAATCTCGTAGTAGAAAATGAATTTTGACACCAGATAGCCGCACTTCTAAGCCCAGCGGGTTGGATGGCTTGTTAGCACATGTAAACTGCACAGCCCCAATAGGCAGCTCGCTCGGTGCAGCTGAGCGTAGACATGCTAACTCGACTCGATGGATATAATGGATATATCAGATGGGGGAGAATCACAAATGACGAATACTTGATTGAATACTTGGTTGCAGATTGAGGTATGTTTTGAAGCGGGCTCTTGGACATGGGGGGGTGAGAGAGGCATGTCCGTCCAGCCGTTGCTTGGTACCTCTGGTGGCTAGTTTTATTTGCATTACTTGACCAGCTACACCGATAAGATAATCATGAGCCAAGTTGAAAAAAAAAAAAAAAAAATTCATTCCAGGTGAATCATTAGCGGTAGTATGAATACGGAATACCGGACAGCACAAGGCGCGTGCTGACAATGGCTAAAAGCAGCAGCGACTTGCTGACTTGCTTCAACTAATCCAACCCCCACCAACTCACTAACTTGGCGGGCCGCCGCTTTTGCTGCCGCTAGCCGGCCGGCAACATGAAGACAGCCCATGAATTCGCCTCGCTGGCCTGCCCGCCCTGGCCTCGTCTTTGGCCCTCAACTTTCAAAAGCTAGTTACAAACTACCTGCCTGATACCTACATACTCCTCCAGGCGTTCCGCCGCGTGCCCACTAT
Source organism: Cordyceps cicadae (assembly GCA_002968875.1). Taxonomy (NCBI): domain Eukaryota; kingdom Fungi; phylum Ascomycota; class Sordariomycetes; order Hypocreales; family Cordycipitaceae; genus Cordyceps; species Cordyceps cicadae. The sequence continues at coordinate 57,101 of MWMN01000069.1, read as the reverse complement.
CACAACACCATCGTCGTTCTGACTCTATAGGGCTGACACGCCCTCTGCCGTCTCGGTCTGGAATTGTCCCTTGTTATTCCATCTTACGGTTCTTTTTTTTTGTTCCAGATTGGGCCCATCGCAACAACCAACCTATTGGCGGTTGCCTGCCTGCTCTAGTTAGCCAGCAAACGGCGCATGGGACGTTGGTCACGACAACTCCCCTCGTCCGACCTTGCCGTCCTCTCCATTTCCAATTGGACACCTTGCTGCATGGCTGAGCACCTTTGAAAGCCTCGCAGCCAGCTCCATTGAGCCGTTACTCGCCCAGCCCTCGCGCGCGCCTGGATAATGATGCACAAAGCCCTTGCACCGATCACTCCGTCTAACGTGACAGCACCGACGCACAAAGCGCCCTCGTTCAACCGCCCAGTTTGAACACAGTCATACATATATAGATGTATATATATATGTATATACGCAATCAGCCGCAGTACACATTTCTTCTCTCTGCATCCTCATGATACAGCACAGGACAATGTCATGAGCCACTTACAAGGGCAAAATGGTAGGACTGGCCACTCAGTCCCCAACGCAACAATGACCTCCCACACAACCTCGCAGCTTCAACACCAGCTACGGCAGGACTCGGCCCAAGACGCCGAGGCTGCCCTCGCGATCCTCGAGGCTACGCACTCCTCCAGTCCAACCCGCGGACCCCTCAAGAGACAACGCTCGTCTCGCTCGGCCACAGCCACAGCCACTGCCGCAAACCACGGCCAACCCAGCGCGGAGCTTGATGTCGATGCGTACCTGGACGCCCGCAGCCAAATCTCCGAGGCCGAAGCATCCATAGCATTTGACTACCGCTGCCGTGTCCGAGCCACGCCACTCGAGCAGGCCGTCGACGACATCCTGCACCACCTGCGCCGGCTCGACCGCGAGTCCGTCTACGACGCCGCGGAACCTCGCCATGGCCACGACGGGCAGCGCCACCCGCGCTTCCCCGGCGACCATTTCCTCGGCAATCTTGACCTCATCGAGAGCACGCGGCTGCTAGAGGTCGCCCGCCGCTTGCCCAAAGGCGCCCACCTGCACATCCACTTCAACGCGTGTCTGCCACCGGCCGTGCTGCTCGGCATCGCCAAGGGCATGGACCGCATGTTTATCACGAGCGACTTGCCGCTGGTTAAAGACAACGGGCGCGAAAACTACTCCAAGTGCGAGATTCAGTTTTCCCTCCTGAGCGTGGACAAGGAGGACAACGCGCCGGGGAACCTCTTCAGCGCAGAGTATAAGCCGCGGCAGACGATGAAGTTTGCGGCGTTTCTGGAGCTGTTTTCACAACACAACCCGGGCCTGGATCCAGAAGACTGGCTTTTGAAAAAGCTGGTTTTCTCAGAGAATGAAGCTCATGGAGTGCTGCAAACCGCAGCTGGGTAAGTGACCAGCCCTTGTCGGTCATTCTGTACAATTACTAACATAACAACGTCGCCTAGCGCATGGGAAAAGTTCAACGGACGTACAAGAATGATGAAGGGCTTGTTCAACTATGAGACGGCGTACCGCAAATACACGCGACTTTGCCTCGAGGACTTTCTGCGCGACAATATTCAATACGCCGAGATTCGGCCCAACTTTATGAGGAGCAACCAACTGTACCACGACGACGGCACGGGACCTATTGATAATCAAGGCATAATGAACATCATCATTGACGAAGTCACCGATTTTCAGCGAGAGATGGCGGCACAAGGTCGATATTTTGGCGGCATCAAAGTCATCTACTGCACACCGCGCTCGCTGGACCGCGGGGGCGTGAAGGCGGCGCTGGACGAGTGTCTCGAGTTCAAGCAGCGCTGGCCGAAATGGATCGCAGGTACGTCGACTACCCACCTCCCTGCTCCCGGCTTCCAGGCATCCCCAACTCACTCTACTTTCCAGGCTTCGATCTCGTCGGCGAGGAATCACGCGGTCGGCCGCTGAGCGAGTTTGTCCCCGAGTTCCTCGCCTTCCAGGCGCAGTGCCGCCAACTCGCCATCGACATCCCCTTTCTCTTCCACTGCGGCGAGACGCTGGACACGGGCTCATCTACCGACGGCAACCTCTTGGACGCGCTGCTTCTCGGCGCCCGGCGCATCGGGCACGGCTTCGCGCTGCCCAAGCACCCGCTCGTGCTGCAGCGCATGCGTGCGCGGGGCGTCTGCGTCGAGCTGTGTCCCATCTCCAACGAGATCCTCGGGCTGACGCCGCGCGTCAACGGGCACGCCATGTATGCCCTACTCGCCAACAATGTGCACTGCGCCGTGAGTTCGGACAATGGCGCTCTCTTTCGGTGCGTAATCCTCTCGCCCCCCGCCCTCGATGGTGTATAGTTGTACTGACGGTGAGGAAACAAACAGGTCATCGCTGTCGCACGACTTTTATCAGGTCATGGTAGGCAAGGCCGACATGGGCTTGTACGGCTGGAAGCAGCTCGCGCTCTGGAGCATTGAGCACGCGTGCCTCGACGACGACGAGCGCGCCGCTGTGCTGCAGCAGTGGGAGCGCATGTGGGATGAATTTCTGCAATGGGTTGTCGAAAAGCACAGCCCTGAGTCGAGCTAGCAATACGTGCTTCTACCTTTTTCTTGTAATCCCTTTCGGCGGCTTCGACGCTTGCTTTGTACATCACAATAGACAGGTGTAAGGCGTATCCGGAAGATCAGCCAACTAACATATGGAGGTTATATAAATTTTGAATATTTCTTCTTCTTCTCCTTCCTCTTCACTTCTTCAACTGTATGTTGTTGTCGCTAATATGTGCCCATGTCTAATGGCAACCCAACGCCTGCCCAAGATTGTACTCATCGCAAAAGAAAAAACCCTTTTCCATAACTTTTGCGTTGCGGTTGGCAACAAGTTATGCTTCTATTTCCAAAGCGAAATGAAAAAAAGAAGTGTATGGACTGACGGACTCGCACGTCGACGAGTCGCGAATTGAACTGAAAAACGAAAATGTCAAAGCCAAACGATAAATATGACACCAATTCAACCTCCCCATGACGCCTTGTTCTAAGCTAAAGGAAACAAAAAGGAGATCCAGTCGAACCAGCCAAACAAAGAAGCTGATTAATGACCCTGTGGCATGCCACTCTCCCTTCCGACACTACTTAGTCGTCAAAGTAGACGGCCTTCTTCTCGGTAATGTCAATCATGCCGCCGCGGAAGCTGCCCTTCTTCATCTTGTTCTTGGCCTTTGTGAAGCCCTTGCCCTTGGTGACGACGAGGTCCTCGTGCGCGCGCTGCGAGTAGTCCATGGGCACCCACTCGTTGGACGCGAAGCGCGGGTCGACCTTGATGTCCTTGGAGATGCGGGAGAAGGGCTCGTTGTGCTTGCGCATGGCCTTTTCCGTCGGCGCGGGGGGCAGGGGAGGCTCGGCAGCGGCGGCAGCGGCGGCGACGACGGGGGACGCGCGGTCGAGCGTCACCGACGAGTCGGACGAATCCTTTGTGGCCGCCTTGGTCTTGGGCTTGGACTTGGGCTTTTCGTCCTCGTCAGAACTGGAGGAGTCGGAGGAGGAGTCGCTGTCGGGGAGGGCGACGGCGGCGGCCTTGGCAACCTCGGAGGACGCATCGCTGTCGCTATCGCTATCGCTGTCGCTATCCGAGTCACTATCGGAGTCTGAGCTAGAGTCGGAGTCGGATGATCCGCTACTGCTGTCACTGTCGCTGTCCGAGTCGACATCCATCTTGTCATCCGAAGCATCCTTCTCGGCCGTCGTAGTCTTTTGCTTCTTGGCCTGGGGCTTCGTCTTCTTCTTCTTGTCGTCCTCATCATCGGAGCAGCTCTCGCTCGAGTCCGAGCTCGAATCAGAGTCAGACGATTCGCCGGATGAGCTTTCGCTCTCAGGTGCCTTGCGCTTCAGTGATTTGGCCGGCTCCTCCTTCTTCGGCGCCTCCTCTGCCTCCGACTCGTCACTGCTGCTGCTGCTGCTGCTGCTGTCGTTGTCATCGGAGCTGTCGCTGCTGTCAGAACTCTCTGAGCTCTCGGATTCGTCGTCTTCGTCGTCACCGCTCTTGGCCGAGGCCTTCTGCCACGCCTCAAAGACGTCAACGAGTGCCGGTGCGCTGGTGACGGCGTCCTTGTCCTTTGCGGCTAGGCCCTTGGCCTTGCGCTGCTCGCGGAACGTCTTGTGTGCGGCGACAAAAGCGTGGTCTTTGAGGAACTTCTCCACGGCATCCATGAGCGGAGCCGGGGCTGCGCTGGTACTCTGTTTAGCCATTGCTGTTTCGGTGGTGGCCGGGGAGCGGCGGTCTGGTGTCGGTCCGGGAGGTGCAGCGATGGCGTTGTTGTTGGAGAAGAGCCAAGGGGGCGGCGCTGACATATGAGGGAGGGTTCCGAATAGGTGTCTGGGCAGTAAGGCAACCAAGTGCAATGAATGGGAGGAGGAATAGGCTCAAAAGCAAGGCGAGGCAGAAAAGGCGAAAAAGTGAGGCACGCGAAAAGCAATGTCGAAAAAGTTCCCAACTAGGAAAGTCAAGGAAAAAAGGCGGCGTGTGGCAGAAAAAAAAAATCGGTGACCGCCAACTCGCGGGTGGGGCTTTTGGTCTTTATATTATCGGCGGCTTTATCGTAGGCTTGTCAAGTCGCTGTGATGAAAGATTTGGAAACTCACTTATAAGTTACGGGGTCTATTAAGTGGCTATATTGTGAACCCATCTGGTTTGTTCAAGTACACAACACAGTTACAAGCCTGTCCTCACGCTCTGTATTATAATACATATTTTTGAGTATATTTTTGAGCCTAAGCTTCGTCAATTGCTAACTTTGAACCTAAGCTTTCATAACCAAACTTGTTACAAGTTTGAACTATGGCCACATGGCCACGCGCCGTTGCTAACATGTATGAAGCCGCAAGTTGAACAGAAATCTTGTATTTGCCGCAATCACGGTTGCATATGCCTGACCTTGGCTTCTGAGGGCTGAGAATACGTACCTGCAGGGTAGCTCTCGCGCCACAGGGTGGCACAGGCTCTGCTCCACTGTTATGTGCTGAAGAGCAACCCAGGCAACCGCGCGCTCAGCAACGAAACATGGAACAGAAAAACGACGAGAGTCATGACCAAGACACAAACAATCTCCCGTTTCAACGCCTTCGATCCTCGGACGGCGCACAACACCAACGACTAGCCCTCACACAAAACGCCCGGGCCCCTTTGAAGTTTTGGTGCTGATTCATCAGGCCAACGGGCTCATTTCCAGTTCCAGCCCTGCGCTGTTGTTGCACTACCTGACCCCCTTGGGCGCCCGATCTCCGCCGCCGCCGCCGCCCTCCCATCCAAGATGAACGCAACCAAACGCAAGTTCAATGCTCTCCTGCAGGGCCTCAACAGTCCTAGGCCATCCTCATCCTCCTCCCCCGACCAGACGACGCCGACGGCGCGCCGAAAAACGGCCGACATTGCCGCTGGAACAGCGCCGCTTTCATCTCCTCTTTCCGGCGTCACGGCGCAAAAGAAGCGCCGCATGGGTGCCGCCGCCATCGACGCGTCGTCGTCATCCTTGTCCCTGGCATCCATATCGTCGCTGCGCAGGCCGCTACAGACGCCGCCTCCCGCCGCGCCTCCACCCGAGGTCGCCTCCAGGTACTGCCCCGGCGACAGGGAGCAACTGCTGCGCCGGCTCGCCTCGTTTCAGGAAATCACCAACTGGACCCCCAAGCCTGAGCGAGTCAGCGAGGTTGAGTGGGCGAAGCGTGGATGGGTCTGCCATGGGAAGGAGCGCGTGCGCTGCGCCCTCTGCCACAAAGAGCTGGTGGTCAAGCTCAACCGCAAGGAGCGAGACGGAAAGGAGGTGTCCGTACTGGTCGCCTCAGAGATTGGTACGCTGCCCAAGATGACATGAAAGTATAGGTTGCGATGGCTGACATGAAGAAAAGAGGAAGCACTTGTGGACAAATACGTAGACCTCATCGTTTCTTCACATCAACCAGAGTGTCTCTGGAGGAAGCGGGGATGCGATGGTACGTTCTAGCTCGCAAATCTCGGGACTCCCCCGTCTCGCATATTGACTCTTTCTAGACACACTTCTGCGGATATTCTTTTCAAACTCCAGCGGCACGCTCGAGAGCCTGCGGCAGCGATACGATGAACTGTGCTCCCGCCAGTCCTTTCTCCCCTATGAATTCAACCTCCGCCTTCCCGACGATCTCTCGATTGACGCAGTGCTTCGCCAGCTCCCGGACGATTTCTTCACCAGGCCCCCTCTGGCCACCGGCACGGTAGCTACGTCCGGGCCGTCTCCGAACCGGGCCGCTCTCGCCCTAGCTCTGACGGGGTGGCAAGGGTTGTCCAACGCGCGTATCGGCGCGGTCCCAAACACTGCCTCCTGCCACACCTGCCAACGGCGTCTCGGCCTATGGATGTTCAAGAGCAAAGAGGTGGATGAGAACGGTCAAATATTAGTACCGGCAGCCATGGACCATCTGGACCCCGTGCACGAGCACCGATTCTTCTGCCCGTGGAAGAACCCGCAGGCCCAAAACCGTATAGGCGCGACCGGGGAGGAGGCCCAAGCAGCTGCATGGGTGACCCTCCTGCAGATGCTGAAGAATGAGTCAAGCCTGCGCAGCATCTACGAAGGACGCCACAAGACGAAGTCCGTCGCGGCGGCATCCTCAACAGAAAAGGAAAGCAAGGATCCCTCAACGCCTCAAAAAGCAGCACCGGCCTCGCTGGAACCGATGTCCAACGTATCGGCAAAGACGATAGCGCCCGAACTTGACGAGGCGGACCGGGATGCCAAGGATAAAGAGAGGTGGGCTCGCCTTCGCAAAGTCAAGAGCTTGTTTGACACAAAGTCGAGCCGCAAGTCCAAGAGGCCTGTCACGCCGCAGTCCACAAACGTGGCAACACCAACAAAACAATAACACTGTAGTATACTGTATTGTAGTCTTTTACATAGCGTGTTACTTTGATCTAATGAGACCTTGTGAACTTGGAAGCCTGTCTTCGCTCCCGTCTTGGAGGTCCGACGCAATCAATATTTGTGCATGTATATACATATCGTACATTTCCGCCCTGGATGAATACAAGACTCGATTTCTCCCTCCCTTCCCTCGTCTCAGGACTTCCACACGATGTCGTCAAAGGACACCACCTTGCCCGTATATGAAATGTCCTCCGGCTTCTGCTTCTCCGCGGGGTCCTCTCCCGTCGCCACGCCGGCCATGTCCAAGATGGCCGCGCGCACCGCGCCCATGCCCGCCGCGTTGCTCGCCTTTCCCATGCGCGCCAGCCCCGCCGCCGTGACCAGCACGTCCGACGACCAGCCCTCGCCCTCGCGCCAGCCCATGCTGCGCCCGCCGCGCTCCGCCCTCCGCAGCTCCCTGCGGACCTCCTCCGCCTTGTCCGCGCACCGCGCCGCCCACCCCCCCCTTCTTCTTCCTCCTCCCGCCACCACCTTGTCCGCCTTGGTCAGGACCGCGAGGGTGCGCACGTCGGCGTCGGCCAGCGCGGCGAGCAGCCAGCGGTCCTCGGCGGTCAGGCGCTTCTCCGCGGCCAGCAGGACGACGGCGCCGCGGAGGGCGGTGCGCGCGCCGAGGTACCGCACCACGGCGTCGCCCCAGGTCGACTGGCTGCGGTAGCCGTAGCCGGGCGTGTCGACCACCACCAGGCCGTGTCGCGGCGGCGGCGGCGGGGTGGTGTTGCGGGACCCGTCCTCGTTGGGCCGAGGGGGCAGCGGCGACAGCGGTGGCGGGCCGAGCCCGTACGCGTTCATCAGAGTCGTGTGGCCGGGGCGGGCGCTGGTGCGGGCGACGCCGCGCCGGCCGATGAGCGCGTTGAGCAGCGTCGACTTGCCGACGTTGGAGGCGCCGAGGATGACGACCTCGGGCACGTGCGGGTTGTGTGGGTGGTCCCCGGGCTTCGCGGCCGAGTACAGGAAGCGCGCATCCTTTTCGAAGAAGCTGGCGGCGCGGACGAGCCTTTGCTGGGTGGTCCGGTCGACGGCGGTGGTGAGGGTCGCGGGTGAGGCGGCCTGGGACACGATGCTGGTGTAGGCGGCGGGGGAGTCGAGCGGCGTCGGTGCGGGGGATGCGGCTGCTGAGAGTCTGGGCGGGTGCTGTGACGAAGGAAGAGGAGCACGGCTCGGTCTCTGGGATAAGAACCTGGGCGTGACGGCTGATACCCTTTGTGCTGCTGCCAGGGGCGTTTGTCGCCGTAGCAGGGAGACTGTGAGTTGGGACATTTGGTGAGGTCGAGATGTGAGATTATTGGGCCATAACGAGTATAGTTGTGAGTTTAGATGAGTTTTATGAGATTGGCATTTGCAAAGAGAAAAGAAGACGATACGAAAGCGTGGTGTTTGAGGGTTGTGAGTGGACGACGGGTTGAGCAGGATGGGTTCATGGTTCAAGTGAAGTCGAACGTCTCATACTATACAGCATTACTAAGTTTTTTTCCCCTCCAGTGACGCACTCCATGGGCGAAGCAGCTTTCAAGCACACTGATTAGGCACTGATTAGAATTTTCTTCTCTTCTTAAAATCAACAATTTTCTTCAGAATCTATATCCAAATAACCACACTGCAGCCCCCTTCTCAATCTAGTTCGTACAACATTGTTATCAAACCAATTTCTGTTAGTGTTTCTATGGCATTTCCGTGGATGTACTAGCAGCCTGATCCCTCCAGCACCCACTTGGAACCATATATTTTTTGAGAAGCCCTTTTTCATCGCCATCAAGAAGCAAACGCCCTGTCGCCGTACCTGATTTCCAAGTGGGATTTTTTCTGCTTCAATTTCTCTTTTGATACGTCCAATAGAATACATAGCTGCACTCATCAGCGTGCGAGAATATGCCTGCAATAACGGAACTTGACGCTCATGAGCAACCAACGGCGGAGCTGCGGGCAAAGTGGAAGTCGTGGTCACGGATGGACGCAAAAGAGGTCATGAATCACCCGAGAATCGACGACCCGCGCAAGCCTCCGGAAGAGAGCGGCTTCACTCGAACGGGAACCATCACCAAAGAGCAGAGACGAGAGGCGTTTACACAGTTTGGCGAGGAATTCGCCGACGAGGCCGAGGACGACGTACCTGTCCTACACCATCCACTTCTACCAGGTACTACTGACTCACCCGACCTTCAAGCATATGCCACCATTTTCTAACACCGTACAGGTCTGTTGGTCGTCCCGTCCCTCGTCCCGCCCGCCGTGCAGGTCGCCGCGCTCGAGCGGATGCTGCACCGGGATCTCTGCAACCCCACGCACCAGACGAACCTGCACCTGCACTACGACCTGCCCTACCCCCCTCACGGCGACGCCCACGCGGCCACCGTTCCCGTCTCCGAGCGCTCCCTCTTCTCCCTCTCCCCCACCTCCGATGCCGCGCCCTTCCTCCCCAAGGACCCGTCCGTGCACAAGCCGCTGACCGCGCGGCAGGTCCTCACCCGGCGGCTGCACTGGGTCACCCTCGGCGGGCAGTACGACTGGACGAGCCGCGTGTACCCCCCCGAGGAGGAAGAAGAAGAGCAGGCAGCGGCGCCGCGGCTGCGCCCGGCGTTCCCGACGGACACGGCGCGATTCCTGGCCGCGCTGTTCCCCGCGACGGACGCGCAGGCGGCCATCGTCAACCTGTACAGCCCGGGGGACACGATGATGATGCACCGGGACGTCAGCGAGTTCACGGACCGCGGGCTGGTGAGCCTGAGCTTCGGCTGCGACGGGCTCTTCATGATTGCGCCAAACGCTCCGGCGCGCGGGGGGACGACGGACGGCGGCGAGGAGGAGGGGCAGGAGGGGGAGGGGGACTACCTGCTGCTGCGGCTGCGGTCGGGCGACGCCATCTACATGACAGAGGAGGCGCGGTTCGCCTGGCATGGCGTGCCCAAGATAATCCCGGGTACGTGCCCGTCATACTTGGAGAGCTGGCCGGCACGCGAGGACGGGCAGTTCGCGGCCTGGGAGGGCTGGATGAAGAGCAAGCGGGTAAATCTCAACGTGAGACAGGTCAGGGAATAGGACATGCACCGGCACTCGGATCATGTATAAGAAGAATAATGCATAAAAGATTATGAAATGAGAGCCTTTGCTAATGGTAGAGTTCATCCTGTCTATTGACTACGTGTCGTCTGAGATCTTCCGCCGCGTCGAAAATAATAATTCGCTCATGGAAGAACAATGTACTTGAGTCGTGCCGAGCAAGACTCCGCTGTATGCTTTTGGGCAAGACTATTTTGTTTCGCTCGAAAAAGAAAAAAAAAAGAACAAGAAAAAGACTACCTCCATCATAAAACGTCACTTCCCTTTACAGTCCGACTACGCAAAGCCGAAGCCCTGCGCATTCTCCAGTGCCATGGCGAGCCGCTCTCGCAACACCTCCTTGTCTTGAAACTCGGGGAGGAGGAGATTGCCGTAGCAGGTATATGCTGTTGGCAGGCGGCCGTCTTTGGAACTCTCGCCGTTCTTCTGGATGGTGAACTGGATATTCTCGATGCCGCTTACAGGGACCCGATCCGATGCTGTGACGAATTGGAGCAGCTTGCGCTTCATCTGGTTGTCATAGCGCTTAACGATGGACCAAAAGTCGCGCACAGTCTGGTGTGACGCGTCCCAGCCAACGTAGCGTGTGCTGCGCCGCAAGCCTGCGATGTCAATGTCCCGCTCGCCCTCCACGATAGACTGCAGAAGCTCCGGCGTCAGCAGCGTCAGAGCCTTCTCCGATAGACAGGCGAAGAAGCCTCGGCGGAAGCTGTCAAGCTGCGGCTGCACAGAGATGTCGGTGAGGTAGGAAATGTAGTCTCTGACATACTCGTCTCGATTTTCAGCCGTCACATACTCGGCTTCGGGCACGTCTGCATCGATGCTGATGGGGGAGCCAGGCTCCGCCTTCTGCTTGTCATCAAGCATGTGTATGGTAAGCTCTTTGCCTATTCCCGGCATGGTGAATTCGTACGTTCGCGCAAAAACATCCATGACTAGTCCTTTGGACTCATCCCACTCCAACAGCTGAGTGAGGCCGCTTGCGAGTGCCGGCCACCCGTCCTCAATGTGCTTGATTTCATCCACTGGCTCCTTAAGCAGCCCTCGATAAAACGCCGCGGGGAAGTTGACAGGCAGTGTCACACCGTTGTACACGGCAAGCGACAGCAGCACGCCCATCAATTCGAACTTCCAGTCCTCGACAGTAGACTGAGGCTTGAACCATGCCATGTGACTCCTGTCATCCACCGTAAAAGCTCCGTATACGGGGTCCAGGCACTCTGCGATGGCAAGGCGGAAGAATTCCTGCTGCACTCCACCAGAGTCAAACCCTTGCTCGCCAGTATCCTCACCGAGGTGAATCTTTAGAGGACGGAGTAGCTCTCGCCTCTGACGTCTCCATAGCTGATCAAATGCATCGCGCAGAACAGTTGCTCGGCCGATGTCCAGAACTAGGTACCTTGAAGCTGCTGTCCTGAGCATGTCCTTTAGCACAACCTTATGGTGCGGATTTGTGATGAGGCTGCCAGGATCAACTATAGCGCTCATCCGCCGTTTTAGGGAACTCGCCTCCTCGAACGAGCGACTCATGGACGAAAAGTTGATGGATCGAAAGTATGTGACCAGGTCTTTGCTGTCGAACAGGAAAGGATGATCAAGAATGTTGCCGACGTCTTCTGTAGAGTCTGTTGTCACCCATTGTACCGGCACACGCATGATGTCCAAGCACTTGGAAAAGTATTGTACTTGGAATGCAGTTCCAGACGCATGAATGTTATCTTGGTCTAGATCTTCTCGCAATTAGTAACCTCTTCTTTTTGACAAGCCTGTAACAAGACTTACAGAAAGCTTCGATGAATAAGAGAGCGCCATGAAAGGCGCCGTCTTTGCAGAATTGCGCATTGCCGTCCCATTCGTGCAGCAACACAGCACGAGCCCAGTCAAGCAGTAAAGCCGGGATTTTTGCGTCACGAAAGGCGCACCCATCGTCTCTGTTTGCATGAAAACTCTCTCGGTCGTGATTTTCTGCATCGAGTTGATTCAATAAAAGGCCCATTACAAACTCGTCATGCTTCCGGCGAATTGCGAAGGCGAGAAAAATGCGACGAGCTAGCCGTAAGGCGAGACTGTTCGAGAAGACATCGTCGTATTGCAAGCAAAGATCAGATCGGCATTGATCTTCTGGAGCAGCAGCAAATGCTATGCCTTTGGAGCGAAGAAGAGAGAGTTTGTGCATCGTTGCGGTATCCGTCACGGCCGGAACGAGTGCAGCCAGCGCGTGAAGGCATATCGAGATGACGCATTCAGCCTGATATGGCGATAGAGCTCGCGATTTCCCCGTTTCCTTCCGATTGCCATCTCTTGGAAGTGAAAATAGACTAGCTGCGGACAGCCAGAGGCTGTGAAGAACGAGGCTTGGCGAAACTCGCATGAGACGAACCATGCAGTACCACAGGCGTTGCGAATCGAACAAATGTTTAGTGCCAGAGAAAGACGCAATCAATGAAGCGGGATCACTAAGAACGCTGAAGAGGCTTTGCTCATGGAAATCCTTCCATGAATTTTTGCAAGCCATATCCCTTGCCTGCGACGTCCGTTGTAAACCCCCTTTGCCCGAAGGCCTCATCGAGGATGTCGAGGAGTTGCATTCAGCCTCTGTTACGGGATAAAGGCTGTTCTCTGACGTTTCATCTTCAAGATACACGCTGTAGATGAAGTCGACGATGTCAACATTGAGCCGTGATAAAGCTTGCGGCAACGGACAATCTATCGTGGCGGTTGCGTCGTCGAGGTCCTCTTCTTGTGTTTGACCGGCTGACAGTGGTTTCTGTATGTGATCATGATTACTCTCGAGTCGAGCCGGTTTGGACTTCTCTTCTCTGGTGCTCTCTTCGCCGTCTGATGAAGGGATAGTGACTTCATCTGTGACGGAGGGGGGAAGCGGCACGTTCTCGAAAAACGCTGGCTTGAATGTTATAGTAGTCGGGGATTTTGTTCTTTGCGATAGCTTATCAGGGTGGAACCCGGTCACACGGGTCGGCCGGTGAAGGCTGTTATTATCTGCTTCGGCTGTAACGCAGACAGGGTCGATAGACTTTCGACGGGCCATGTCGACCGTCGGCTTGGATCGGAAAGACGACTTCGAGTTCCGCTTAGGAGTAGACTGCTCTTTCTTAGTACGAGACTTTGTAGCACCATGGGTCTCGTGAATGGACGATGGCTTGTGGGGGTTGGCTGACCACCCGTGAGGTTCCTCGTCGTGGTCGTGTGAGTCATTAGCCTGAAGTGACCGAGGGTCGGCTGAGGGTGTGGGTGTTGATTTCCGTGTTGGTTGTGAGGAAGAAGTCAAATCGACCACTTTCTGAGACAGAAAGTCGAGCGAAGTGGGAGTCAACCACTCAATCATCTTGAATGCGACAGTGCCAAACGTGGTAGCGGCGAAAGACCTGTAGTCTCGAGTGACTGGGCGCTCTGAAATGCAGATCTTTGTCGACTCTTGTGAGAGGTCAAGTTGTGGGGTCGCACCATGTAATTCTTCGTGTCGTATATCGCCATCCTGCGACTCGGAAACAGAGCGCTCGTTGAACCGGGAGTCGCTGGCCCTACTGGTGGTATTGAGGGAGTCGCCATCGGTCGGCTTCTGGCAACCAGGCTTTAGGGTCGGGCACTTTGAGAAGGTCAAGTTGTTGACTGCTGGGGTAGTGCCCCTCGGCCGACGGAGTGATGGGCATATGCCCCTTTCCGAATTATCCTGGCTGGCCAGATGGACGGCCAGGGTCCTGGCGCTCGTAGGACTGTATCGTCGGATCGGCGCTTTGCCAGCGAGGCGTTTCCGGCAGGTGAAGCATGTCGATGTAGTACAGGCGATGTTGCCGCACCCGTCGCGCAGCTGATGAATGTAAAGTTGGACGAGGAGCTGAAAGTCGTGACGACGGCTGGCGCGATGGATGGCGTAGACCCGATGAGGGTTTTCGATGTTGCAGACAAAGCGTATCAGCTCGGGGGGCGCATCGGAGGGGAGTCTAGTGAAGGGAGCCTCCTGCCATAGGCCAGAAAAAAGATCATATCGACTGTCATACTCGTCGTCGGGGATGTGATGGCGACGGTGCGAGTCGTTGGGCTGGGGCTGGGGCTGCTGAGGTGCCTGGGCACTCATGGTAGTGGCAGCTGGCGGCTCATCAGGGGGGTATTGGTTGAGGCTGTACTTTCCAGCAAAGGTGAAAGGGGCGGCGGCCTAACGAATAAGAAGCAAACGCTGCTGATGGAGAGTGGTGAAAGTATGAATGGTTGAACGGAGGGATGGCGAATGAAGGCGATGATGACCGAGACGCGGGTATCCGTACTGTACCGGTACCAGCACAGTGCCAGTTGGAGCAAGGTGCGGCGATTTTAGTCGCGGTGGCGGAGTGGCTTTACCGGGTGGCTCAGCAGATTCAAGGCGGGCATAAGAATTGAACACAACAGCCTGCGCCTACAGTAATTAATCAGCGGCAAGTTGCTCTTCGAGATAAATCAGCCTTGGGGACGCGAATGAAGAAATTATTAAGACCAGTAAATAAAATGTGCACACAATGAGAGTAAGCACGTGTATCCGTATGACAGAGGCAATAACCCTTGGCACATGAAAATTGCCGGAAATGTCGGTACACAAGCTACACACAAACCGCGGACGAAAAAGACATTGAGACAGTTAATCAAGGCAGTTGCACTCCCTACTTCCTGGAAGTCAATGGAACCTGTAAAGGGGGATGTGAAATATTCTGCATCCTGGTTATAAGTCCTGGCTTCATCTGGGGAGGGAGCATGCCGTCCAGTTTAGTTTCCTGTGGGTCAACTCTATGGACTATGGAGGACTTCGAAGGAACTCACACGACACGGGCTTTGAGGTTGATGCTGATAAAAAGCGAACAAGGCAACGATGGAATTTCAGATTGTCCCGTAACATAAACTGAATACTTCTTGACAGAACCTTGTCAGTGTATTTTTCTCCTCATTTCGTCTGCTTGAAGATAGTTACTTGGAGGCCTGGCGTCCAACAGCTACCCGGTGAACTCGGTGACCAGCTTGTCGGAGAACTCGGATCGTATGCTGGTATTATTAAACCTAGACTCAAGTGATGGAACTTTGCTTGATGAGTGCTCCTCCAAGGCTGATATCCTCATACTGCTGATCAAGCACATTCGTCATAAGCGGAAACCTGGGTATTTGGCTCCGCTTTTCAGGCCCCTTCGCAAGCGGTAAGAGGAGGATAAAGTGACCCCGCCACCAAAAAAAAAAAACCTATCGCCACAAGCGGCTGAATAATTTGTGCCCCGCGTCCCTATCTCTTCGCTTCTCCAATACACTCGGCGTGGAACGCACAATTTCATCCCGTCATACAGCCAAAAACTGCTCGCAAATTGTGTCCGCTGGAATTGCAATATGGCGAGCAATCAGCCTGCGGCGGGCCCCGGGGCTGCGCCGTCGTCTCACCCGTACACGTGCAACACCTGCCAGGTTGCGTACAGAAATATCGACCTCCAAAAAGCACATATGAAGAGTGACTGGCAGTGAGTGTGACGATCCCTGGAGGTGAAACTGAAAAACACGTTCTGACCACAAGCAGCCGATATAACCTCAAGCGCCGTGTCGCCACCCTACCACC
This sequence comes from Cordyceps cicadae, assembly GCA_002968875.1. Classification (NCBI taxonomy): domain Eukaryota; kingdom Fungi; phylum Ascomycota; class Sordariomycetes; order Hypocreales; family Cordycipitaceae; genus Cordyceps; species Cordyceps cicadae. Next base: position 41,511 of record MWMN01000069.1, on the reverse strand, counting down.
CATCTCCGCCGAGGTCTTCACGGAAAAGGTTCTTCAAGCGCGAGCTGTCAATACTGCCGAGACCGACAAGGCATACTTCGAAAAATCCTGCACTGCATGCAACAAGACATACTACAGCGAAAACGCCTACCAGAACCATGTCCTCAGCCAAAAACATAAGCAGAACGAGGCGGCTGCCGGACCCCGCAATGAGGAGGAAACCAAGTCCGTGATCAGCTCCACGTTTTCTCTCGGCGAGTCTGTTCCTGCTGCCAACAACGGCGAACTTGACTCGGACGCCGAGGACGAGTTCAACCAGGTGATCAAGGGTCTCCAGGAGGCCAAACTGTCTCAGCAACGCCCGTCGCCCGTGAAGCGCCCTCACAACCCTCCCCCGGCAGCGAGCGAAGATGCTGACGATGCTGCGACTGAGAATGGAACCGCCACCGGCACCCCTCGGAAGCCGGTGTGGACTCTCAAGTCTTGTCTTTTCTGCAACTACGAGTCGCCCAGCGTGCCGCTCAATGCCCAGCACATGGAAAAGTTTCACGGCATGTTTATCCCCGAAAAGCCCTATTTGACAGATTTGGATGGCCTGTTGCAGCAGCTCCAATCCAAGATCGGTCAGGGTCACGCTTGTCTGTTTTGCGACAAGGTTAAGAACTCGGTATATGCTGTACAAACCCATATGCGCGATACAGGGCACTGCAAGATCCCCTACAGCACCGAGGAGGAGCAGCTCGATATTGGTGACTTCTACGACTTCCGTTCGACATACTCGGACCCCGAAGGCTCGGATAGTGACGAGGAGATGGCTGAGGCTGAGGCTGGCGGTGCCCGCGTTTCTAAGGCCAAGGCCAACCGAGACGGAGAGAAGGAGGACGAGGATGGCGACGGGTGGGAGACTGACAGCTCGGCGTCATCACTTGATTCGGAAGACCTCACAGCTGTCCCGGCAGAGGGCCACTTCCACCAATACGATAGACTCAGCAAGCACCCGCACCATGCGCACGATGACCCGCGGCCCAGACACCAGGCTGATGGCTGGCACTCGCGGGCGCATAAGCATACGCATGCCGTATTTTATGACGACTACGAGCTCCATCTGCCATCTGGAAAGTCTGTTGGACACCGCTCGCTTAACAAGTACTTCCGCCAGAACCTGACCAACTACCCCACTGCCGAGGAGCGTGCGGAGCGGCTGGCGATTGAGGGTTCTGAGCGCCCTGGGTCTGATGACGAAAGTGACCGCCGTGTGGCCCGCCGGGACCGCAGCCGCGGCCGTGCAGTGGTGCCAAGAGGAGCTGCTGGCCTTTTGGGAGCGTCTGACGATGCAATGAAGGAGGTGCGCAAAGACGAGAAGCGGGCGCGTAAACTGGAAAACTTCCAGACAAAGAAGCGAAGCCTCAAGTACGGAGAGAACAACAACAACCAGAAACATTACTACTACCGCTACGATGGCGGTGGTTAGAGGATACATGAAAGCAATGATTATAGACCTTGGGGAGGCGTTTATAGTGTTGTGCTTTACTTGATCAAAATGAACATGGATTTCCGACGCTTATTACTGACATAGTGCGTTCACATTGACGTAGGAGAACAGCTTGCGAGTGAAAAGTTTGCCAAGACGATGTGCGTCCGTCTCTTATAATGGCGGGCATAGTGTTGGGGGATGATGCGACTGACGATCCTTGCGAAGGCCGAGCTTGTAACATGTTACTAACAACGCCAGAGCATACGAAGACGTGGTGCGCGCGCACAGGCGAACTCGGACTACACAATGTCCAACTCCCGGAGTCGCACAACCGGCAAGTCTTGGATGGTCCGCGTGCCACGGCGAAGAAGAGAAGGACGACGCTGCACGGGTTTGCGCAGTGCAACTCTGCGAGCATGTGACGTTGGACAGCAGGCCACCTCGTTCGCCGGGCGATTCGCTGGGCTGGCAAATGAAGAGCAACGCAAAGGACTGAAGACAGAGCCAAGAAAGCGTGTCTCGTTCTGTATTCGGTCCGACATCTTGGCGGTTTCTTTTCCGGGGGAGATTAGATGAACTATGCTTGGCACCGGAACAGAAAAGAAATTGCTGTAACGAGGAGGTGAGGTTGCGAAAGGCACGCACATGATGGCATGGCTGTAGCGTGGCGTGGCGCGTCGCCAAAGAGGCCGATGGATGGGCAAGACTGTGGGACCATTTACACCGAAGCAAGTAGATGGAGGATTATGCGAAATCCAAGGCCGGAGATGAGATGGTGGCACTGGTGGGTGTGTATCGCCTGAAGTTGGTGAGATGAAGACAAGGCTGTTAAAGTGAGATTTTCACGTCTGTCTAGTTTTGGGAAATTGGAAGGTGTAATACATGCATGGTGGTTAACTTGGCCGGGCTGGCCGTAGATGCCGTATGATGCTCCGAAAAGTCGACGGATGCATGGTGTTGTAACGTCTGATGAAACATTACACCTGCATAATGTACTGCGACTACCCCGTCACAACTCTAACTCTCGCATCGTTGTTCTTTACCCTTTTGTCCCTGCACGTTGCCCGAGAAGGCGTCAACGCGCTGCTCTTTTACTCTCCTTGTCTAGCCCGTGTCTCTCCCCCGCAACGCCACGCGGCGACCAATGATGTAGAGCGGCAGGCCGCAGATTGGTATTAGACAGACGATCGAAAGAGGCTGGCCGTGGTGTCTCTTGTCCATACTGTAGGACTGTGGAGGGGGGATTGGGAGAGGGGGGGGGGGGGGGG
>MWMN01000069.1:3072-37812 GCA_002968875.1 Cordyceps cicadae | reverse complement strand
CCCCCCCCCCCCCCCCCCCCCCTCCACCTTGCATTGTACTCTTGGTTGCCTCGTCTTCCCTCACCTCTCCTCTCCCCCATGGGCCTTCGGTCGGTCGGTTCGTAGATTTCCCTCGCGCCAACGCTCTGAATCGCAAATTGACACCCCTCTCATGCGCCTTTGAGTTGCCGGTTTCAATATCAAATCATGTGGTTCCAAGACAAAAGTAAGGTCTCTCGCAGGTACCCTCCCTCTACTGACCGTTCGTTATGCTCCTGCCCTGTGCTTCTCTTCCCTTCCTTAATCCACCCCCCACGGTGTGAATCTGAACCCACCAGCCTGCCTACTGCATGTGGCCCTCTCTCCTGGCTTGCTGATTATCATTATATTGTTTGTTTGTCGACGGCGCGAGCCGTTTATAAATACATGCCTTCTTTCCTACCACACTACCTCCCTCACTTTGCCTTGCCAGGCCATGCTGCTTCCTTGTCAGTCATGAAACTAACATATCACGCTCTAGTTGCGCAAACGGTGCTGGGGCTGGCCTCGGCTGCCGATAAACGTACGTTGTCACACATAAGAAGATACGAAACCTGCATGTGCATGACCTGCAGCTGACCTGCTGCTGCAAACCAACACAGTGCAGCCATGGACCTTTACTCCCCTGCCTGTCGGCGACGTCAAGCCCACCGGCTGGCTGCTCGGCGAGATGCAGGCCATGGCGACCGGTCTGCCCGGCCACGAACATGACTTTTACGTCTACGTGAACCAATCTTCCTGGCTGAGCAAGCCAGGCGCTGGCGGTTCCGAGTACAGCAGCCTCAACGAGGGCCTCCCGTATTGGTTCAACGGCCTTGTACCCACCGCCTACCAGCTCGACGACGCCCGACTCAAGGGCCAAGTCCACGATGTAGCTGACACGGTCCTCGGCTTCCAGGCCGACGACGGCTGGATTGGCCCCGAGACGGGCGACAAGCGCAACTTCTGGGCCCGTGCCCCCTTCTTCCTCGGTCTCATCCAACTCGCCGAGGCGGACAAGCAGTGGGAGGACCGCATCGTCAAGGCACTGCACAAGTTCTTCCAGCTCGGCAACAAGATGCTGCACAACGACAGTCAGGGCTTCAACCGCTGCTCCGGAGACATCGACTGCACGTGGGGCAGAGTGCGCGTCGCCGACATGATCATCACCGTCCAGTGGCTGCTGGAGAAGCATCCCCTCAACGTCGACCAACTCTGGGACACCATGCGCATGTTTTACGACCAAACAGACTACAAGTGGGATAAATGGTATGATCCTGCCACATACCGCAAGATTGTCAACCCCGACGACAAGAGCATCACCCAGTACATCCATGGTGTGAATGTTGGCCAAGGCAGGTTAATCCTACTCACACCTGCGTATATATACGACTAACACCCCCCTATAGGTCTCAAGGCTTCCAGTGTCGTATGGCGCTTCAAAGGCGATGATTACTTCCGTCAGCGAAGCAAGGACGCCGTAGATTTGACTTTCAAGTACCACGGCAGTGCCTCCGGCTCCATCCTCGCCGATGAGTGGCAGCGCGACGACTCGCAATACATTGGCAGTGAGCTTTGCACTGCCGTCGAAACTTCATACTCCCTGGCCTATATGTACCAGGTCCTCGGAGACAACAACTATGCGGACCGTGCCGAGACTACCGTGTTCAACGCCATGCCGGTCATGATGACCGGCGACAAGTGGGCGCATCAGTACATGACGTCTCCAAACATGCCGTTTGCCGTCAGCACAATCCAGCCCGACGGCAGCGTGCCGCCCATCTTCACTACAGCCAACAGCGGCGTCGCCACGACGTACGGAATGGAGCCCTTGTATCCGTGCTGCACGGTCAACCACCCCCAGGGCTACCCCAAGTTTGTCTCCAACAGCTGGGTCGCGGTCGGGTCCAAGGGTCTCGGACACGCTCTTCTCGGCCCTACCAAAGTCTCTACCAAAGTCAACGGCGGCGACGTGTCCATTGAGTGCACCACCAACTATCCGTTTACCAGCTCGCTGTCCTACAGAATCACGGCTTCGGAGGACTTTGACCTGTATCTCCGTGTGCCTGAGTGGATGAACCTGAAGACTTCCTCGCTTTCCGTGGCTCAAGAAGCGGACGGTGATGAGGGCGCAACTACTGCGACGATTGATGTCCAGGCAACCGACGCCAGCACAGGCATGCAGCAGGTTTCAATCTCCAAGGGAACTACGACCGTTAGCTACAGCCTCGGTATCGGCCCGCGGGTCGAGAAGCTCGTCGACGACACTGTAGGCATCTTCTGGGGAAACTTGCTTTATGCGCTCGACGTTGGCTATACCATGACGACTAGCCTCCCGCACGCATACTTTGACCCGCGAGGACCGGGTATCAGCGGCCTACCGTTCAAGGAGTTGCGGGATGAGTTCATCAACAGCACCAAGGAGTGGAATGTGGCGATTGACCCGTCGACGATCAAGTACAGCGGCATTGGGGACACGGACAAGATGGCGAACCCCATCTTTGAGCACGACGCGCCGGCCAACTTTATGACGGTCGACGGTTGTCAAATCAAATGGGATCTGAAGATGGGCGTGCTGCCGGATCGCGTGCCGAAGGATCGGAAGTGTATCTCGGAAAGGAAGACATACCGGCTGATTCCGTACGGGGCGGCCAAGGTGCACATGTCGCATATTCCGACTGTGAAGCTGTAGGCGTGGCGTTGTTGATGGTGTCTGGTGTTGTTGAGTCTTGATGTGGTGGCTGTGTTGTTGTGAATATTCCTCCTGTTACACTTGTTTTTATGCTGTATGCTTATTATGTATATATTTTTGGGGGCAAGCATGCTGAGTATCAAACTATGAATTGGAGGTGGATTTTCATTCTCATATTTATGCATCATGAGCGCCTTATGTATATATATATATATATATATATATATATGCAGGATGCTGATGTCGGTGTGTCTCGTGACTTGGGATCTGATTCGAGGGGGGTTGGTTGATCCATGATGCGCCGGACAAGGCCGGGCTTGATTCTGCAACATATTAGAAGAGCCAGAGGCGGACTTTGTCCATGGTCCAACTGGTAAAAACTGTTCTTTGTCACAGTGCAGCAGTAGGTATGTGCGTCGACGGGTGAGACAAGGCTGAGCTGAGGGCAAGAGGAGAGGCGGCTCCCACGTTCCTTGTCCGGAAATCGGGAAACGTATATCTTTGTGTTTGTCTGTTCGCTCTCTGCTTCGAGCTCTAACCGTTTTAGCGCTTTGATCTATATATCATATTAAATAGTCCAGCGTCAGCCGACATAAGCATGCCCTTTGAGGGAGTAGTAGTCGGCCAACATGTGCGGGGGCTAGGATGATGACCGGATGTTGGGAGCCTTGTACGCAGTCTGCAGCGCGAAGCAGCCGAACAGGGACTTGATGAGAAGGCATTGGACTCAGCTGAAACTGGGCAGCAAAGAAAGAAAAGACGACCTGCTCTGCGGCCATCCTTTGCCCACCTCTTCTCCCCCCATAAGTCACCAATAGATGGATGGATGGGGTCGGCTGCAGCTGCAGGACCCATGGGGGCTTGCAAGCTGCTAATTTTGGTTCCCGTGACGATCGTTCTTCTTCCCCCTTTTCCTGTTAACTGATAAAATCCGCTTTATGGTCGGTCATACTATCCGTCCTGTTCGTCCTAGGGTCTACATGCTGGTGATTTGGAGATGTCGTTCTTTGCCTCCTCAGCTATCAGCCAAGTCAGTTCAAAACATAGTAGGGGACGATGCCGGTGAGAGAAAATGGCAACCAAGGAGCAAGACAACGGGTAAAAGAGGGTGCGTTCCGTGCAGCATATCAACCTTAAAATAGATTGTTGCAGGCTCTTGGTTTTTTTTTTTTTTTTTTTTTTGTTCGCGCGCACCGGTACAGTACCGTATCCGAGGGAGGCTGCAGCTGTTTGGGTCGGCTAATAATAAAGGTGGAAAAAAAGCGACGGCAAGGAAGAGAAGAAGGAAAAGACAAAATGTGATGTGAGATGTGATGTTGGTGTGACCGAGCCAGCCACAAATCTGCACCTGCCCGCCGTGCAATCTGCACTCTCCTCTTCCATGGCGTGGAGAAGAGAAGAGAAGAGAAGCTCTGTTGGGGTGTACAAAAACTTGCATGAGCGCCTAGCAGGCACTTTTTCTCTCCCTTCTCCTCTCTTCTGGCTGCCTGCTTAGTTTGTTTGCTCCGGTCTCTGGGTGGTTGCAGCTTCGCCAAGTGACTTGGGGTTGTTCGGGTGCCCTCTGTGACTGATCGGCTTGACGACTTGACTTCCATCAGCCTCCGTTTGCCGTTTGCACCTCGCCTTCGTCACGTCCACATTCCCAAGTTTCTTCTCGGGAGCAAGTCCACACCGCCAGCCCGTGATCCGCGCGTTTCGACCTCCAACTCGAGATATCCAACACCTTGTTTCTTTCCGTTCCACCTGCCGACTCGACTCCCAACTTTCTCTTGTGCCACTCACACAACTCCCTACCAACCACCACCACCAACAACAACCAACAACAATCCGTCAATTTCAGCAAACTCACAAACAGAATAGACTATCCCTCCCCAGACTGCCCTCATGGACAAATGGCACGGCCCCATGGGCCCTTACCTTCTTCCCCTCCTGCTACTACTCCTCCCCGTCGCCCTCGCTCTGGAGTCGAGCTTTGAAGCCTACCCCCAAGAGGCCCAATCGTGCCTCTACGCCGCGGCGAGGGGATCCCAATGCTCCGGTGACTCCGTCTACGAGCTCAACTCGTGCCTCTGTACCCGCGGTGCCCCCAAGTCCGGCGGATACGGCTTCGTGTATGGTACCGCCCTGTGCCTCGGGCCGACTGTCTCAGCCAGCGTCGTCAGCGATGTCTACGACCAGATGGAAGCCAATTGCAACCCAACACGCACGCCTCTGCTGTACACCAAGTCCGAGTTCATGGCTTGGGCCGCTGAGGAGGCCTTGAAAGCCTCCTCTTCCTCTTTCACAACGTCAACAGTAGTAAAGACTAGCATCATCAGCAGCAGGATCACGGTGACAAAAACAGCGTCGTCCACGTCAACATTGACATCCTCATCTTCCACCGCCTCTAAAACTACCGCATCTACTACCTTGGCTCTATCTGCCTCTCCTGGCGCCTCCTCCACCGCGTCTGCCACGACACCCTCCTCGCCTGGTCCGGCTGCCGTCACCGGCGACGACAACAAGAGCACGCTTTCCACCGGGACCACCGTCGGCATCGCGGTCGGCGCCTCCGTCGGCGGCCTCGCGGCGCTGGCCGGCCTCGGCTTCTTCTTCCTCCGTCGCTGGCGTCGCAGCGCGCAAGAGTCCACCGCCTTCACCATCCTGAACCGCAAGCCTTCGACGGACCTCGACGGCGGCGCGTTCCCGGCGGCCGCGGCCGCGGCGAAGGAGACCAAGTCGTCGCACTACTCTGCGTCGACGTTTGGCGCATCGCCGCCGCCGCCAACTCCGTCGCATCCCATGGTGGCGGAGATGCCCGCCACAACCCAGGTGCCTCTCCCTCAGGAGCAGCAGGAGCAGCCCAACTTCCTCGGCGCGTGGACGCCGCCGACCCCCACGCCGTACAGGGACAGCACCAACCTCGACGCTGACGGCAACAATGCGCAGCACGGCATCGCCGCTGCTCCGCGGCCGCAGTCGAGGCCGTTGAGCGGCATCTTCGAGCTCGACTCGGGGGGCACCATCGGCGCGGTCCCACGGCAGCAGCAGGGGCGGCAGCAGTATCACCAGTCGGGCTGGCAGCCGATCGCGCAGCAGCCTGATTCTCCGCGAGACTACAGACCGTACATGCCTCAGTGATGCAAAACCACAGCAGGAGTTCGTGACAGGGGCTACATGAGTTGGATATCGAGGCTTGGGGCCTCGTTCCGGAATCTACTTGAACATTGCCAATGAACTTGTTCCCCATGTCCGGGATGATGAAGCCTCCGTAATCATTTTTGGAGAAGTATACCTAGCTTGTTCTTTTATCTACATCTAGCGAAGCATTGGTAATTATGTCATCACGAGGAAATGTTTGTATCTCGCATTATACAACTCACTAGGTATTGTGTTGCAAGCAAGCAGGATGTTTGACAAGATCTATAAGTGTTCTATAAAGGCATACAAGCTAATTCTATATTTACACTAATAAAACAAGAAAATCAGAATACAGGCATGTCATTTCCAACTGCTATCCAGCGCTCCTAGAGCAAGGCTCCAAATCTACGACTTGATCCCAAGACGCTTGAAAGGATGCGCCTCTGTGTTCAGCACCCACTCGTCGAGGTTAATCAGCGACGGCTCGGAAAACACCAGGTAAAAGTACTTGAGCGTTTCTGCGAGCCAGAAGCTCTCCATCGAGTCCAGCTTCTCGGGATCGTCAGTGTCTACATCAGCCACGGCGGTGTTGGCCAGGTCCGTCTTTGTGAGGGCGTCGACGGCCTGCCACATGGTCCACGCCGTTTCCTGCCACTTCTTGTCACCGGTGATTCGGTACATGATGAAGACGCTCTCAATGGCCTCGGGTCGCAGGATGTATTCCTTGGACATTAATTTGGCGATGCCTTTGGGGGGCAACTCGTCCTCACGGATGTCGTGGCCGACGGCAGCGCGCCAGGCTGTCTCGTTCCACGTGCAGTGCGTCTTGTCATCGCACGGCACACCCATGAGTCGTTCGGGCATGACGCCGGACTTGGTGGCATTGTACGCCCATACACAACCGTCAGTCAGGCGACGGCCAATCTCAACGTCAGAGTCGTTGGAGGTGAGCCGCCCACCAAGAGCATACATGCCTCCCGCGAAGCACGTCAAATGTTCGGTCACAGCTGTCAGGTTAGACTGGCCTTTGGGAAAATTTTCGGTGCTTGCATCGCCCGTCATCAGTATGTCGGCGTCATCAGAAACCATTGGACGGTAGATGAGGTGCTCCTGCGCGGCTGCCATGCTGCGCTTGTACAGTCGCTCGTACATGGGATCAAGGCGGTCGAGTAGGGCCATCATCTTGGGAAAGTACTCGTAGGCGCTGTCGGAGCCGCCACCCATCGAGTATATCGAGCCGGTATCGAAGCGCGCGGCGCTGGGGTCAACCGAGTCGGACCACAGACCGGGAAGTTTGGTCGTCATCTGTGAGGCGTCGAGGAGATCAGTTATATGTTGCGTGACGTCGTAGTATCGTGCATCGCCGGTAATCAGACTCAGCCGCGTCAACTCGAGAACCATGGAACCAATCTCGGCCAGGCTCGTCGATGGCGGCGCCGTCTGGTTCTTGTTTTCGGCGGCTTCCTTAATGTTCCAGCGGCCGACAGGCATGTGGTTGGGCGTGTCAAATGCCTTGAGGATCATGTCGCCAGCATCGGTCGCTTTCTTCTTTAGGCGATCATCGCCACTCAAATCATACGCGGCGACTAAGCCACCCAGGTAGCGGATGTTGGTTTCGAACAGGCTAATGACATCTCCAGACGAGGAGCCAGCGAAGGAGATGTTCTTGTCCACGGCAGCAACGGCTTCATTAAACTCGGTGTTCATGTCCATAATCCACATGGTATCGAGAGCATCAACCATGGTTGCCGCCCAGCCACCGAATGTATCTTTGAAACCGCCACTGACGGGCTTGAGCTCGTCATGGAGCCATGCTTGATCTCTGTAGGAGGCCCAACAACGCTGAAATGCCTTCTTGACTGCATCGCGACGAGCGAGGCGTGTCTTGTTGTCGTCTTCGGTCTCGTCCCCAAACTTGAACTGTATCACAGGCAGGGCCGTGGTGCCCTGGGTCGGTAGTGGCCGAGGCTCGTCCAAAGGATTGTTCCATGGTAGTCTTCGCCAAATCAGGTCCTCTTCTTTCCGTTTACCTGAGTTTGAGTTTTCCGAGTCTTTCTGTGACCGGCGATGTGGCTGTGCTCGATCGGAAAAGTGCAAGCTCAGCGCCACTGTCATGACAACGCAGACGGCAGCCGTGAGAAGAACGGCCCAGAACCTCCGTCGTTTGGGAGTCAGCCATTTTGAGTCGCGTAGATGTAGATGCATGGCTGAGGGGATTCGAGAATTGCGACTTTCAAGGTTGGAAGTCGGTAGCAGAAACCCAACTGACGGCGATGGTCAGGGCGGGCGAGGAGAGGCATCAGGTATTTGTACGGATTTTTTTTTCTGTTCATTCATTTTTACCTGATTTCCCCAAATTGTCACGTGGCCGAGAACGAAACCTGCCGCCTGTTTTGACTTGTAACTTGTAGACCCCGGTCTCGGTTACACAGGCTCCCGAAAGGAAGGAACCAACCAGGCTGAGCCTTGCCATCAACAAAGGAGCCGCTTGCAACGTATCAATCGTCTCTTGTCATATTTCGGCTTATTTTTCACGGATAAAAAGGCTGACTTGCCTAAACTCTACTTCCTTTGTGGTACTCGGACCATCTGTATTTGGCAACAGCCAGATGGTTTCTCCAGGTCAGTTAAAGATCCAAAACTTCAACCAGCGGATGCAAACACCACCATTTTTTTTTTTAGAAAAAAAAAAAGAAATACCATTCATGACTCAATCTCAAACAGTATAGTGGTCGGCCAGCTTCAAATGTGCGTCCTCAGAGCACCCAAGACAACTGTCGAGCACGGAGCATTGTACTCCGAGGGCCTTACAAACACCGGCTTTGCGCTATTGTCCTTTCCATACACGATCAAACTCTCCGTACCCTCGGCATATCGCGGCCAGCCCATCTCCTCGGCCAGACCGTGCCACGGATCATTACTAAACGCGTACCAAGCCCGCTGCACGACCTCTGTCAGTGCCTGCTGTTCTGCCGTTGGCTGCATGCCGCTGACGTCGGCCGACGCGCCAAAGACCATGTGCAAGTCGGAGCCGTGGTATGCGCCGCTCGTCGGGTACAGGCGCGTGTTGTCCCAGTCTCCGAGGTACCGCCACGTCCAGGCCGGCACGCCGAGGTGCTCACGGGCGCGCGCCTGGTGCGCCACTGGGCAGGTGAAGCTCTCGAGATGGAAGGCGTCGACCTGCGCCTGCGTGGGCACGACGCCCTTGGCGTAGGCGGGGATTCTGTAGTAGCCGGCCTCGTTGTGGTTGTTGCCGGAGAATAGCGGCACCCGGGCGAAGCGGCCGTCCCGCGTGCGGTTGACGTAGTCGGAGAAGACGACCTCCTCGTCCGGGGCGGGGTAGAAGGGCGGCACCGAGCGCAGCGGGCTGCTGCTTTTGCCAGGCGGCACCGAGGCGGCAGCGGCTTCCAGCTTGCGCCAGTCAGCACGCTTGACACACTCGTAGACGTCGTGCTTGCTGCAGCAGCCGAGCTTCTTGGCGACGTGCTTGAAGTTTGCCAGCGGGACGCCCTCGGGCTGCACTGGAAAGCTGAAGGCGTTGCCAGAGGTGGCGATGACGCCGTTGATGAGGGGCTTCTCTTGATACGCGTACGTCCAGTAGTCGACCGAGACACCGCCAGAGGACTGGCCGGCAATGGTGATCTTGTCGGGGTCGCCTCCGAAGGCGTGGATGTTTTCATGCAGCCACTCAACAGCGGCACGTTGGTCGCGGAGTCCGGCATTCTGCGGCTTGCCTGGGAAGCCGGGGAAGCCGAATATATTGATGCGATAATTTACCGTGACGAAGATGACATCTTGCGTGTCGGCAAAATACTTGCCATTATAAAATGGACTATTTGTGTTTCCAATAGCAAATCCTAAACACAACATCATCACAATGAGTCTCTTTCGTTGCCACAAGGTCTAGTGTACAGTGGGACGATAACACTCACGTCCACCATAGAAAAATACAACCACAGGCTTCCGAGACTTGTACGACGCATCCGTCGGCTTGGTCCAGATATTGAGCGTCAAGCAATCCTCGCTCTTGTTGGTGTTCGCTCCCGAGGCAAAGTACGACAGGATCCGCGGTGCCTGCGGCGTGAGTCCCGGGTAGTCGACGGGCGACGAGGCCGTCAGGGGGCAATCGTAGCCGAAATGCGCCGCCTCGTAGGGCTTGTCATCGGTGAAGCGTTCCGGGGGGGCGAAGCGCAGGTCCCCGACCGGGGGCTTGGCGAACGGGATTCCCAGATACTCGAGGACGCCGGGGGAGTTGCTCGCGGGATGGCCCGTGATGGGGCCGTTGGTCGTCTGGACTGTGAGGAAGAGGGACTGGGCGTCATCGACTCCGCCGCGGGAAGGGGAGGCCATCTCCGCATTAACGGCACAAGCCGAGAATGCGAGGAGGAGGTGTGACGGGGCCTTGGATCGCATTGTAATGACATTGATACAATGTGAGACTGAAGGGTCGCACAATCCACCAGCTACACTTGGAAGAGGGGACCGTGGCGCGTTCGGCAACGGTTCAGCATACCAAAGTATGATTTCATGTTCAAGACATGCTAATAATAATGAGCAGTTATGCCATGGGATGGTACCAATATGCAGCCTAGACATTACTGGTTCCGCAGCAGCTGCAGCCACTACCCGTGCCACGCCCCCTCTCTCGTGCCTTAAGAGGGTGCTCCCCACCTAAACCGTCATATCACTCAAACTATTAACACGACGTGTTATTCTTACGCTAGTAATAATAACTTAATAACTAATAAAGATACTACATTAATATTTAGAATCCAAATTAATTAAAGCTCTCGCCTTTATTAATAAAAATCCTAGGCAATTAATTACATCTATTATAAAGAAATTTATAATCCTACGTATAATACTTATTAAGTGTATTAAGGGAGTAAATTTATTAATTAGGCGCTATAGTGTTAATACTATATTAACTAATATAGAAGAAAAGGCGATCTATACCTATCTTAACTATCTTAATAGTCTAAACCTTACTAATATACCCTAAATTTATTATTAATATAGTAAACTTAATACTAAAGGAGTGGTTATTAATACACTTAAAGCCTAAGGATATTCCTACTATTAGAAAGAACTAAATATTTATACTTTATCTAGTATTATAGTTATATAAAATAATACTAGTAAATTATTAAGGCTAAGAGGAAGGCTTTAGAAGATCTAAATAATATTAATAAATATTTTTATCTACTTTATTAGGTTATCTAGAATAATAGTATTAACCCTAAAGATATATAGAATATAGATAAGTTAGGCTTTTAAATTAGTATTAGAAAGGACTAACTTATAATAATAAAGAGGCACTATAAGTAGTACTTTTTAAGCCCTAAAAATTATAAATTAGCCACTATTATAGAGGCTATCTCTACTACTAGTATCTTTATCCTAGCCTTTATTATTATAGCTATAAAGATATATATAGTATAATAGTATTCTAATAAGGTAATAGATCTAATAATAAAGATATTAGTCTCTATAATAGGATTTATAAATAATAAAATTACCTTCTACTAGCTATATTATTTTATTAAGTATATAAATTAGTACTAATTAGGTATACACTACCTACTTATTCTTAATAGTTATAGCTCTTATTATATAATTAAATTTATAAGAACTTATAAAGATAATAGTATAATTCCCTTTAGAATATTATTATATTTAATATATTTATTATAGCTACTTAATATAGTGATTTTTTAGCTATTAAAGTACTAGTATTAGAAGTACTTAGACACTACTCTTTATAATAGTATACTATATATTAGTAAGCTAGAATTTCTTAAATTAATTTAAAAAGCTTATAAGAAGGTATTAATAAAAGTATTAATTATTTCTACTTTTAAAAAGACTAGAATTTAGCCTTATAACCTAGCTATTATACTAGTGTAGGTTATATAGCTATAAACACTATTACCTCTAGCTATTAACGAATTAAACGGCTCCTTACCCTTTAATACTCTTTATACTTTATAGTAGGCAAATTCCCTAGTAAAATCAGTATAAAAGGAATTAAAGAATAGTCCTTTTAAAGGAGGGCTATTAGATAAGGTAGATAGGCTAATTAAAGGCGCCCTATATTATACTACTATATCTCTTTAACTTTAAAAGGCTATATATAAGGAATTTACCTAGTAATAACAATTCTAGTAAAGGAGGTAAAAAAAGAATTATTATATATAGTATAGAGGCACCCTTATAACTAATAAGGCATATAGTATAATATTTAATATAGAGTAGAAAGAGGAAGAAGAGATTATAGTAAAGGTTTTATAGTACTAGCTTATAGTATAATAGGTGTGTATTAAGGTCTTTAAACAGGCTATAAAAGTTACTAGGGATAGGCGGAAGGTAGGGCTATTAGAAAAATTATTTTCCTTTAAAAATAATAGTGTTATTTAGCGGGTATTGTGTTATTAAGTTATTATTAATTCTATCTTTAAAAATAACGGTTTAAGTGATATAACGGTTTAGGTGGGGAGCACCCTCTTAAGGCATGAGAGAGGGGGCGTGGCACGGGTAATAACAACTACCAGAAAGCCCATTCTGCGCCACTGAGTAGCGAGGGAGGGAAACCAGTGAGCCTCGAGATGAGGGCTACTGGGAGATGAACAGGGAAATGAGCATTTCAGTCGGCATTGTAAGCTCAATCCAAGCCAAGCCAAGCCAAGCCAAGGGGGAAACTGGTCGGCTACGCTAGCTGGTAAGGGTCATAGATGGACAGAGGGTGCAACATCAAGGCTGAGAATGAAGCCTTGACGGGCCAGATTCCAGAAGCAGAAGGGCGCGAAAGCTATCCGGCATGTCTCTTCTTCAGTGGAGGACAGGGAGGGGAGCGAATGGGAAACCAGGGTGATTCGCAACGGTGATTCTGCCCGAGATTTGTGCATCCTGGCCATCACAAGGATTTACAAGGATCCTCGATTGGCCGATTTGAGTAGATTTCGTCGCAGATTTGATTCATGCTGTGTGCATGATGGATCTCCGAAGTCGCATTCCAATTCTCGAGCAGCAATTCTCAAGCAGCAAGGCCAGTCTGCAAAGCCACGCGACACCATTTTTAGTCTTGGATCGAGTTATCGAGTTGGGTTGCAATACGCTGAGACAAGCCTCAATCTCTTTGCACTTTTATTGAAGAAGTTTTTGGGTTGGTTGGTGGTGTGCCTGCACCAATAACAGGCGCGGCACAACCTTGAGTCGGGCGGGATAGCATCAGCCAGGCAAACATCGGGCACGTTGGGCTGCCAGGTCAGGGGGAAATCTTGTTCCAGAAGGAAAAGAACCAAGGGCCTAAAAGTCAGACGAAGAAGCAAAAAAAAAAAAAAAAAAAGAAGAAAAATAAAAGCAACACACCTTCCCTGTCTGGCAGCCTGATTACCCCTCCCAAGCCGGGCCAGGCGCGGCCACTCCGGATGAGCGAAGCCCTGCCATCTCAAAAGACAGCATCACCGCGAAAGCTTATTTGTCCAGCTTACGGGATGAGTGGCGCACGCCACGGGGTAACACTGGACGAGCCAGGCCACCACGAACGAATGTGGGCAGATCTTGGGCTTCGCAACAGGTTAGGTTAACTAGTGACCACATGGTGACACCCAGACCAAGGGCCTCCAAGGGCTAGTTCGTCCATCAATGCCCCTTCGAGGAAAAAGTCTGTATCGGGCCTCTGCTGCAAAAGAACCCAGACTAGTAGGCTTTTTGGTAGCTCCTCCGAGTCGCCGAGCGAGCGAGCTATGCTGTTGCGAAGCTTGTTGTTGTTCCGTGGTGGTTGCTGTCCTGGGTCTTGTCTTTTTTTTCCTTGTGATTAACAAGGCCTATAGCCCTCCCATTGGCGAGTGCGGAGAAGGAGAGGTGAGCTGGAACAAGACAAAGCTACATGATAAAGACAAGTCGGTCCTCTTCACCCCATCGACGCACCATCACCTCCAAATCTCGAGAGGGCATCGACATGAGGGCGGCCAACAACATCATCACCGTCATCACCACCATCACCACCATCACCACCATCACCACCAGCCTTTGAGAGATTCACGGCACTGCCGTCCTTGACAGTGCAATGTTTGTCTGTCGAGAATGGCACAGCAGCATGCCCATACCATGACAGCCGGAAACCGGGGTCTGGGATTTCCCACCGACCAATATGATGATGATGGCTGGAAGCTGTCCATAACTTCCCTCGTCATGCTCATCAGCGCAGGCGTCTCTGTCATTCTGCGATGCTCGACGCGGCTTTGGTTCCGCAAGTTTGGCTGGGACGATGCAACGATTGTGGCCTCGCTGGTATGATGCCTCCCATTCAGATGTCACGATGGAGATGACATGTGCTAACGTAGAGCATTCACAGTGCTGCTCGATACTGCTATCCGTCGCCATCCAATTAGCCATCTCTCACGGATACGGCATGCACGAGGCTTCCCTGTCCACAGATGAGCTGCACATGGCCTTGAAGTACTTCTTCATGGCACAGACGCCATACAAAGTCACCGTGTGCTTGAACAAGGTGGCCACCATCTTGCTATACCTGAGGCTCTTTCCCTCCCCGCGATTCCGGGCCACAGCCTTTGCAACACTAGCCATCATCGTAGCAACGAGCATCGGGTCGATATGCGCGACCATATTCCAGTGCGTCCCAGTCGCTGGCGCTTGGAACCACTCCATTCATGCCCACTGCATCAACTCGGGCCAGTTCTGGGTGGCATACGCCGTCATGAATGTTGTGACCGATGTCATGGTGCTCCTTTTACCGGTTCCGATGATCAGGAACCTCAGCCTCGGAAGGCGGGACAAGACCATGCTATATGGTCTTTTCCTTCTGGGAGGCTTGTAAGCAGACCATCCCCCCCCCCTCCTTCGTCAATCAACAACTTGTCCATGCTAACCTCTCACAGCGTAACCATAACCTCCATCCTCCGAACCACGTCCGTCGAATACTCGTTACAGAACAGATCGGACATTACATTCAAGTTCATCCCGCGCGGGATCTGGACGCTGATCGAGGCCAACCTGGGCATCATCATCCCCTGCCTCGTCATCCTGCGACAGCCGCTCGGCATCCTCCTCCCCCGCCTCTTCGGGCCCTCCTCCTCCTCCTCAACCTCCTCCCGGGCCCACGCCGAGTTCCGAAAACCGCGCGGCGACATGGAAAAGGGCTTTGCGCTGTCGGACCTCTCCACGAGCCAGGCGGACACCGGCGGCTGCGGCGGCGGCCTCTGGCGCGGCTCCAACCTGGCGCAGCAGAGCGTCGTCATCAGCGGGCCGGGGACGCCGTCCGGCCGCCGCAGCGAGGAGCAGCAGCAGCCGCACCTGTTCTTCTTCGACGTGTCGAGGGACAGCGACAGCGAGGCCGACGGCAAGACGCCGGCGGCCGTGCGGGGGGGCATCTCCAAGACGGTGGAGGTGGTGCGCACGTCGGTGCATCAGGATCGCGCGTACTACCATACGGATGGGTTTCTGAGTCAATCGAAGGATTCTGGACCATCGTGTAGCTCAAGGTAGCCTACATTGGCAACACATAGTCCGCGTAGCCGTGTGTCTACTGATCACTGGGAGGTGGTCCGTGGACTCAAGGCGTCACCAGTAGCGGCGACTCCGAGTAACAGCTTTCTTATCGCGTCATATTTACGATAACCCCGAACTGAAAAGTAATTTTTAATCCTAGTAAATTCTATTTGAAGAAGACTGGTTTAGTTTTGTGATATATCTCCTTTCCAAAATTCCTGTGGTCATGTTCCGCAGGCTCTCAAGCTATAGGGTAGCTTCGCAGGGCAGCTGATCAGCCGTCTAGCCGTTTCTGGTTGAGCGACGGCTAGAATATTCCCTCGCTGCCTATCAAGCTGCCAACTTGCATTACAATATATGGCACTTGATGAAATTCCCGCAGGCGTTTGTTTTTGTTTTTAATCTCGGATTTTAGAAACCAAAAACTCCGGATCTGGCGTACAATACATGTATATCGTGATCACGACAAGATGCATTTCTAGATGAGCCGCGGCTCCGCACGGAGATTTAGTCCCTCCAAGACTAACGCCGGCTCCATATCCCCGGACTTTAGGGGATCGAACATCAATGCTTAAAGACAAACATCGCCTCTTTGATTTCAGGGCGTTGGATCAAGTCGCAATACAAAGGTCATACGCGCTGATTATTTAAAAACATGGCTGGCAGCAAGAAATACGTTCTCATTACTGGGTGAGCCTTTCGCATCAACGCTGCCGCCTCCATCCAGCAGCAAAGCTAACTCAACTTGCCTCCTTTAGGTGCTCTCCTGGTGGAATTGGCCACGCGATTGCCACCGAATTCCACAGCAAAGGTGCGTTGGTGGATGCTATCAAGGTAGACTACACCATTGCATGCTGATGGAGAGAAACGCAGGATATCATGTCATCGCGACGGCACGTAGAGCCGAGGTGCTCAAGGAGCTGCAAACGACGGGCATGAGTGTCGTCCCGCTAGACGTCAGCGACAAGGCCAGCGTCCAGAAGTGCACCGAAGAAGTCTCCCGGATCACCGGCGGCAAGCTAGACATCCTCGTCAACAACGCGTGAGACATCCCCCCCCCCGGGCGCACTGGTTCCTGCGATGCTGACTGAGATATCCTTCCTCCCCCCGGGGCAGCGGCGTCAACCACACCATCCCCGCCACCGACATCGACATCGACGACGTCAAGCGCACCTTTGACACCAACGTCTTTGGCGTCATGCTCATGTGCCAGGCGTGCATCCCGCTCCTCATCCCCGCGCGCGGCCTCATCGTCAACATCTCCTCCCTCTCCTCCATGACGCCCTACCTCTTCGCCTCCGTCTACAGCAGCACCAAGGCCGCGCTCGACGCCTACTCGCGCACGCTGCGCCTCGAGCTGAAGCCCTTTGGCGTCCGCGTCATGGTCGCCCTGACCGGCACCACCCGGTCCAACATCACCTCCCACCTCGTCCGCCCGCTGCCGGCGGACTCCCTCTACCAGCCCGTCCGCGACATGTACGACGAGCGCATCCAGTTCAGCCAGCGCAGCGGCACCTGGGACGCCGACGTGTACGCGCGGAAGCTCGTCGCCGCCGCGGTCAGGGGCGAGGGCTGGCTCGGCGGCCGCTGGGGGGCCACGCCGGACTGGTTCTGGGCGGGCGGCCTAAGCTCGCTGGTGTGGTTCATGCAGGCGTTCCTGCCCCGTTGGGTGGGTGAGCGCTTTGCGGCGAGGACTTTTAAGATTGCCAAGATGACTGCCAAGATTGCTGCAGCCAAGGCCAAGAGGAATTGAGCTTAGGCGCTTGGTGTTGTCTGAGGTAGGATGGCTGCTCGTGTTCAACGTTTGCGTCATGTTTGCATTCTATTGGAAATAACTTTCTATTGTAGACAGAATCGATGCCGAGTTTCTAACGAGCCATGTCAAGATATTGTATAATGTGTGGAATGATTGGCAAAGGAAAAGGAATGCAACGGCATGGACTTCTAGTTGACGCGGGACTTGGGCTCTTTGATATGAACCCCGTCTATATGCTAGACACTGCTCTGCTTGGTACCGAAATGCGTGTCGGCAGCTTCTCCGTCAATCGCCTTGCTTCTCGCAGCATCCCGGGTGATCCAGCCGTAGGTCAGGAGGATCAACGACGCGGCCAGCTCCGGCAAGAGAATCAGCACTACGCGGACGGCGATGGTGCCTGTGGCCGGGCTTAGCGACTTCTGCTGGGAGACGAAAGCAGCCAGCGTATACCATACGCGGACACCAACGAAGATCGAGGCCAGAGAAACGCCTTCAAGAAGCTGAGTGTACGTTAGTATCCATATGTAAGCATCAAGGTGCCTAAATGTGCTTACCTTGCGCCCGGCGCGGGCGGCATGGTCCTCCGTAGACCTCTGTCGAAACCACGACTGTGCAGCCCATCCCACGAGGACGATCCAGCCGACGGCCAGAAGCGCGATACCAACCTTGACCTTTGTCAGGTCAGAAGGCAGTGGCGATGAGCTTTGTAGGGCAGAGGCGCCGACTGCAAGGATGGCTGTCGCAGCGGCGACGAGGATGTGAAAGGCTAGCACGACTGCCCACTCGAGTTTCGCATCGCTCACTTTTCGCAAGGAGTTTCTGAAAGCAATAATCAGCATTGTGCAATTATATTTGTGAGAGACTTGGGCTCGAAAAAAAAGAACCGACTTACGATTCGTGCAGAATGCCCGCGGCGGCCAGCAACAGTGGTGACAAGCCAATATTGGCGATAATGGTGGCAGACTTGCTTCCGCTCAACCCCAAGGCACCCCCGAGAATTCGTAGCGTACAGAACGCGGTAAAGTAAAACCACCCCAAAATTCCCATTTTACCATGTTTTAACAGCAAGTAAAACACTGGGATGATCATGACGGCGTAAATTGCCATCTGGGCTGTGGTGACGGAGTTCATATTGGCGGCCGCGCTTGCAGGGAATCGGTCGAAGGTTGGACTGGCCGGAAAGGGGCAACTGAATAAATCTAGCCTGTCTGTTCTTTTGAAAGGAAAATAGTTCGAAAATTTGTCAATCTACTCTCTGATACTTATACTCCCTGGCTCGCCCATGGAATCTTGCGTTGCCATCGAGTTCAGCCCTCTCAATGTGGGACCTGAACGATACCGAGAGCGAACCCGATGCTGACGCTCCAACGTCCATGGCATAGTAAGCGACAAACTTTGCGATATGTATAGATTAACATACTGTATGATGCTCGAGTAGGCAAGTTTTGTCTTACTGGGTGCTTCGAAGAGCTCGTTTTCGCAGTAAAAACGACCGGCCAGGGATACAATACCGTTCACCCGAAACTGTGCTTACATGATGAAACTGTAAATGCTGGTAGATGAATGCCATATTTATTGCTTTGTACAATCTTTTTTACATTTTTCTTGTACATACTTTTTGTACACCCTTTAGTATATAGACTGGCGACAGAGCCGGGTTTCCTGTCGCTCGCTGGTGATGTCATCCGTTCGGGGATCCTACAACACTCAAAGGCCACGCAAGCTCCTGCTGGTACTGCGGCCCCAGGTAATGTTCCAACGCAAGAATCTCCTTCTTGGGAACGTCCCCAACCCAGGCTGATGTCTGACAGTGTGATGCAAGCGCGAAAAAGTGCGCCAGAATCACCAGCGCACGCGGCCGGTGCTCGCTCACCAAGTCGACAAAACGCTGCGGAAAGAGCAAAGGGTAGATGATAAGGCGACGCGTAATGAAGTCGACGTGGTCGTTTTCCTGGATAGCGGTTTGTATGGCGCCGATATACGTCGCTGTTTCGACGTATGCTGCGTCATCCGCGTCTGAATCCTCTGGTCGCCGCGCGAGCAGCTTCGGGAACTGGTTGCGATTCTCCTCACGCCGGATGTTGGACGGCTCGATAATCGGACCGCCGATTGCGACCATCTTGTTGCTGTAGGCTTTGGCGTCGCCCTGCAAGAGATGCCGCGTCACCTTGAACACGTGCGTGACGCCTTTGCACAGCTGAAGCCATTGCACCGGTGCGGTGTACTCGCTGAGGTCGCGGTCGCGCAGACTTGCCAAGGCATGCAGAGACAGCACAATCGACGTGAAGGTTGCGGCGTCCGCAACGGCGGGAGTCAGGGTGCCGACGCCACTACGGTACTCCTGCAGGGTTGCTTCGAGATACTGCGCGTGGTGCAGCTCGATTTTGTCTCGGGGTGCAATGTCCTCGAATCCTGTACAGAGCATGTGCCGCAGAGCGAGCGTCATGATGGCGTTGAGCAGGGTGTCATAGTTAGTCGCTAGTCTGGGGACGGCTACGGACCAAATGTCGCGAATTTCAGGGAAGTGTTTCGTGCCGGGCATCGACGGGGACACCTTGACACAGAAGTAATGCATCAGCTGCAGCTCCAAGATTCGTCGACCCTTTGTCTCCGATGCCGCTTGCACCAGAGTCGAGTTGGGTGCGATTGGTGGTATTGGCGAGGCCGCAGAGTATGGGCTGAGCTTCACCCGGGCTGGTGGTGCACTTTTCGGTTCCCGATCATATATGCATGGATGATTATGCGTCTTGCATTTACTCTAGAATGTTCATGTGAGCTAAGCATGGCAAGAGATGGGATTCGCAGTCTCTTACGCAGACTGGGCGAGCTTCATCGCACTGGAGGTTGTCAGCCGCACGCCTAGTATTCACAGCACCACGTTTTTACCTTGACGCGTCTGTGGCGACATAATTGACAGCCTGTTTTCGACTTTCGATGGTATAATCTAGGAGGCATTTCGGGTCTACGACTCGTTTGACAAAGGCTATCGCGCGAGAATATAGGCACCAGCGCCGACGCGCGATAAGGAAAATAGGCTTTCAGGCATATGGTATACTTTTCGATACGTCTCGATGCGTTGTATTGCTTCTACGCGGCAATTGGTAATTTGGTAGATTCGCGTCGAAGGCAGGTGCTGACGACGACGCCAGATTCGCACGTGACAAGTCTCGCTATAATTGGCTCAATTTCGGTGGAATTTTCCAAAACTGGTGAAGCGATTCTTATCTCCAAATCGGTCAAGGTTGTTGACGTCAATCGACAAAAGGTGAGAATTCTTTTGTGCTTCGCCTCAATACCAGCGTCACCGCTTGTGTCGCATGGCAGTGCATGAATGCCGTCTGTCAGCCGCGTACATGTATGCAGATAGGGCTGTGTTCGTACAGTGGTCGGTGATTGAGCTGTCTTGGTCTTTTATTAGGGGGGGTGGAGTTCCGACAGTGACAGTAAGAAATGAGCCATGGGTTCTCTGTAATGCTAACCACCTGTCATTGGGTACTGAACGACATTGTTTCCTGGTCTCAATCGGCGTTCGGGTGGCCGGGTGCCGCCACAATCCCGGTTGGGTACAAACCCTCCGGGCACTGATCAAACTAACAAACTGACATTACTAGTGATCTGGTATGCTAACAGACGATTCGCTGGCTATGCTCAGCCTGCAACAAGCCTGTGGGTTCGTCGACGCCCGTCGGCATCGCCAGGAGCGCGTACGTGGCCCTAATAAAACTCCTCCGAGCCTCCCGATCGAGCTAATAGACGAGCTTGCAGCTACGCCGAGGTTCAGGGTCTTCATGCCACCCACCTCTTCCTTGGGTTCGTCCCTTGTTGTCCTACGCACGCCAGCTCATCCCGGTGGTGGCTTGCGTTGTTCCCGCGGAGGCCGTGCGCACTCACTCGTCCGAACCGAGCAGATATCAGAACATCAGCTGCCAGAAGCCAGAAGCCATGATGGCACGAGACTTTAGCCCAGCTAAGCCACAGGCCTTCAGCACATCATCAAAGTTACACGGCGAGCGTGTTGTGTTGCCCGTCAGTGGCGTCTACCGCATCGCCGGAATTCTCGGAAACTTTGCTGGGGCGGCCCAGAGCTTGCGAGACAGCAGCAGGCTCGACGCCAACTCAGCGCCCACTATAACTAGCTGCTTATGGTAATTTTGGTGCAGTTTCGGTGTAATAACGTCAGGGCTGAGAAGAGCCTCCCCCCGGTCATCTGCTTGCATAACCCTACCGTTGTTACCGTTACGGCCCTATTAAGGCTTGGCTTACCGGGCTGTGGCCCTGTCGAAGACAGAAAAGTAATCAGTCGTCGCGAAAGGCCCGCATTAGGCCATTGTCGGGGCGAAATAAGCCTTGTGTCCTGTGTTGTCCTTGTTCAACGAGCACAGCCCACCCATGTTTACATCCCGCGGGTGTGTGATGGACAATGAACCATAATATCCTTCATGTCCCCCGACCCCCTTGGCTCATGCAATGCATCAACTATAACTTGACCAAGCGAGTGTGAGGATAGGAAAACGCGCAGATAGCCCTGACGGGATCGGCGTCCATCTCATTCTATACAATGCGTCAACCACAGCTTCTTGTCGCTGCGGCTTTGGCCCTGGCCTGTCCGTCCATGGCTGGTGTCGCGGAAACCAACGTACTAGGTACGGTGTCCTTGCTGATTTGGAAGGCTTTCAGCGCACCACCTAACAGAGCACATAGCCTTACGAAATGCAGATCTAGAACCCGGAGATATTGAGTTCCTCATTCGCCGAGCCACAGCGCAAGCTCCGGATGGATATGCGCCATCCGCGGTTACCTGCCCTAGTACCAGGCCGTTTATTCGTGACAGTTCGAGTACTGTCCTGAGTCCGGAAGAGACGGCATGGCTCCCAATGCGCCGCAATGAAACCATCTCACACATAAGAGACTTCCTGAAGCGTGCCGCTATCCCAAACTTTGACAGCGATGCATATTTGCAAAATGTCAACTCCAGTTCATCGGCGCTGCCCAACATTGGCATCGCAATCTCCGGTGGCGGCTACCGAGCCATGCTCAACGGCGCGGGCGCCATCAAGGCATTCGATAGCCGCTCGACCGGCAGTACTGATAAGGGCAACCTGGGTGGTTTGCTGCAGAGTGCTACTTACCTCTCCGGCCTTTCCGGTGGTGGCTGGCTTGTGGGTAGTATTTTCACCAACAACTTCACCACCGTTCAAGATGCCGTCGCTACCAACAAGATCTGGGAGTTTGGCGAATCGATCTTGGAAGGTCAGCCTCCCAACTCTCAATTTCTTTCCGTCTTTGCTAATCTCTGTTTCTACAGGCCCCAAAGATATTGGACTCGTCAAGTACTACGCCACTATCCTTGATGAGCTAGATAACAAGCGCGACGCCGGCTTCAACCGTTCCATCACCGACATCTGGGGTCGCATGCTATCATTCCAGCTGGTCAATGCCAAGAACGGTGGCCCTAGCTTCACTTTCTCCTCCATCGCCAACGATACCGAATTCGCCGCCGGAAGGACGCCGCTCCCTATTCTAGTGGCGGACAGCAGAGCTCCGGGCGAGAAGAACACTACAATCGAGTCTGTCCTGTTCGAGTTCAACCCCTGGGAGCTCGGCTCGACGGATCCTGGTATGACGGGCTTCGTGCCGCTCAAGTACACGGGCTCCAAGTTCAACAATGGAACGCTGCCAAGCAGTGAAAAGTGCATCAACGGCTTTGACAATGTTGGTTATGTCATGGGAACGTCCAGCAGTCTCTTCAACCAGATAATTCTTCGCATGGAAAGCAACCCTGACAAGTACCAGCCCAAGAATATCCCCAAGACCGTTATTGCCTTCATTACCGATTTCCTTACCACGCTGGGTAACCGAAGCGACGATGTGGCTGACTGGACCCCCAACCCGTTCAAGAACTGGAATTCGGGCAAGAACTATGTCGCCGCTTCTGACAGCTTGACGCTGGTAGACGGAGGCGAGGACGGCCAGAATGTGCCGTTCCATCCTCACACCGTCGATGCGCGAAAGGTCGACGTCGTCTTTGCCGTGGACTCGAGTGCCGACACGAGCAACTGGCCCGACGGCGCCGCCGCTTTCGCAACCTATCAGCGAACCAAGAGCAACTCGTCTGCTGGCACGTCATTCCCCGTCGTCCCAGACAACAACACTTTCATCAACCTTGGCCTCAACACGCGCCCGACGTTCTTCGGCTGCGACGTGAGCAGCTCAAGCGGCCCCGTGCCCCCGCTGGTCGTGTACATGGCCAACTATCCTTATGTCTTCCACTCGAACCTGTCCACCTTCAAGATGAGCATCAATGACAGCACGCGAGATGTCGTGATTACGAATGGATGGGCAGTCGTTACGCAAATGAACAGCACCCGCGACACCAACTGGCCGACGTGCGTCAGCTGTGCCATGCTGTCTCGCAGCTTCGACCGCACCAAGACCACGGTCCCGGCCGCGTGCAAGGACTGCTTCAGCAAGTACTGCTGGAACGGCACGGTCGACAGCAGCAAACCTGCCGCCGCCTATGCCCCCCAGTTATGGAGCAATAGCACGATTGAGGTCGCGTCACAGAATAGTGGTGGCGGTACTCGATCCTTCAGTGGTTCCGCCATGCTGGCTGTGGCGGCTGTGGCGATGGGTGCGATGTATTTCATCTAGCGTTGAGTTTGCTTGCTGTCCCGTATAAACCTGGATTTTTTCTGTTGGCAGCGAAAAGTTTCAATACCCAAGAGCTTTACGACGTCATGTATTCACTGTAGGAATTGATGCGCTTTATTTGGATGATTGGTTCACTTTATAAGAAGCCCAAACGTGTGGCGGACAATGCTCTAATAAACCGAGGTTGGAATCGCATTTTTGACATGTGCCAGAGGCCCAGAAAACATAAAAGGTGTGACGTCGGATGACGGAGTGCTTGAACACCAGTTGAGAACCACATTGTCTCTCTATTTCGGAGCGTGAATGCGCAAGCCCAAGCATGGAACACCGCTTTGGCTGCCAGCGTTCCACGAAAGCCGACAGAATATAGAGCCACATTGTACGGATGTCGCTTTCAAAAGTCTTGTCTGACAGGGGTAGCGGCCACAACTAGGATACAGGGGGCTCTACCCACCTAATTTACTAGGTAACCTCCCGCTTTTTGCTTCTCGTTACCCCTCTTTCCTTCCTTTATTACGTACGTACCTAACGATGGTTCGTCAAACAGATATCGCAACACGAGCCCTTATGGTCACTCTTAAGGCACCCTGCGGCGGCAAAACCTCTGTTGAGGTTGCTGGCTTAGCTAGAATATCGAGCCGTTAGGTTGATTGAATCTATGCCCGTGCTATTAAGCGTGGCTTTGACCCGAATCTTCGACCTATCGTTATTAAGGATTCCTATCTTGAAGATGCTCTACGAAACGGCCGGCCGAGTAAACAAACAATATAGAATAAAGAGGTTATACTAGGGAAGGTGAAGCTTAATAGGTATAGTAGGGAGAAGACCTGTAGTATTATTGCTAGCGAGTTAACTGATGCTAGAATCCCTATTTTAGGGCCTACTGTATGGCGGATTTTAAGGAAGGCAGGCTTCTGGAAGACAAAGCCAACGAGGAAGCCTAGTCTAACACAGAAGATGAGGAGTGAGAGGCTTTGTTAGTGCCTAGAGTGAGAGAATTAGAGCCTTAAGGACTAGAAGAAGGTGATTTAGTCTAATAAGACCTCTGTTATTCTATTATATCGCTGGGGAGGATACCGCCTTTAGAGGCAGCCGGATGAGGCCTTCCTCCGTAGCTGTATTCGTGAGTGTTAGAAAGGTGCCTCTGAATTTATGTTCTAGGGCTGTTTTTCTTATGACGAGAAGGGTCCCTACCACTATTAGAAGCCGGAAACAGCCTAGGATCGCCGCCTCGTAGAGAAGGCAGTGGAGGAATTAAACGCTAAGCTGGAGCCTCTTGCCCGAGAAGCCTAGGAATTGAATACGCAGATAGGCCGGCTAGGCCTCCGTTAGAAGCCTAGAAGGCAGCCTTAATGGTGATAGAATAAGCAATCTAGAAAGCTCTCTTAAGGCACTAAAAGAGGCATCGATTAGTACGCGTATTAGACGAAGGTTCTTATACTAAAGCTAATCCCTTTTACTAAAGCCTATACTATAACGAGGCTAGGAACCCTCGTATAAGAAGATAAGGCTCTAGCTTATAGCTACTATATCTAATAACAGGTCTTTAATACTTATTAGGTCCTACGGCTACTATAGCCTAGCAATAGCCCTGATCTTAACCCTATTAAGCCTGCCTAGCCGTGGTTAAAGAGGGTGACTATAAGAAAAGGCGCTCTAAAAAGCCGCTAGGAAGCTATCACAGCGTGGTAGAAAGCCTGGTAGGAATTGCCTTAATCGAAGATACAGGCCTGGATTGAACGCCTGCCTAGGCACATTAAAACGATCATTAAGCTAGAGGGAGGTAACGAGTATAAGGAAGGAAGGGGCTGATCCCTACTAAATTTGTATGTAGCACACCCTAGTAGGCTAATCTTACTATCCCTGTTAGACAAGACTTTTGAAAGCGACCTCCGTAGATCTTGCGCGAATTTCAGAAGAGGCAAGGGTAGCACATTACAGCGCCAAATACGGATAGGGTGCACTCTGTGGCTGTTTTGATTCTCCTGCTGTGGTATTCCAAACGGGCAATGATAAATTTACCATCTGTCGGCTTTTAGAGCGCCCTCTCGCTACGAGAAGATGATGTACAAATGCCCGCTTCTGGTTTGCATAGGAGACACGCATATGTGATATGGGACAGCATGCGACCACAGCCGAAGACCTTCATCCATATGCTTTCTGGGTGAAGCGCACAACAGGATGGAAATGCTAATGAGTATGGAGTAAGAAGGAAGAGCTACTAGACATCTTTTCCATGTACCGGGTTGATGCAGCACACCATACCTCGCAACTTGGAAGTTATCAGGCCACCCCTATCTACCAATCAGGCCAAGGCTGTGGAAAACGAAAGGCATTTTCTGCTTGGGAAGCCTCAGCTCAACCGTGACGCTGTAGCTCAGCCACCCAAGGAGGCCACGCCAGGGGGCTGATGACTAAGGCTCCTCCGTGTCGAAACATTTAAATCAGCAGCCCAGGTCAAAGCTGCTTCTTCCTCCAATAATTCTTGCCTGACTAAATTTCGAACGTTTGCATCTATATCCATCAAAAACACGAATCTCATCTTCATTTAGTGTTTTCCCTCACATCGCATCGAAGAAATGCCCCGACAATCGAGATATGACGATGACGAGGAGCGCCTCCCCGAGGGTATGACACGCGTCGGGTATGACGCCGACACGGGCGTTTACACATTCCAAGATGCCGATGGTTCCTACTGGGAGAGTGCTCCTGGTTCTCGATATGGCCGGCTGACCCGGGTCGGCCATGAGCTCGCCGCAGAGGATGACGACACGCAGCCTTTCTTGCATGGCGATGCCAGTGCCGGCCGCATGGTCTCTTGGCGGCACGAACTCATGCCGTTGCTCAACTTTGGAGTCATAATTGGCGTCGCCCTGCTGCTTCTCTGGTGGTATCTTCACGTGGCTGCGCGCTCTGACGAAGGCCGCGCGTTGGTCTGTCCCACGGGTGCTGTGCCGTATACCATCCGACACGGTGACACATGCTGGGACATTGCAGAGGCTCATGGGGGCAGTGTCGACGATATACTGGCACTCAACCCCAAGCTTGATTGTGACGAGTTGTCTGTTGGGTCAAAGATATGCTTGCAGGAGTAATACGCTCACTCTGCCGATGCGGAACGACAGGCACTGCTTCTTGCAACAAGAATACGAGGTTCGGCCGTTACGATGGTAGGCTTAAGCAGAACGGCCTTGCCAATTCTATCATATACCCTAATTTCTGCCGACTGTCGAGGTGCCGCCAAAAGCCATCGATTTGTTCCCAAATCGGTATCTACGTCAGTAGGAGCGGTGATACGCAGGAGGAGATGGTAACAAATCCGCCATGGCGCTTATCCACTCACTGTCCGTACCAGTACAGCACTGGGTAAGCTGGGTTGGCACTCTGTTGTTGTGGGCCTGACTGCAAGACGCGCTGTCTCATGTTAATAAGGTACCCAACCCAAGCCAGGCGGGGCAAATTGACCCCTCTATTTTTTCCCTGGCGACCCTGGCACTCGAACAAATTTTTTCTTCCTGCACACATCTTTTTACTTTGCCAAATCTTCCTTTGTCTCGTAAAGGCTTTGCCAACGAGTGAAGAGTCAGAGTCAAAATGGACAAGGATAAGCTTGTGCAGCTGCTGCAGGCCAGCCAAGTTCGTATGTTTTCTCACGCTGGCAAATTTTGACCGTTCCTAACCTCTCTGCAGCCGATACGGAACAAGTCAAGGCCGTCACAGCCGATCTCCAGAAGAACTACTACTCGAAGCCCGAGTGCCTGCTGCTTCTCGTCGAGATTTCGCTCACTCATGGCGACGCTCCCATCCGACAGCTGGCCTCTGTTCAGGCCTCCCGCATAGCTGTGAAGCATTGGGACAGTGTTCCCGATGATAAAAAGTCAATGTGCCGCACCCATCTTCTTGAAGGCTCTCTCAAGGAGTCCTCCGCGGCCACCCGTCACTCCCTGGCTCGCCTGATTGCTGACCTCGTCACCCTCGACATGGAAAATCAGCAAGGCGAGGAGTTCCTCCAGCAGATCATTCCCCTGAACAACCATAACAACGTTGTGGCTCGCGAGGTTGGCTCCTACCTTGTCTATGCCATGCTCGAGAACAACCCCATTCTCTTCACCGACCACACGCATCAGCTTCTCCAGTTGTTTCACTCTCGCATCGAGGACCCGGAAAGCAAGGATGTTCGCATCAACATTGTCCGTGGTATCGGCGCTATTCTCAGCAACATCGTTCCTGAGGAGGACCCCAAGTCTGTCGAGGCTGTCGCCAGCTTCATCCCCAACATGGTCAGTATCCTCAAGGCTACTGTTGAGGCCGAGGACGAGGAAAATTACAAGGTTGTTTTCGATGTTTTCCATAGCTTCATTGCTTTCGACTCGGCTCTCTTTGGCTCGCACCTCCAGGACCTCCTTCAGTTCATGATGGAGCTGGCAGGAAACAAGCAGGCTGAGGAGGACGCCCGCTCGCAGGCCGTCGCTTTTCTCATCCAGACGGTCCGCTTCCGCCCTCGCAAGTTGCAAGCAATGAACGACGTTCCATCTAGAATGATCGTTGGTGCTATGCACATCGTCGCCGAGCTCGATGACGATGATGATGACGAGGATATGTCCCCAGCCAGATCCGCAATTGGCCTTGTTGAAGAGCTCGCCAACTCTCTCCCCCCTCGTCAGGTCATCGTTCCGCTTTTGGAACAATTTCCGACTTTTGCCACAAGTCAGGATCCTAGCTACAGAATGTCTGCGATGCTTTCTCTGGGCAACGCTGCTGCCGGTGCTCCGGATTTCATCTCTACCCAGCTCGAGCCGCTTCTGCCTGCTATTATCAATCTGCTTCTAGACAACGAGCTGAAGGTCCGCCACGCTGCCCTTGTTGGACTGATCCACCTGGCGGAGGAAATGGTTGACGAGATGGCCTCCCATCATGAACAAATCCTATCCGCTGTGCTCAAGAACCTCGAGGCCGCCTCACAGGCTGGTAACGACAAGAAGAACGTTGCAATTATCCGTTGCGCGTGCGGTGCTCTAGACACCTTCGGTGATGGTATTGAGAACAAGGTCATGGCCCAATACGGCCCGAACCTTATCGGCCCTATGGTCAAGCTTCTCAGCCACGATGACTTTGGTGTTCGCGCCGGTGCTGCATCTGCTCTTGGTGCCATCTCGACCTCCATGGAAGGCGAATTCAAACCCTACTTCGACGAGGTGATGAAGGCCCTTGGGAAGTTTGTCACGATCAAGGACAGCGAAGACGAGATGAATCTCCGCAGTGCCACTTGCGATACATTGGGAAGGATTGCCGCCGTTGTTGGCGCCGAAGCCTTCCAGCCCTATGTTCTGGACCTCATGAAGGCTAGTGAGGAGGCCCTTCATCTTGACAGCCCCAGACTAAAGGAGACGAGCTTTATCCTTTGGTCAAGCCTTTCTAAGGTCTATCAGGAGCAGTTCAGCCACTTCCTTGACGGAGTCTTCAATGGTCTTTTTGCTTCGCTCGATCTTGAGGAGGAGGAGATTGACCTTCCCGGTGTTGACGTCAGCCAACTTGGTGAAGGATCCATCGTCGTTGGTGGCAAGAAAATCAAGATTAAGGCCAACTCCAGCGAGGACGATGTTGCCATTGCTACTGCGGGCGCTGATGAGGATGACTGGGCGGATCTCGAAGACTTTGAGGATTTCGGTGCCGTCACCGCCGTCGCTCTTGAGCAAGAAATCGCCCTCGACGTCCTCGGCGATGTGATTGCCAACTCTTGCAATAGCAGCAACCTTGAGACATACACTGAAAAGACAATCGAGAAGATCACACCCTTCACGGAGAACACATACGAAGGCTGCCGCAAGTCCGCTGTCTCCACTCTCTGGAGAATCTATACCCGGGTCTTCCAGGTCTGGGAGACCAGTGCTGGGGTCAAGTGGGAGCCCGGCATGCCTCCTAAGCATATGCCACCTGCATCCATTGTGAGCATTGGTCAGGCTCTACAGCAAGCTACCAACAACCTCTGGGCCGAAGACAGTGAACGGTACGTTTCTATCCTTTATTTTACCGAAATTGCATGATGAATACCTTGCGTTATACCCAGCTCACTCAGACGCAAAATGCGGTTGCTGAGAACACGCCTTATCTACTCCTGATCTGCAATTGTCTTTATCACTTTGTTCTTTCCAGTTACAGTTGCTGTCTCAATGCTAACAAGTGAACTATCAGGAGCGTCGTTACTGATATCAACCGCAATGTTGCTGCCGCTCTCAAGGCTTGCGGCCCTGCTGTTCTCGCCTCGAACTCGGAGATGCTGCAGGAGATGGTCTCTGTTATCACCTTGATTATTACCCGCTCGCACCCCTGCCAGCAGGACCTTGGTGACGAGGAGGGTGAGCAGGAGATTGATGCTGGCTCGTCAGAATATGATTGGCTTGTTGTTGATACTGCCCTCGAGGTCGTCACCGGCCTCGCCACTGCCCTCGGTCCCTCCTTCGCTGAACTCTGGAAGATCTTCGAGAAGCCTATTCTCAAGCTTTCTAGCTCTACTGAGGACCTTCACCGCTCCACTGCTACCGGCACTATTGCCGAAATCCTCAAGCATGCTGGCGAGGCGATGACCCCTTTTACTGAGTCGCTTGGCCAGGCACTTGGCCGTCGTCTCACAGACCCTGATTCCCTTGCAAAGTCGAATGCTGCTTATGCCATAGGCCTTCTCGTCTACACTTCTGCCGATACCTCCAAGACCTTCCCCTTGTACCCTCAGATCTGGGAAAAGCTCGAGCCACTTATTGCTGTTCGTGAGATGCGTCTCACTGATAACGTTGCTGGCGCTCTCTGCCGCATGATGATGAAGAACCCGGATGCTGGTTTCGTCAGCGAGGCTCTGCCTGCCGTCGTCAATGCCCTGCCCCTTGAGGAGGATTACGAGGAGAATGAGCCCATCTACAAGTGTATCTACACTCTGTACGAGCAGTCAAACCAGACTGTCCAGCAGCTTACTCCCCAGCTTCTTGGCATCTTTGAGAAGGTCCTGTCGCCTCCCGAGGAGCAACTTGAGCCCAGCAGCCGCGAGATTCTGCAGCGCGCTGTTAGCGTCCTCTACAAAGCCCAGCCTGACCTCCTTGCCAACCACCCGGGCCTTCTCCAACTGGCCGGTCTGCAATAAGCGCACCTGAACAGAAGCCAATACGAGATGCACGAGCCAGGAAACGGAAGATGCGTGGCAGCACATGTCGTCACGAATTTAAGATTATACATAGCATTAGCAGGAGGCTTGGTTTCGATGATTTTGACCATGAAGCGATGATTGTAACGTACGTTTAATATGCTTGAGGATAAGGTATACCTTGGGAATGAGAATAATAGAGTGAGATTACCGGGCCTTCCATGGCACAAACTTGATTGGATCCTTGGAAACAAGTGACTGCTGCTCCTAACGTTCAACAGACCTGGTCTGGAAGTCCGCAGTAAAACGAAGATCATACCTTCAGATAACCGACAAATCCGTATGTTTTTGTCCTCATTCTTCTGTTTTCTTTGGTACGTTTATCATTCAGTAAATATCAGGTAAAGATGGTTGCTTATTTCGATAGACTCTCCAGCTAACAGAGACTGGACAAGAAAATATGTATTTCCAATCTATTAGTCTAACATACGGCTTTGACACGAACCACCGAAGGTGACACACCCTACAGTTGTCGACAACCTGTTTGTCGTAAAAGAAGTATCACTACCAACCATGGCAAAGCGAAAACCGAATGCTATATTTTCGAGCAGCGTTTCGGTCATGAGAGCCTAAGGAGCGCACTTGTCTAAGACATGAATCTTGTCCCGTACCTCGGTTGGCATGGTGGACGACATGTATGACCTGTACAAAGTGGTGCTTAATCTTAAATATTCAAGCTAGGGAGGAATTACCCTGAGTATATTGGCAGAAGTTCGTTTTCAGAAAAACGTCTCTGCTGCGTTGTCCGTTTAAAAGGACGCAAGGGCCTTAATAGACTCTCAACTGGGTGAGTCCCAATAGATCAACAAATTGCGCAGTGACTTGCACGTTTCGCAGATTGCAATACGTGACGAAACCGCTATTTATATGGAGGTGAGATAATCATCAGTTCTAAGACATGTGATCGGCTGACTGGGTATCAAGAGATGGAATCATCAATCTGTTGTCGGCTTGCGTGGTGATGACATGGCGAGACCCGAGGTGGACGTACAAATTGAGAAGATCTCGCGAGGTCGTTCCGAGAAAAGAGAAACACGACAGTCAATAGAGAATAAGATTGAGAAAACCAACGACGTCTATCAGGCGTTGAGCGACTGCAGTGACTGCAGGTAGGGCCGCCGGAAATGACGAATGGCCACCAGCGAGACAGTCTTCATGGTTCATGACGCACTTCGCTGTACTTAATCCGGAGATTCACAAATGAGGCTGCCGCCAAGAAAATAGGCCTGATGGAAAATGGGCTTGATGGAGTATAAGCTTGATGGAATTCGATTACCTATATGCCAGCATGGTAGAATTCTCCCTGTCGTGATTGCTCAAGTTTGGCTTCGTTTTAGTTGGTTTCTAATTACTATGGAGGGTTTCCCGAGATTCTGGTGAACGATTTCCAGAAGTTTTAAATGACCCTGTGTATGTTGTGCAGTATGATGGAGAGCACTTGAGAATAATTGTCTGGACTGCATTTGTTGAACTCCTACACATAGACTGATCGCCCGGTCTGATACCTCAGCCGAGCCGCGCAAACAGCGGTAGTGAACTGGCGCCACCCCCCCGATTGTCTCACACACACGTCATGTGGCTTTTTGAAACCTGGTCGAGTATGACCTCATGATCGTCGAACAAAGGGCTTCCTTGAGAAGTAACTACCACGGAGGTCACGGGGGACGAAGATTGCGAGATTGCTGGACATTACGTGGATAACGGGCCCGGACAAGAGGGAAGATGAGATGGATGGTGCTTCCCCAGGCGTTGTGGTCCCTGCAATAGAGTCAACAACTCGAGTTGGGATGCATATGTACATGCATGCGCAGACAGGGTACTGACTACTGCAGATGGCGGGCGCTTCGAATATTGCCCTGCAGGTATTCAATGGTTGCCAGAGCATCAGTGTCGCAGAGCAAAAGAGCGAGTGCGGTGGCTTAGTTGGCAATGGCGACCTCGTGTTGAGGACGGCATAGCTTGCATCTGCGACAGTGTTTTGGTTTGCTACAAACATCTGCAGGGACAAAGGGGCACGAGATAGTCAAGGTAGGGCGACGGTGAGATGCCAGATCAGGCGCTCAGCCCGGTCTGTTGTTGGACTGTTGTGACGAATTGTTTGTTTATTGCTCGACACAAGGGCATGGACATCAAGTCTGTAGGAATTGACCAATTCACCTTTCTTGCCCGGCATGCCACAGTATTCTAGGAACGCCGGCTTGCCAGGTCAACTCGAAACGGCCAAGACAGGGCCGTGAGACGGGGCTGCATGGCAAACAACTGTCAAGCTAGAGGACATGGCTGGCTGGCTGGCTGGATGGCTGGCTGGAGAGTGTGGGTGGCGAGGTAATTTGTGGCTGATAAATATGCCAATAGACAGCTGTTACGTTTCCTTTGCTGATTACGGTACAGATTATGGTACTCGGGGTAGGCGCACGGGGAATTGCAGTGCGCCTAGGGGGATGGATGGGATGACACCTGTCAGGGAATCCAGAGATGCTGCCAAAAAAAAAGGGGGCCCTGGTGCGTTGTAAAAAGTCGGATTGAGTTTTTGTGTGCTTGGGAAGGGTGGGAACTGGTCGTGGTAGGGCAATCTGGGTTGTTGAAAAACGCATGAGCAGAACTGTTGGGAGAATATGCTCCGATGAGTCCGGTCCGTATTACATCACGATCGGCTTGGTGACCAAGGCGGGGGCTGCGAAATTAGGAAGAAAATACCTAACAATTAGAAGAGACAAATCGAAAGATTTCACAATGACCAACCTTGGAGGCAAACACAAGAATAGGCCGCTGCTGACTGGGCAAGGATGGAGCAATGGAATCGACCAAGCGTGGCACCATCATGGCTGGCAATCCACCCACTTCTGATGCTGGTTCTCTGCGGCGCGTATCAAGCCAGGTTGCCATGCCAGGCTACGTGTGAGTGGGCTCGACGCTTTGCTGATGCCGTAGGCATCCATCCATCCATCCCGTGGTGGTGTGGAGGATAACAACAGCCAGCCTCCTGTGCTGCGGAAGCGAGGAAGTTGCGGCTCCGGAAGAAGAAATATCGAGATACGCTTAGCAGAGCGTTTGGATCATGCAACAATGAAGCGAGCGAGACACCTAGGGAAAACAATTCAGCACATGGCATTCCACAGGAGGGATGGAATGGGAGGGCTGTTTTGAGCCTCACCTTTAGAGCCAGTGACCCGAAAAACCAGAAGAAGAAGAAGAAGCAGCAGAAGAAGCGAAACGGCGCACCAGACCGAGACTAGCTGGGTCTGTTGATAAGACGACGGAAAGTTTATTATACCTGTTGTTGGCCTCGCAGATGCGGCACCAAAGGATGCGCCATCGATGAGCAAGGTTCCATTGATGGGAGAGAGTGAGGAATTGACTACCCGTGCCACGCCCCCTCTCTCGTGCCTTAAGAGGGTGCTCCCCACCTAAACCGTCATATCACTTAAACTGTTATTTTTAAAGATAGAATTAATAATAACTTAATAATATAATACCCACTAAATAACACTATTATTTTTAAAGGAAAATAATTTTTCTAATAACCCTACCTTCCGCCTATCCCTAGTAACTTTTATAGCCTATTTAAAGACCTTAATACACACCTATTATACTATAAGCTAGTACTATAAAACCTTATAAGGATAAAAAGGAGAAAAAGGTGTCTCTATAAATATACCCACTTTTCTCCACTTTATAAGATTATATATCTCTATAAATATACCCACTTTTATTAAGTTAAGTTATAATATTATAATAATATAATTATAATATTATTAAACCTTAATTCTAATATTAGAGTTATCTATAATATAACTATAATATTAGAATAAGGTTATATAC
>MWMN01000068.1:103914-149017 GCA_002968875.1 Cordyceps cicadae | reverse complement strand
GCTTATAACCTATTAAAGTATATAAGGTTATTATAAAGTAGAAGATAATAAGACTTAGTAAGAAGTTCTCTTATAAGTATAAGAGAAGTAAAGGTTATTAATTAAATTACTTATTATATACTATTTAGTATAGGAAAAGGTTGCCCTTTATATAGTTAAGTACTTAAAAGTCTATTTAAGTCTAGACCTTTATTAAACATTAGAGATATAGTATATAACCTTATTCTAATATTATAGTTATATTATAGATAACTCTAGTATTAGAATTAAGGTTTAATAATATTATAATTATATTATTATAATATTATAACTTAACTTAATAAAAGTGGGTATAAGTGGGTATATTTATAGAGATGTATAATCTTATAAAGTGGAGACTTATTTTATCCTTATAGTAATCTAGAGTAATCTAGAAAATATAGTAGAGATAGGATAAATATATAAGGAAGGGGATTTCCTATAGATAGATAGACTAGATCTCTACTAATTAATCTAAGTAATAGTTTAACTATTAGGAGTAATCTCCTAATATAACTTATACTATAATACTGCTTACTAGCACTTTATATACACTCGACCTAACTTATAACCTAAGAAATAGACTTACTATAGATTAGGATTAAGCCACTATTATATAGGGTTACTAGGTGCCTAATAGGGTTTAC
This sequence comes from Cordyceps cicadae, assembly GCA_002968875.1. Lineage (NCBI taxonomy): Eukaryota > Fungi > Ascomycota > Sordariomycetes > Hypocreales > Cordycipitaceae > Cordyceps > Cordyceps cicadae. Next base: position 148,352 of record MWMN01000068.1, on the reverse strand, counting down.
CTAGTCCTATAAACCTCTTTCTATAGGTAAGGGGTGCTCCTTTTTTATATTATACTTATATACTTAACTATTATAGGGGTCTTTCTAGCTCTATAGACGATTATTCTATAATTTACCCTTATATTTATTATGTCTATCCTCTTAAGAGACTTATTACTAATTATAAAGGTAGGGTAATAGATCCTATTAAATAGGCTTATAATCACTATAGTCTCCTCCCTACTAGGAGTAACTATCCCTATAATTACTAAAACTAAACACACCTTTATTATATTAGGAGAAAACGTCTTAATATTCACTAGCCTCCTTATTCTACTAATAAGGGTATACTTCCTAAAAGGGGTCTCTATCCTAGGGCTAGTATTAATCCCTATATAGAGATTATATGTTTTACACTCTAAGAGTCTATTCTATTATCTCTTTTTAGGCTTCCTATACCCTTTTAGCCCTATAGTAGTAGGTAAGTAGTAAGTATATAACACTATCTATAGTTAAGTTATCTATAGAATTAACTAGTATAGCTAGGCTTAGGTCTATATCTTAAAGGATATAGTAGGTAGTCTAGTCCTTATCTATACTACTAGCTTTATAGTAGAGAGACTTCTTCCTATTAAAGTACTATTAGAGTGTTAAGACGTCCTTTATAGTAAAGGAGTATTAGAGAGTCTACCTCTTTTATAATAGTACTATAGTTATATTTAAAGTATTCTTATAGGAGTTTAATCTATAGATTTAAATCTTTTCCTAACTAAATTTTAGTAGATTCTAATAGACTAATAAACTAAGTATAACTATCTAATTCCTAGTTAGAAAGTAGACTAAAAGCTATATTCTAGAGAATAGCTTCTATACCTACCTAGTTAACTATCTATTTAATCTAGTTAATATATAAGATAATATCTATCTTCTTTAAGTTATAGGCTAGGACCTCTAGCTTAAATTATTAGTAGAAGCTAGGAGGTGGTTTATTCTAACTATTCTAACCTTACCCTAAGGATATAGTAGGGGAATATAGATAAGAATAGTGACTTTCTTAATAGTTATAGTAGTCTTTATAGTGGTTATAGTAGGCCTACTAATATAGTAAACCCCTCCTATAGTATAGTAATAGCTAGGTTTAGGGTAAGTAATAGGGATATAAGTAATAAGAATTATTTCTAATAGGGGATTTAAGGGGATTATTAGTGTTAGGCCTAGTTAAAAAACGTTAGAATAGATCTACTATATTAAATAAGCTATTTAATAGTGCCTAGCTTCTAATTAGGTCCTATAGAGTATAAACTTTAAGTTATTACTACTCTCTAGTCTATATACTCTAGATAATCCTAATAGCTAACTTAACTTTAGTACTATTAGCTTCTAGGATAGGGTGGAGTTTATAATATATGTTTTTAGCTACCTCCTACTTAGTAATCTAAATCTATATAGTGTCTACTTAATAGTCTAAGTTAGTATACTATATAGGGGGTATAGGATCTATTATAATATTAGGTTAATTAGAGGATAATAAAATATAAAAGGGTAAGCTAAAAGTAATATTAGTAATATTAATAAGGAAGGTTATATAAGAGGGTAAGGTTATATAAGAGGGAGGGCTAGGGGATAATAATATAATATAGGTTAAGGATTCTATTCTAGAATTAATAGGGGATAATAGTCTTAAACACTACTATTAGAATTAATTAGGCTAAGCTAAGGTTAGTAATTATTAAAGAGACTTAAAAGGAGCTAGTAATAGTTTCTATAGGGTTAGAGTATTCTTAGTTAAGGGTTTTTTAGATAGTAAGTCTTTTTCTACTAGGGATTATTAATATATTCTTACTTTCTATAGCTCTCTTCTTTTAAATAAAGGAGGCCTAGTTAGGGGTTAAATATATAGTTTAAATAAATAATATTATCTAGGAGGTATAAATATAGGGGTTATATCTTCTTCCTTAGTTAGTAGGAGTAGGGTTTACTTTATTTATTTTTCTTTATAAAGAAAGTATAAAGGGTTAACTAAACTACTTTAAGAGGGAATTAAGGTTAATTAAAATATAGTTTCTAAGGGGGTAATAAGGTCTATTTATTTAATAAAATAGCTATATATATCTTAAGGTTTAGTTTTCTTTAATTATAGTTTTATTATAGATTATAGTATATTTAATAGATTTATTTAAATAATTTAAAGGTAAAATTATTAAAGAAAGTAATAAGTTTTTAAACTAACTAGAAAGGCTTAAAAAAAGCTATATATTTTTAACCTATATAGACTAAGTAGGAAGAAATAAATTTCTTAAAGCTAAAATAGTAATAGAAGTTAAAGATAGTTTATATCTAGAAAGATATACTAGGACCTCTTCTTTTATTTCTTATAAAAACACACCTATACTATAGTATTAATATCTTAATAACCACTAGTTTATTTTAGCTATTATTAGGGTAGAATTAGTAAGGGAGAGCTAGGCTTAATCCTATAGGTTAATCTTATTTTCTTTCTAGGGAAGATTAATAGAACGATTTATCTTAAGCGTAATATAGGGAGATAAAAATTTCCTATTAATTAAGTTAGTAAAAAAGTAAAGGTATTACTACTATAATATAGCTTATAGAGTGAAAGAATAAGCAAAGTAAAGAAAGATAGTATAATAGTAGCTTATTCCTAATCTATAGTAGGTCTGTTTCTTAGGTAGTAAGCTAGGTTAAAATACATAAGAGTACTAGTAAGTAGTATTATAGTGTATAAGTGCTATTAGAAGATTACTCCTAATAGTAAAACTATTACTTAGATTAATTAGTAAAGATCTAGTCTAGCTATCTATAGGAAATCCCCCTTCCTTATATATCTATCTAATCTCTACTATATTCCTAGATTATACTAATCCTATCTAATCTATTAGCCTAGATTAGGTTAAGTCTATCTAATAAGTCTTCCTAGATTAGTTTAATCCTTTCTAATCTAGTTTTATAACCCTTAGTCTTTTTCTTACACTAGCTATATAGTGGCTTCCCACCCCTCCTATGTCTGGCTTCCTTTGTGTGTAATAGGCCGCCTATATAGGCCTCCCTGTCTGTTTATTATAGATAGCCGTTATATAGCTAGGCATAGACTAAAGAACCTAGTATAAAAAGTATAATATTTAAGGAAGAAAGAGGCTATAGAGGGTCTAAAGGTAGTGACTAATAAGGGGCACCCTACTGACTCAGCTAGGGAGGCGTGCCTGCTAATAACCTACCTACCCTACACATGTACAGGAGAGCTTTTCTATTATTAAGAGTCTAGGGGTCTTGTGTGGAGATTATTAAGATGGTATATGTAAGTAGTCTGCACGGTGTAAAAAAGTGTGGACATGATTTTCGCAATATAAGCCGAGTGCAAAGCGCGAAAAGGTCCCCTCGCCAGCGCTGTGGACGCAAATCTTCAGGACCGTCGCCTCCACCGTCGCCAAGAAGTTGGCAGCCCTATCACGGTTTTACGGCTCAAAACAGCCTGCCAGGCCGCCCCATTTAGCGCAGGTAAGAAATTTTAGATTAGCTGCGTAAATTACATTGGCCAAGTTTATTAGCTAAAGTATCGACAAAAAGGTCCAATATGCTTCAGCTTAGAGCAGGCTACGAAGTATGGCTTAGCTTGGCGTGGCGTGGCGAGGCGCAATCCCCACTGACCAAAACAGGAATGTCGTTATTCCAGGAGGACGAGTTGACCGTCGAGGCGAGAACTAGGTGGACTAACAGTTAGGATTAATTTATTGAAGACAAGGGGATTGAGCTTTGCATAGTCATGGCTAGTAAGACTGACTGGGAGGCCAGCGACAAGCCGGCGTAGCTGAAAGGCAGTGTTACACGCACCAGACCACTACGAGGAAAATCAGAGGAACAAATTAGCTTGTATGCAGCATTTCGTCATCAACATGGAAAACTGCATTGATGGGGAAGCTTGTGGGCTGGAAAACCTGGGGACGTGAAGTGCTAGCATTCGACGCAGGAGTGTTGCGGAATCAATTAGGACAGAGAGTTGGGAAGATGGCTTTCCACGTCAATATACCCTGGGTGCCAGGGTCTGGATTCTGGGAGACATTTTGTGGTGTTTGGCGATCGCCGGCGGGGGGCGAGCCACGATTGAATGGATAGGTTTCGTCGGCCTTGGAGGGCCTGAAGGTGGCGGAAGACGCGGAATGTCACGAGCCAGAAAGGTCGTCAAACGCTGATAGGGTCCGCATGTCCGCAGCATGGGTTGTTGAAGAACCGGCGACTGCTGGTTGGTGCTTGATGCGAGATGGTGTGTGATGTGACTGTTGAGGGGTCACTTGGTCGTATGCAGGAGGAAGGTCCTTGCTGGTGGGAAGAGGCCAGCCAGCCAGTCTAGCCAAGCCATCCCCTGTCATACTGTCATCGGCGTCGTTATCTTGTGTTTCCGCCGACATCTTTGGCTGTGTTTGGTTGTTATTAGTGGCCAGCCCAGCTTCAAAAGTCGTGTGCCCACCAAGCTGATCCCCGACTTGTGTGGCGAGCAGACTGGTTGAGTCCCCGCGTTGTCCCGACGCCACGGACGCCGAAGAGGGAAGGAAAAAGAGTTGCGAAAAATTGATAAGAAGCGCCTGGTCGCACTCTTCTTGAAGAGTTTGGGACAGGGGAAAGATCAACATGCACATGCGCGGCTGGGAGGCCTTTTGTCGTGTGCTTTTGGAGTTACCCGTTTGCCGTGGCTACCGTTTGCCAACGGGCAGACTCAGACTCCTTCCTGCACCATCAGCCCAGCATAGGAACTTCTTTGTTCCAACTTAATATTTTATATCGTCAGATCGCAAAAAGACGACAACTCATTACCAGAACCCGACACTAGCTACCCTGGTTTCGCCCGCCCGTCGAAGCGGGTGTCTGTGCGAAAGTCTGCGCTGGATCGGTGCCGCGGTGGGCATCCTCGATAGCCTAACCACCACCCATCTCCATTTGCCCGCGCCTGCCTGGCTGCAAGGGATTCGACTCGGCTCGTTCTTATTAGTCTGCCACTCGGACAGCGCATGAAGCGGAGGCGGAGGAGGAGGACAAGAAACATCCTGTGGCACCGGCGCGGTTTGACACCATCGATACGCACTGCATCAGACAGTGCTGGTCGAAACATTTACTTCGTCATTCGCGCCGCAGTTACGGACTTACTAATTCGCTTCTACTTTCCCGCCCAAGCCCCCCTGCCAATACGTCTACCACATTGTCGGGATACAACGGTCGACGGTATCAACAACAGCATCCACCTTTGAGCTGACGAGGATAGACGAGGGCTTATTTGTCCTATCTATATTCAGGGCACTACCTGGCCATTTCCACACTTTTCGCCCACCTTCTCCCCTGCCTGCGTGGCAGAAAAGAGAAGACGACAAGACGACAAGGACGTCGGGCTTGCTGTGGTTGGCTGCAATTGTGGACTTGTGCAGGCGGCAGGAACCGTGCTGGGACCGCTAAACAGCCAAGCTTCTGGCCTCTGGGCTATTCGCTGTGGATCTACTGTGGTTCTCGACTTGTGCTCGGCCTTTTTACCCGGCCAGGCTTCTTCACTTTCAGCGGGGCTACAGTGGATGAAGGTCCCCTCCATCCGCTGACTCGCCCCCAATTCGACTCGACGACCCGCTGTATCTCCTCCACTGTCGCTGCCCAGCCAGGTACTGCTGCAGGCGCCTACAGCAGCCATCATGTACTCACCCATGATGACCCCGGCCGTCATGGGCAGAGGCATGCTTCCGTACCTCCCACGGGCCCAACCGTCACCCTCGCGTCGCAAAAAGAAGTCCTCTGATCCCGACGGCAACTCTCTCAGCAAGTCCACTTCCAAGAGCTCCCGAGCGTCAAGCAGCGGCGAGCCGTCCCATGCCTCGCAGACCTCACACGACGCGCCGTTGAAGTCGGACCACCGCGCCAACGCCAACGCCGTTGCCGTGGGGCTTATTAACCATGATGACCTCGAACACGCCCGTCACCAACAGCACCAGCAACAACGTGCTGGGAAGGCCAGGGGGCGCCTCCGCGACGACATCGACACTGCCAACAACAACAACAACAACAACAACAACAACAACAACAACAACAAGAAGATCAACCACATCAACCGCAACAGTCACACCACTGATTGCTCCGCCGTACGCACCACGGCAAGCGGTCCGCTCCCTATTGGAGCTGGAGCCTCCCCGGACGCTAGAGGCACCCCACATCATCCTCAACACCACATCCACCACCATGGATCCCATCAAAAGCCTTGTCCGTCCGCCTCCTCCTCCCCTCCCTTGCCCTCAGCCTCTTCTCCCCGACCTGCGCAGCACAGCGCCTTCAAGCGCGCCTCCCACTCCCTCATCTCCCGCGGCAAGCATCACTCCGATGCCAGTCACCACCCACAGCTCCCCGACGTCGCTTCCTCCAAGCAGGCCCATGGGGCTGCTCACCACAATCTCTCGACGTCGCCTCGGTCTCCCACCGCAGCGCACATGAATGGCGCCGCGTCCGTACCCGACATATTTGCGCGCTCCTTCTCCGCCGTCACCACAAACATGTCCTCGACCGCCGACGCCTCCTCTAGCTCCCGCGAGAACCTCATCACCGCCAAACCCTTTGTCCTCCGCAATGGCCGCTCCTACATCAATGACACGAGCTTGCCCTACCCACTGCCCGCCGACCTAACAGAGCTGCATCGCCAGTCCATGCGCACCCTGCTGCTCATCCAGGTCTTTGGAAGCCCTGTCTGCTCACCAACATTCTCCAGCCGCCCGCCCAAGCGTGTCCTCGAGATTGGCTGCGGCTCGGGCTTTTGGTCCATGATGTGTCATCGCTACTTCAAGTCTCGCGGCCACGGCAACATCTCCTTTACCGGCATCGACATTGCCCCGCTCGCCCCCTCCGGCCCGATGATGACGGCAGCCACGGCTACCCACAGTGCCAGCCACCAATCTTCCAAGCCCGACCCGGAGATGAATTGGCGGTTCATCGGCCACGATCTGCGGCAACTGCCCTGGCCCATCGACGCCGAGCAGTTCGACCTCGTCATGGTCAAGGATATGAGCCTGGCCACCACGAACCTGCAACATCAGTACTTTGTCGACGAGTATATTCGCCTACTTCGGCCCGGCGGCGTCCTCGAGATCTGGGAATCGGACCACCTCATCCGCATGCTTCGTCCGCACGTCCCCGAAGGCAAGCTCTCCGGCGACGATACCGAGGACCAGGAAGCGGCCACTAGTCTTGGTGCCTACGTCATGAACGCCAACACGCCGCTTTCGGCGCCCCTGAACACGTTCCTCATCGAGTACAACCAGTGGCTTTCTCGTGCCCTGGAGGCGCGCGACCTCACTGCGGTACCGTGCACGCTGATCGGCCCGACGCTGCTGCAGGAGTCGGAGACGCTGACCGACGTCCGCTCGCGACGCCTGGCCATCCCGCTCAGCGAAGTGCGCTGGGAGCGCGAGGGTGTCGGCGGCGTCGTCGTCACCAAGGACGGCAAGGGCGCGGCGTCGCCGCCGCCGCCGCCCAAGGCGGAGAGCCGCGTGCTGTCCGCCGGGCAGGAGGCGCTCCGCCAGACGGCGCTCCTGACGGTCGTGCAGCAGATCCAGGCGCTCGAGCCGATCCTGCGCGAGGTCTCGGGCAAGAGCCAGGACGAATGGGACGTGTGGATGGGCAAGATGATGGGCGACCTGATGAGCGACAGCGGTACGAGCTGGGGCGAGTGTCTGGAGGTGGGCGCGTGGTCCGCCACGAAACGAAAGCGATGACGCCTGCGGGTTAGCTGGCGAGCAGCAATGACGGTTTACGACGGGTCTGTGGATGATGTTTGGATTTTGATACGGATAAGCATCTCAGCGATGAGCCATGTGAATTTTTTTGCTTCTTGGATTTTTTGGCTGTGTCATTTTTCGCTTTGGATAAAAAAAGTTGAAAAATTTCTTGCATATACGCCATGATACATGATGATACATTGCCGCCTCTGTGACCCTACGACTACGCGCCCGGCACGTAGCGCTTCCGTAATGTGCGATATCGCTTCAGATAATACCTAGATGGGTGATGTCAGCGTTGGGGGGAGTTTTTTTTGGTCCGCCACGTTGCGCGCGTCGCAGTCAAAATCATACAGCGCTTCGATTTCTACTCGTTCGTCAGTCAGCCCAATCGCGCGTCACTTTTTTTTTTCCACCCGCCCCCCGTTTGTCAACGCTGGCACGTACCCTTCTTCACGTATTCGGCCTGCCGGATGGCCTGCCGGATCTTGTCTTGGTCGCGCTCGGCCGCGCGCGCCATGAAGGCCTTGTGCAGGCGTGGCCGAAAGTAGCCGTAGCCGAGGGGATACTCGCGCCCGAGATGGAGCAGCTCTGCAGGGGTTGTAATGAGAAGAAGTGTTGAGGGCAAGAGAGGGACAAGACAGGGTAGGGGGGATGTTACCTTTGTATATGGCTATGACTTGATGGCGGAGAGACGGCGGCATGGTGGGTGGTTTGTTGGCGGGGGAAAAAGGATGAATCATACAGCGAGGAGAAAGGCGATCGAATGGTGAAGTGAGTTCCGCACTACCGCGGCCCCCACATATGAGCTGTGTAGGAAAGTATGTTCATCATGATTTACGATTAATTCAAATTGGTGGTTCTTAAAGCAAAAGTACAATTGAAGATCTGGATCGTAGACGGAGAATTCTCCTTCTCTCCCCATTTAGCGACGCACTTCATGACAACTTCGCTCCTCTACTCAATCACAGGGCGAGAGTCGCAAACGAACCTCGTGATTGCACTTCATCCTAACACCAGCATCCCCCTCTTCTCCTTCTCACTCTTGCCTCTTTAGTTTTCTGTGATACCGCAAATTATCGTTGAGCTTTGGCCTTTTCACCAGCAAGGAAAGTCTAAGTCGATACGGAAGATTCTAACCCCTCCATCGAAACTCGCCTGTTGCCTCTAAAGCTGGACGCTGCATTATCTGGCTCTGCGCAGCTTTTAACTCGGGGGTCGCCTCTTTGTCAAACTCTGCTGAGGAATTTGCAGCGCCGAATCCATCCAGCCTGACTATAAGAAAGCTGTCGTCTCCCGACCCGAAGCATTTGCAACATCCGCATTGCTCCCCACGCGTCACGCTCGCCACCATCCTGCTTAACACCCCGCTACCTGCTCGAACTGCAAAGCATAATCAAGACAGTCCCCAAGCGCAAGGCATGCTTCTCACTTCTATGCTCAACAAGATGCTAATGCTTCCCCCGATAGATATCCCCCAGGAACCCGAAATTGCCACTTCAGGGCCCTTGCACCATTACCCCACCACCAATTCAATCATGTCTGTCCCCCAGGTACCCGAATCCAACCAGGGCATATCAAGCGATGGGGCCTCAATGAGCCGCCGAGAAATTCTTTTTGAACTTCGTTGCTTTCAAGAAGCTAAGCATCGACGGCGAGTATGGCACTACGATGCCTGGCCAGGCTGGATCCTGAACAGCTTTCACCAGCCCATCAACTTCGACAGCCTGGAGGGCCTTCGCATCGAGGACGCTGACAATTGCTGCAATCGCACTGCGCCTATTTTTGCCCTCCGGGACATGCCCAAGACTGCAACTCCGCCCGTCAATGACTTTGGCTCACGAAGGCGTTTCATGGAGTACTTTTGCATTCAGACGCACAACTACATCTATAGTCGGTGGTTTCAGCCTTACAGGAGTGAAATCGATCACGGACAGTTCCTTACCAGAATGAATCTTCCTCCTCGTGCAAAACTCCCGCCAGGCACGTGCTCACCTGCTTTGGTAGACTGGGTGCGCAAGCTCAGTGCCAATTTGATTTCCCGAGTCAAATATGCTAAAGAGCACGAGAAATCTGAAGACGAAAAAGAAATGGGGCAAACGTTGTACTGTCTTCAGCCCTTGTTCCAAGCTGTTGCGCTTTCTATAAGGATTGACACGATCAAGTCACTACATCTAGACATGGCGGCTTGCCCAGTCCTCATCGTTCGCACGGGCATTGAAGAAGGGCTGAGCGCCCCAATCACTCTAGACAGCATCCCGGTCAACAAGAGGCTGAACACTTGTGTCGATCACGATGGTAGCGTTTCGGCTGTCGAAACGACCCTTGCAGATGCCATCACATTCCTCCTCGAACTCGAGCTGCGTGAGCTGGAAGCTTTTGGACCACGGCCCGATCCGAAGGAGACAACCCAAAACTTGACCGAATACTTCATCATCGCGGGCGTAGGCTGGGAGGCTCAAAGGTTTGGCTGGGATAAAGAGATGGGGCCTCTCAATGGCCCGTCCTCAACTTGGGTGGACGAGAAAAAGCACACCACCTGGGAAGGGGAGGGGCGAGACTATGACGAGTCTCTTCGCCGCAGCGAGCAAACTTCGTTGAGAGGCACAATGACAGAACAAACCAGGATTGTCACAAATTGGAAGGAATCACTTGGCGAGGACGTGCTGAACGAGGAGAACGATCCGGGGGAGTCATATCCGGTGCCAGTAGAGAAGTTCCACCAGAGGGCCCAATGATTCACATGTATCGCTGACAGAGTGAGCTACGTGATGAATGAAAACATGATAACTGAAATAAAAGTCCCCCGGGGCAGTTCTCCCTATTCCTGCGTTATTAGAGGCTGCTTGATACGAATAGTTGAGATGGTCAGTAGTGAGTGTATGGCAGCCTCTAGTACACTGGGTGGCAATATGTATTTGCCCCCTGTTGGGTGGATTATTTATCTTATGTCTTTTGTGTTATCTTCAGTATTGAATCTACTTTTTAGATCCCAACTATCTTTAGTATTCTTTTTTTTTTTTAAAAAACAGTAATTATTTCAACTATGTTGAGGAGCTCATGTGCCTATCTTAGAGATAGGTCTAGGGGTTCACCACCCACTGTAAGAGGCGTGCTGTATCAGGTCCTAACAAGGTTTTATAAGTGCTGTGCTGTGCTGACACAGCGACCCTGTGTTACTGGTCAATCCGCCCCACTTTGACAACATCCCACTTCTATCCAGAGCTCGTCACGACAAAAAAAAAAGAATTCAAACCAAGGACAAGCGAGTCAACAACATTCTAGCCTCAAATATCGTGACCACAACACTCAGTCATGGCGACCGCTACAGATACTGTAACGGCAGCCGCCACGGCCAAGAAAAAGGCCACCGACCTCGCGCCCGAGAGTGAGCGATACCTCCGCTGCTGCGCCGACGTCGCCAATGTTCTGATCGAAGACCACGAGGCCACCAAGACTGGCCGTCCCAGCCGCGATATCAATCTCAATGCCCTGCGTAATAAGCTGGCCAAGAAGCACAAGTTGACCAACATTCCGCCTCTCACTGCCATTATCGCTGCCATTCCCGAACACTACAAGAAGTACATCCTTCACAAGCTCATCGCCAAGCCCATCCGTATGCTGCAGTCCGACTGATTCTTCTTTGTCTGACCATGTATAACTAATCCATTGCAGGCACCTCCTCCGGTATTGCCGTCGTCGCAGTCATGTGCAAACCCCATCGCTGCCCTCACATCGCCTACACCGGCAACATCTGTGTCTACTGCCCTGGTGGTCCAGACTCCGACTTCGAATATAGCACGCAATCATACACCGGCTACGAACCTACCTCAATGCGGGCCATCCGCGCACGATACGACCCTTTCGAGCAAGCCCGCGGCCGCGTCGACCAGATCAAGTCTCTCGGTCACTCGGTTGACAAGGTCGAATACATCATCATGGGCGGCACTTTCATGTCGCTGCCGGAGTCATACCGCGAGGACTTCATCTCTCAGCTCCACAACGCCCTCAGCGGCTACCAAACATCCAATGTCGATGAGGCTGTCGAGGCTGCTGAGATGAGCAATATCAAATGCGTCGGCATCACCATCGAGACGCGGCCCGATTACTGCCTCCAACCTCACCTGTCTGACATGCTGCGCTATGGTTGTACGCGGCTAGAGGTTGGCGTGCAGTCACTCTACGAAGACGTCGCTCGCGATACGAATCGAGGTCATACAGTCGCTGCTGTCGCCGAAACTTTTTGCCTGTCCAAGGACGCCGGTTTCAAGGTTGTCAGCCACATGATGCCGGATCTGCCCAACGTCGGCATGGAGCGCGATCTGGACCAGTTCAGGGAGTACTTTGAAAACCCCGCGTTCCGAACAGACGGTCTCAAAATATACCCTACGCTTGTTATTCGTGGCACTGGTCTCTACGAGTTGTGGCGAACGGGTCGCTACCAAAACTACACGCCAAACGGGCTCATCGACCTGGTCGCTCGCATTCTTGCCCTGATCCCTCCCTGGACGCGAATTTACCGTGTTCAGCGCGATATTCCCATGCCTCTTGTCACATCTGGCGTTGAGAATGGCAACCTACGGGAACTGGCCCTCGCGCGGATGAAGGACTTTGGCACTACATGTCGCGACGTTCGCACTCGCGAGGTCGGCGTCAACGAGGTCAAGAACAAGATCCGACCAAATCAGATCGAGCTTGTGCGCCGTGACTATACGGCCAATGGTGGATGGGAGACATTCTTGGCATACGAGGACCCCAAGCAAGACATCCTTGTCGGCCTGCTGCGGCTCCGCAAGTGCACTGAAAAGTACACGTTCCGACCCGAGCTTACCGCGCAGCCGACAAGTATGATCCGAGAGCTGCATGTCTACGGTACCGCCGTCCCCGTTCATGCTCGCGACCCCCGAAAGTTCCAGCACCAGGGCTTCGGCACGCTGCTCATGGAGGAGGCAGAGCGCATCGCCCGCGACGAGCACGGCAGCGACAAAATTAGCGTCATCTCCGGCGTCGGCGTACGTAATTATTATAGAAAGCTGGGTTACTGGCTCGACGGCCCGTACATGAGCAAGTGGCTGGATGGGCGTCCGGGGCCAGCAGAGGAGTAGGCGAAATTGCGCTTCTCTTGAAAATATAGAATTCGGCTCGGCGTTTAGGATTTTGGCTAATAGGAGCATGACGGCGATGCACGCAACTGCATCATGACATATACCAATGAAAGCACGCACGGTCTCGCCTCGTACATACTGCACAACGTCTTTTCTTCCTTTTCAGTACATGCGTGTCTTGGTCCTGCCAAGTATATCCTAGTCCGATCTGAGCTTTCCTACCCCGCGGCCGGGTACCGGCGCCGGTGCGGAGTGTCCACCCCAGATTGATGTACCTGATACTTATTAAGCTATCAGCGTGAGTCTCCTGCCCTACAGTCTTCGCCTCATCTCATCGCTCTCAACCATTTCCTTCATTTTTCGTCAATCACTTTTATCGAAATTCCTCAATTAGTTGGAGCCCCCATGACTCGACATCTTCCCGACCGTGCAGCGTCGGCTGCCCAGATCCGGCCTGTGCCTTTTCCTGAGCTGCCAGCTGCCACACCCGCATTCCAACGTGGCATCCCTGAGAATCTTGTCAAGCCGTGGAAGCTGCCTCGGCAAAAGGTGTACATTCTGCATAACGCCAATGTTGTAGATGTAGCCAGAGGCACCATCATCCCGCGTCAGACCGTAACCCTGCGTGACGGACTCATCGAGTCCGTACAAAACACGTCCTGTTACTCCCGCTCCGATCTCTCAGCCTCAGCCGAACTCATCGAAGTCAATCTTGAAGGATCATACCTCTGCCCGGGCTTGATCGACTGCCATGTGCACCTTACAGCCGTGGCGGGCTCCACATCGCTGGGCTTTGACGTTGCCGATATGGCCGTGTCATACTTCCGGCAGCCCTTTCTATGTGGTCAGATGCTGAGCCGTGGCTTTACATCAGTGCGTGACACGGGTGGCGCGACGTTCGCGCTCAAGGAGGCCATTGCCGACGACGTTTTTCCTGGCCCGCGCATCTTCATCGCCAACAAGGCGATATCGCAGACCGGTGGCCACGGCGATGTCCGTAAAGCGCATGATAAGGCGGGTGGTGACTGCTGCCAGTGCGGTTCTCAATCCTCTATCTCCATCGTTGCGGATGGTGTGCCAGCTTGCCTCACTGCGACGCGGGAGCAGCTTCGCCAGGGTGCGGACTTTATCAAGATCATGGTGGGCGGGGGTGTGGCCAGCCCGACAGATCGCATTGAGAACACGCAGTTCACGGCGGCCGAGATCCGGGCCATCGCGGACGTGGCGGAAAGCTACGGAACTTATGTGACGGCGCACGCCTACACGCCCAAGGCGATCCGTCACGCCGTGGAGAATGGCGTCCGCGGCATCGAGCACGGAAACCTGCTGGACGCGGAAACGGCGCGGTACATGGCAGCCCACGACGTATGGTTGACGCCGACGCTCATCACGTACCAGGCCATGGGCGAACCAAAATACGGCGGCTTCCTGCCGCCCGAGAACCAGGCCAAGAACCAGCAGGTGCTGGCGCAGGGCGTGGCGAGCCTGCACATCGCACGCGACGCGGGAGTCACGATATGCCACGGCTCCGACCTCCTCGGGCCTCTGCAGGCTGAGCAGTCGCGCGAGTTCGGCCTCCGTGCGCAGGCGCTGTCGAGCGCCGAGGTGCTGCGCGGCGCCACGGTGTACGCGGCGCGCATGCTTCGGCAAGAGGACTCGCTGGGTCAAGTGCGTGCGGGCTTCGCGGCAGACCTGCTGGTGCTGGCGGCAAACCCGCTCGAGGACGTCAGCGTGCTGGACAAGCCGGAGAAGAGCGTTCTGGCGGTGGTGAAGAATGGACGGGTGTATACGAGTCGCTGGAAGGCGCTTCCCGAAGACGTGAGACAGCCGGGGGTGATGGGGGGCTAGAGGAAAGACTGCGAAGGAAATGGAGGCGCTGTGATGCTGAAAATGTAGTGGTAGGGGTGAACAAGGCGGTGCTTGAAGCTTTTTGATCATTTTGTTGCTTGCACTAATGATTTTAAGGTTGAACTGGTTCTTTAAACAACTTGACTCTGGCTGGTCGGTCCTTTTTACATTTCTGTCAAATGACGTGACGCCTCACATTTCCTAAACCCTGAACATCGCCGCATCAACTCCCCTGCCATGCTTAGTGTCGGCGAGGTCCCCCCTCCACCGGCCATCTTCCCTGTCCATGACATCGCAGCCGACGTGTCGTTGTCCCGAATCATGTGCCGCCAGACTTGCTGTAAAGTGTGTCGGTTGCTGTGAACTATGCCGGTTCTCCTCCGGCACGCACTTCTGGTGCGTGAACGCCATGCACTGCGCCCACAGATACTACTCGGAAGCACCGTATTCAAGATCCTCTGCGCAGAAGTTGTTCTGGCAGATGATGGGTGTGGCTCCCCCCGGGGGGGGGGGGGGGGGGGTTCGTATGCACCTGGTACTTGAAATTGGCCCCCCCGGCCCGGGGCCCTGCCGGTCGCACGATGACCGTATTGTAGCCGCCTTTCTCATTCAGACGGGTTCTTGGTGGAGTTTTACATCTTCGAATGCCTGTTCGAGCTTCTTACACGGTTCTCGGACGGTGGCCGGCTGGGTACGGGCGAGGGCCGCGGCGGCGGCGGCGAGCATCTCGGCGTGAATCTTCTTCCCCTTGTCACGAAGTCTCTGTAGTGGTGCGGCGTCCGTCGTGTCTGGTTTGAACATGTAGGATAAATTAAAAGGAGAAGATGTACTATAAATGAAGAGGAGAAGAAGCAACCGCAGAGCGAAAAACAAAAAAAAAAAAAAAAAAAAAAGAAGAAGAAGCAAACACCAGCCTAGCAACAGTCGAGAGGGCTGGAGGCTGCCAGCTGGCAGCTGGCAGCTGGCAACTGCCCAGCTTGCACTTCCTCTCTACCTAGAGCAAACGGCGGCAGTTCGCTTTCAATTCTCCTCCCAGAAGGTTCTAGATTGTTGTCTCCCCCCTCATTTCCCCCCGTCCCCTTTTTGTTTTCACAATGTCGAGCGACATGTCGCACTTTCAACGGTCGGATCAGGTAGGTCATCGTCTCCATGATCACGTGTTACAGGCAATTCGAGAGCGAGATTCGACTTTCCGTCCTCTACCCGGGCTGGCGGACGGATACGAACACAGGCGGCGTGCTCCCTAGTATCCAGTCGCCCTGGACCAGACCCTATGTCGTATGACGGATGCTGGATGTACGACGCTCACTACGTAATGCGCACGGTCCGTATCTTCTGTATCTTCTGTATCTTCTGTATCTTCTGTATCTTCTATATCTTCTATATCTTCTGTATCTTCTATATCTTCTGTATCTTCTATATCTTCTATATCTTCTATATCTTCTATATCTTCTATATCTTCTATATCTTCTATATCTTCTATATCTTCTAGATCTTCTAGATCTTCTAGATCTTCTGGATCTTCTAGATCTGTTATATATCCTGTGTATCCTATGTCCTTTCAAGTGCCTCTGTCATTCTGGGCCAAGAATGGACTCGGAGGTTGTGGTGTCAACGGGTGCCTAGCTAACGTAGAGGAAATGGCAGAAGGGGGATGAGCGGTGCACATGTGTCTTTTTTGAAAGAAGGGATTCGAAATTTCTCGAAATGCAATTGCGGTGCTCCTTCCTTTGCGTCCTTTTTGGAAGGCCCGGTCCCGCCCTCCGTCAAATCAGTGTCAAGCTTGTTGAAGTTCTCAAACAATCTGCACATATAAAAACATGAACATTGGCTCGGGAAACCATTCGAGTCGGGCGAGATTTCTGTCTCCTCAATATCCGTGGCCTGTCGTGGCATCAAAAATTGCACTAGTCGAGTCGGTTTGTCTATCGTTCTTCTTCGGTGCCGCATTAAAGTTGATGACATTTTCCTTAGTCACTTCGGCGATGCAACGTCTTACGGGTGGAATTAACGCCCTTGCCGGCATCAAATTCCTGAGGACCAGCTACGACAGGCCAAAGTTCTTGAGATGTCCAATCCAGCAGAGACCGACTAGTCAGGTTGGCTTTGAGACTGAGCATAATTTCAACCAGAGCGAAGCGTAATTTTCCACAACAGTTGAGAAGGCTTCCGACGCGTTGACATGAGCCGAGATGAGACCAAGGAATCGGCCACTGAGCCAGCAACCAAGTAGGGTTACCTCGAACGGCGGCGTCCAACAATCTAGTGCGGCAATTATCCTATGTAAGCCCTGCAACAGCGACACTAGTAAACGCCACTGCGATGAACCAGATTAAGCAGCATGCAAGCGACAGGGCGACCCGGGCCGGATGTCTAGAGGGTGATATCGGCCTGGAAGCGCGAGCAGCCGCCCGCCAATGAAGAAGATGGCGCAGCCGAAGCGACTGGCGGGAGTAACTCTGCTAAGCCCGTCGTATAAGTCAGGGCCCAGATACGACACGCCTCAGTGGTCCGGCTCGCAGCAAGCTGAACAGCTGGCCCCAGGCACCTTGCCTTTTTTGCTGGGGCTCGAGCGAGTGGTTTGCGTCGTCAGTCGTCTGCAGCGTCTACAGAAGCTGGGCGCTCCACAAGCCACGCGCAAAGGTCCAAATATCCGAGAGACTGCAGTTGATCCTTGTATCAAGGAATTGCGCGCCTGTCTCTGCCAAGAGCAGCGGATGATGAGGGGTTGAAGATGGCTCGCATCGACCGAAGTTGCGGCTTTTCTTGCTGCATAAAATAACCCTGGCTCTTCCACCCTCCGCAATGTCAATCAATGTCAATGCCAATGCCCGCTCCCGCTCCCGCTCGCTGCTCGAATTAGGTAGGTGGTCAGCAGGGTGGGAAAAAAAGCCACGGCAGTTGTGAACGAGGAAAACGAGGCGAGGCAGCTTTTGGGGGTCCAGCAAAGCTTACAACGTTAGGCGATTTTTGAGCTCGCCAGCTCAACCTTGGCAGGCAAAAATCAATACTGACCTCCCTACCTACCTACCTATGTACCTTCCTACCTACCTAGGTAGGCGCGACATCGGGACGCCTTACCATGCTGCCAGCGGAATAGTCGGATCTCACCCTTCCAAACAATCATGCATGGTACTTGAATAACGCTGTTGACACCGACGCCCACGGCCACTCTTGATTCCATCCCTGCGTATCGCTTTCTTCATCTCTCTTCATCTCTCTTCCTCTCTCCGCATCTCTTCATCATCCGCATGCCTCTCAGCCATCCTTGATGCATAGGCGGGCGCGAGTGAGGACGTCCTAAACATGGTCGGCATCCCCACCAGATCACTCTCGTGCCTCACCTGCCGCCGCCGAAAGAAAAAGGTACGGCATCGCCAAAGCAGTCGGTTCAGCTGCAAGCATGTCGCTCGATAAATAAATTGCTAATTTCGGCCGCCACCAGTGCGACAAGACAACGCCGACGTGCTTGAAGTGCGAAAAGGCTGGCCTAGAATGTGAGGGGTATACCGACGGGCTAGTCTGGGTCAACCGAACAGTGGACAATCGCCCCAAGCTGCAAATCCGAGCCAGGCAGCAGCAACAGCCACAACAGCATCATCAGCATCATCAGCATGCTTCATCCTCGGTGCATGGCCAGCAATTAATTGTCCGAGATGACTCCTCCGCCTCCGATGGCAGCAGCCCCGGGTCGGCCTGGATGATGGATCCAGCCGATGATGTGGTCCGCTCGCCCGACATCCTCCTGCCGATGCATCTAGCTCGCTCCGCCCGGGAGCAGCTCTACATGGGCTACTTTGGCTCGACGCTACTTGCCGCGGGGACGACGACGCCCTCAGATGCAGCCATGAGCTTTGCATCGATGGGCTGGACCAAGCACATTGGACCACTCTACGAGACGGACCCAGCTGTCCGATGCGCCGCCATGGCCACGTCAAGCGCCATCGTCGCCACGCTGCACAACGACAAGCAGCTGCAGGTCAAAGGTATCCAGGCCTACAACGGTTCTGTCATGGAAATGGTCAAGGGTCTGAAGAGGACCGATTGGTATAAACGCGATGGATTGCTCACAGCAGCTCGCATCATGGCGACCTTTGAGGTGACTTTGCATCACCGCTAGCCCTCAACAAGGCACTTTCTGACAACGTATCACAGTTATTATTCATTTCCAAAGATAAAGATACCCCCGAGCCCCTGGCTTGGCGAGGCCACAACCAAGGTCAACAAGCCATTTTCCTGGCCCGCGGCCCTTCGGCATTTTCTTCGGGGCCAGCGCATCAATTGTATGCGGATGCTCGCATCAACATGGTACGTCCACAACGCCTCTCATCGTCATTTTCCTGCTAATTGTCTGTAGGTCATGCTCTCCATGGGTCAACGAAAACGCTCTCCTTTTGCAACCCCGGCGTGGGATAAGATCCCATGGCTGAAGCACCCGAAAGCGGTCAAGGACGAGCTGATCGACTTGATGCAAGACATACCCGAGATCCTCGAGTACATTGAGGAATTCAAAATCTCAAAAGATGCGGACCGGCGACGAGATCTAGAAATGCTCATCATGAGCCGCAGCAATGAGGTGCAGGCCGATCTCGATTCGTGGGCTGCCGACCGTGGCGATTCCCTGCAGCGCTTCGACTGCTTTGCCCACATCGGGCCTCTAGAGCCGCCGAGGAACGACACCGAGTACGCGTTCCACCACATGACGACGATTTACTGGTTCACGGCCGGCATGGTGTCGTGTATCAAGAGCTTCTTCAGCTCGCGGCAGGGCGAGGAGCGAATACCGGACCGGCCACCAGGGTGGTACGCAAGCTACGCGGGCACCGGCCCCGGCTCGCCCGGCTCAACAACGACCATGAATACTGCTACCCATGACGACAACGACGGCCAGTCTCCCTCGTCGACGACCTCGGCGACTGGGGTGTCAGCCTCAGAGCACTACCTGTGGGAGTCGGCCGTGTACGCGACGCGCGAGGTCTACGCCATGGGCTTCTTCTTCGCTCCCGACGCCGGCGTCGCCCATTCGGCCGCGGGCCTCATGTCCCTGGCCGTCATCCTGCGGTACTACCTACACCCTGCTGCGTTCTGTGTCCTGGGAAACGAGGTCGAGATCCTGCAGAGCCTGTACGCCGTCCCGATCCTGGGCATCCCCGTCGGGCAGCTGCTACGGCGCATCCTCGGCGGTCATCTACCGCCTCTGGTCGCGAACTTGGGCGGCCCTCGGGTCAGCCACGGCCTGGGGTGGTTTTGAGTGCATGGTCCGGGTATTGCCAGTCGAGTGGCGTTTCATCTGCACAGGGTCCGTTATCCTTGGATGTCGATTTGTCCTCTTTAATGCACTACCGGCCTCATTCTAATCCGATGCTTCGGATATGGCGTTCATTTTTGTTGTACCTTTCTATTTTTTTTCCTGTTCTGACTTGGTGTTCTTTTTCCTTATCCCTTCTCTTGTGTCATTTGTTTTTCTCTCTTAGTACATCAATGTGGCGGATGTCTACATGATTAGATGACCAGGAAATGATTACGCGGTGATTGGGATCGAAGAGCAATTTTGAAATGATGAGAGGAAATGGAACAGCTGGAACAGCTTGCAAGACGCGTGTGCGCCCGTCAAAACGGGCCTTGATGAAGAACTTGACAAAGATTAGCCAGGATGAGATTCTCTATTGGGCAGTATCTACGGATACAGTCAACACAAGTCACTTATTAGGGATCCCGCTTTTTTTCGCCTAAATACAGCAAACTCTTGACAGCTATTCACACGTCATCCGCAGTCCAGCCGTTTCAACACACAAGTCTGTTCTTCGTTATGACGCTTTTACCGCTTTGACAACCATCAAGGTCTCATGTATCAAGTCAGACTAGCAGTACCATGCTCACCGCGCTGGCACGCCGTGGACAGGGCAAAATAGCCCAACCAGCGTCTAATCACACACAAGTCAAAACAGCAAAGCAACTGCCGTTGGCCAACAGCCAAGGCGGCGGGGCCCCGGAGCTTTTCCTCCCGAATGCCTCTTTGGGCTAAATTACGGACTTGATTGGGCCACTCCTAAACAGCTATAAAAAAAAAGCAAAAAAAATGAACAAAAAACACAAAAAAGCAAAAACAAAAAAGAACTAAAAAAAAAAAAAAAAACATGTTTCCTCTTTCCGCCTTGCAGAAGCATCTCGTTCTTTGTCTGTCCGGGCCTGGCAATGAAGAGAGAGAACCTTATTTTAACCCCGCCCCCCGTCCCATCCACGGAGTCAGGTCCGGCACATCAGCCTACGAATAGCCTATGACATCTGACCGCGCCGCTAAATGGGCGGGCACTAGTATCATAGAGCTAATAAAACCCAGTGGCCGGATATGGCGAAAGTGTGAATCTCGGTTTTTATCTTTTCTCTTCATTTCCTACATCCACGACCGCGCACCCGAAAATCATGACCATCGCAGATCCTCTGCGAGTTCGTTTTCCTAAGCGCCAATGTCAGAGCCACCACCATTGCGGCCGCTGCTCCCGGCGGCGACCAGGAAGCGCGACGTGACGTCGGCGGCGGCGGCGGGATCACCGGCTAAGACGGCGAGGACTCGCCTGACCAAGATACCGAACATAGCCGCCGCCTGTGATAACTGCCGCAAGCACAAGACCAAGGTACGCCTGCTGCGCAACAAACCGAACCCAAGCCCATCGACATACGCACACCCCGCCCGCCTGCTTGGCCATCGCCACCACGGTGCTATACATGCAACCTCTCTCACGAACCTTCTGAAGAAGAGCAGATCAGCCTTTCGCAACGTGAACCATGTTACTTACCAACCAGCTAGTGCTCTGGAGACCGCCCCGCGTGTCGGCGCTGCGCCCAGCGTCGACTACCCTGCGCCTACGCCGCGCTCCCCGGCGAGACGGAGGCCCAGGCCGTGCGCCGCGGGTACCGAGCGCTGCGGGCACGCGCTACCGAGCACGAGGAGGTGGTCGCGCTGCTGCGGCGACTGCCCGAGGCGGACGCGGGGAGCTTACTACGCCGGCTACGCGCCGGAGCGCCACTCGCAGCCGTCCTCAACCAGGTCCGGGTCGGCGACGCCCTCGTGCAGATGGCAGTCGCACCGGAAACGCGATTCCGATACGTGCTCCCATACCGCGCGGAGATGCCCGCGGCGTGTCTTGGCGGGAAGAGCAATGTGTACCTCGAGGCGCTGCGGCTGTACGAGGCGGCCTCGGTGATACCGGCGTCGGACTACGACCAGAGTGGGCAGCGGCGACCGCTCCTCCTTGACAATTCTCCAAGTCAAAAGCGAGGGCCCCCGGCATATCCCCAGCGTGAAAGCGACGTAGCGTACTTGACTCCGTTCCACGCTGCGCGCCTGGTCGAGCCGCGCCTCACAGACGTCCACATCGGGCCGTGGACGCACACGTGCCAAGACGAGGCGATGATGCGCGAGCTCCTGGCCATCTTCTTCCGCTGCGAGTACCAGTTCACGGCGGCGTTCCACAAGGACTACTTCCTCGAGGACCTGGCCGCGGGCCGGACCGAGTTCTGCTCGTCCCTGCTGGTGAATCTCGTGCTGGCCTACGCCTCGGTAAGTGCGGGAGAGGAGGGGAGGAAGAGTCGCGGCGGCACTGTCCGATATCTCTCAGAAAGCTGACTTTTCGGAACGTAGGTCTGCAACCCGAACCTGCCGAATCGCTCCGAGTACTGGAACCCGGATACGTTGGCGTACCGCTTCCTGGCCGAGGCGCGTCGCCTGTGGGAACTGGTGGCGCGCGAGCCTCGCTTGACGACGGTGCAGGCCGGCATCCTCTTCAGCGTCTTTTACAACCTCTCGGGCCTCGACGAGGTCGGCCAGGCCTACCGCATCCACGCGGTGGCGCTCGCACGGGAGCTCGGCATCATGGACGGCCCCAAGCCGGGAGACTCGGCACGGACGCAACGCGGCAAAGCCTTTACCGCCTGGACCATGTACAGCTGGGAGACGTACGTTTGACTCTTTCTTCTCCTACGCGCCGGTTTTCCTAGACGCTAACAGTGGGCTCAAAGGCTGATCGCGTTTTCGTTTCTTCATCCGCCGCTCCTCAAGGACGAGCCCCAATGGCCGCTGCCTGATCCAGAGGAGGATCCCGACTGGTACGGCCAGTTATGGGTGCAGTATCCGGCCAGCGCGACGCGGGTCTCGCTGCGCTTTGAACAGGTCTTCGAGAGGAGGGCGCGCTTCCGCGTCATCATGCACGAGTTTTGCGAGGAGGCGTACGGCACGGCGCTCGGCGTCAACAGCTACAAGGCGGAGGGTCTACGGCGCAAGCTGCAGCGCTGGTTCGAGGACCTGCCGCATTCGCTGGATCCGAGGAACATTGTGCAGCCTGCGCAGCTGCAGATACAGTGAGTGGACAGCGGCGGATCGCGAGGTGCAATGCTAACCCGGTCGCAGTATGTACTACCACCACCTGCTGCTCAGCATCTACGAGCCGCTGCTCGAGGCGGGCTTCGCACCGTACCAGCACACGCCAAGGGAGGTTGTGGCGTCGTCGCGGCGGTTCATGCACACGCTGGTGCGAATCTACTTCCTGCGACACGGGTACGAGGCGATGGACCTGTTCATCGTGGTGCCGCTGATGGTCCTGGCGGACGAGTGCCTGGAGCGGATGGCCCGCGCCGGCGCTGGCCTGTGGGACGAGGGTGACGACGAGGCGGCGCTAGATGAGCTGCGGGCGACGCTGATGCTGGTGGCGCGGGGCCTGCACGAGCAGCGGCGCAACCACTACCTGGGCGAGGCGCTGTGGCGGGTGCTGCGCGGCAAGATGCGGCGGGAGGAGCTGGCGCTTCTGCGACGGGTGATGGGCGTGGACGGCGAGCAGCTCGAGGAGGAGCAGCAGGAGCCGGCGCAGGTGGTGCGCAGCCACTGGCCGGTGAGCGTGGTCAAGAAGAAGGAGGAGGTTGAGGCCAAGACGCTGGGGAATCTGGTCGAGTGCTATGGTCGCTTGAACGTGGATGGTGACGAGGCCGAGGATATGCGGATAGACAGGTGGGAGAGCAGATAGCTCGAGAGAGAAGTGTCTGTCGATGTAGGGCTTCTTTGTACATTATTCAACGTTGGGTACCTGCTGTATTAGTAGTGGCGAGGAGGGATGCCAAGCTGCTGGCTGGGTGATGTTTGGACTTTTGATCCTCGGAGGTTGAGGCGTCGATGATGGGCCAGAGTTGGTATATGCCGGTTTATGAATAGACACGTCGGTTTGATGATTTCCGGGGAGATTGAAATGCTCAGCTTGGTCGATTCATCACGATAACTGACTCCCGACGTTTGCCGTTTGTGGTTGGTAGCTTCAAATAATGCACCCACTACCTGCCTTGGTAGAAAAGAAAAGAAAGTGGATGAGGCTCTGTGGGTTGGGTGTTGGGTGTTGGGGGGGGGTTGGCTTCAAGGCCCTCTCTGAAACGGGGGTCAGTGGCTGGAACTGTGGCAGACTGGGTTGTGGACACAGTGGGCAGGGCACCTGCGGCGCTGGACCCAGCCAATGGCTGGCCCACGCACGAAAACGAAGGGGAAAAATGATTCGCCGCTGCAGGCACTTTGCACCAGTTGCACCCAAGTCTGCAGCCGGTAGAACCCGATCACGACTCGCTGCAAGCTCCCAACTTGTAAATTATCATTATTAGTCCTAGTAAGAAATAGCGACACGGTGGGTTAATAACGCTAAAAGATCCCCGTCCCAGCGCCAATTAATTCAGCACCCGGCGGCTGCACCACAACGCCCACTGAACTGGCTTCCTGCACAGGCACAAGCACGACCCCAATCCAGCCAACCAGACAGCTTCCCTCCCCGAAAAAAAGCCTCCACCGAAAAAGCTCCCTTTTACCTGTTCCACGACAACACACATCTCACATACCACATACACATCTTCTCGGTGCACATCCGCCTTCTTTTTCCCTTCCCTCTTCTTCCTCGCTGTCTCTCTCCATATCTCCCCCCCCCCCCCCCCCCCCCCCCCCCCCCCCCCCCTCTCACACCCTTTCGCAATGCAGGCCATTCCCAGATCCGCCGCTCGCTCGGCCCTCCGCCAGGTCTCGAGCCGCTCATACAGCTCCTCGTCATCCCCCTACTCCAAGACTGTCGAGAACCTGCGCATCAACGGCGAGACCAAGGTCCTCTTCCAGGGCTTCACCGGCAAGCAGGGAACGTACGTCACGTCGATCCAATCGCAGTTCCGCGCGGCTGGCTGCCCGTTGTGCGGACGCGCGATCCCACGGGTCCTTCGGAACCCCGAGACGCTGACTTGAACCCTCTTCTATAGCTTCCACGCCCAGCAGGCCATCGAATACGGTACGAGGACACGGCCGCAACCACCGCGACGCTCGGGAGACGGCGTCAATCCGAGGCAATGGACATGCTAACCCGAAATCCGCAGGCACCAAGGTCGTCGGCGGTACCAACCCCAAGAAGGCCGGCCAGACTCATCTCGATCTCCCCGTCTTCAAGAACGTCTCCGAGGGTGTCAAGCAAACCGGCGCCACGGCCACCGCTCTCTTCGTTCCGTAAGCGGCAGCTCCTCAACCCCGTTCGTGATGCAATTGAAGACCACAAACACTAACCAGCACCAAGCCCCCCTCTGGCCGCTGCCGGTATCGAGGAGGCCCTCGAGGCCGAGATTCCCCTCGCCGTCTGCATCACTGAGGGCATTCCCCAGCATGGTAAGTTGATTTCCACCCCCCAAAAAAATAGAAGCAAGCCAAAAAGTGGACAGCTAACCAGATTCTCTTCTCTCCCCAACAAAAGACATGGTTCGCATCACCGACATGCTGAAGACGCAGAGCAAGACGCGCCTGGTCGGCCCCAACTGCCCCGGCATCATCGCTCCCGGCCAGTGCAAGATTGGCATCATGCCCGGCTTCATCCACAAGCGCGGCCGCATCGGCATCGTCTCGCGCTCCGGCACGCTGACGTACGAGGCCGTCAACCAGACGACCCAGGCCGGCCTCGGCCAGTCCCTCGTCGTCGGCATCGGCGGCGACCCCTTCTCCGGCACCAACTTCATCGACTGCCTCGAAGTCTTCATCCGCGACGAGAACACGGACGGCATCATCATGATTGGCGAGATTGGCGGCGCCGCCGAGGAGGACGCCGCCGCGTTCCTCCAGGCCAACAACAACACCGTCAACGGCGGCAAGCCCGTCGTCTCCTTCATCGCAGGCATCTCCGCCCCTCCCGGCCGTCGCATGGGCCACGCCGGTGCCATCGTCTCGGGCGGCAAGGGCGGCGCCGACTCCAAGATTGCGGCCCTCGAGGCTGCCGGCGTCATTGTCGAGCGCTCGCCCGCCGGTCTCGGCAAGGCTCTGTACGACGAGTTTGTCCGCCGTGATCTGCTGTAAATTTTTATACCTTGTCGAGCTTTGGCATGGGGCTTGGTGGAAGGGACAACCTGCATGTTTTTTTCTTTTTTAATTTGGGCCTGTTTACCCTGTCCCGAGGAACACGACCGGCTGTCGACTTGCATGCGTTCCTTGGTTCTAATTTTTTTAAAGAAAGAAATAAGGGGGGAAAGACAAGGAGAACTGACGGGTTTCTCTGTGGTGAGCTTGTTCTGGGTGGAGAGATCCTCACGTTGCATGCAGCCAGTGTTATTACTATGTGATAGATATGGAACAATACAAAAATGAGACAGCCAGTGTCTGGTGTAGTGTGTGTGTGTGTATCAATATATCAATAGATGAATGGCATGGGCAGCAATGTCACCGCTGAGTGTGGCACAGATCTGTCTTCAAGACTGTTGGTTGTTCAAAATGGTCATGGTTTAATATGTACATGAGGCCGAGATCACACAGACTGTCCTAACCCCCTCCCCCCACAAAGCATCCCCCCTTTCGAATACATGGTGACCTTTTAAAATACATAGCGAAACTCTGGGTGCTCCTTGTCCGTGAGGTCCGCAAAGTCAGCCGACAGCCCGTCCGGAGCAGCGTCCTGCCGCGCACCCTCCCCCGCCTGAGCCTTGTCCTTTTTCGCGTTTGCCCTCCACAGATACAGCCTTGCGAACGCAAGACCTTTTTGTCAGCCAAACACTACAACCTTGACAAGAAGTTTCCCCGATTCAAGGAAAAGAACTTACGCGAGAAGGAGCTCGACCGCAATCATGAGCGCCAGGGAAATGTAAAAGGCGCGGAAGCCCGTCGGGTACCGCGGCTTCTCGCGGGCGAGGAAAAAGTGCGGCGCGGCGATCTGGCCGACGCTGTAGGACATGAACATCATGACCTGGGAGAAGGGGGGGGCCGGTTGTCAGGATACGAGGAAGTGAAGGGTCGGTCTGCTTTTTGGAGAAGGGGGACGTACAGCTGCGGTCGCTTTCTTGGTGAAGCCGGCAATGTTGGAGGCGATGAGACTCATGCACATGATGTACGGCACGGTGTTGACGTACAAGACTTTGAAAAAAGCATATGTCAGGTTCATCACGTCCAAAATAGGCACAGATTCCATCGACAAGACTCACTAAACATTGGTCCGAGGGCCTGCCTCGCCGGCAGTTCTACCACCAATGTCAGCTAACACGTTGTACAACTCACAGCACGAGCAAAGACGTACTCTCCACGAGGACGCTCCCGGTCAGGACGATGGTGTTTGCGATGACCATGGTCACGATTCGCATTCCGGGGATGGACTGCGCGATGAGCCCGGCCGAGACGACGGAGACGAGGAGGACGGCGTCGCAGGGGAACGAGATGATGACGGCCTCCCTGTCGCCGAACCCGAGTCCGGTGATGACGAGCTTGCCAAACTGTCTCTCTCTATTAGCCAGGGAACAATCAACAACACAGGAAAAGAACAAAAACAAAAGGCAACATGGGAATACGTGCCGCTGTCAGGCCGCCGCCCGGGATGCACTGCAGGAAGCTGTTGGCGCACAGCATCCAGACCTGGGGGTACAGCAGCGCCTCCCGGGCCTGGTAGCCCTTGTACCGGCGGTTCTCGATGCCCGTGTGATTCTCGATGACCTGTTTCCATCAGCCAGGGCTGTTTTTATCCACAGCCAGAAGGGTATGGCTCACCCGCAGCACCGCGACCTCCCGCTCGCGCTCCGTCAGGAACCACGCCGTCATCGGGGACGACGGCAGCGCGAAGAAGAGAAACACGCCCCAGGCGATGGATATCGGGCCAAAGATCAGAAAGATGAGCTGTTCATTCATCAGCATCCCCCCTTCACATCCCTCCCTACTCGCCGGGGGGGTGGTCCCGAGAACCCGGACTCACCTGCCAAGTCTTGTAGCGGCTGCCGTCAAAGCTCCCGCCCGAGACGGCGTACGTCACCCCGTCCGCGACAAAGGCGCCGACGCCCCCGCCGGCCCACCACATGGTCGCCCGCAGCGGGTGCTCGCGGCGCGTCCAGTACTGGCCGACCAGGATGGTCAGCACCGGCGAGATGCACGTCTCGAAGGCGCCGAGCACGAAGCGGCACGCGGCCAGCCCGGCGAAGGAGCTGGTCGCCGCCTGCGCCGTGGTGGCGACGCCCCAGCCGACCACCATGGCGCCAAAGTACCGGCCCGTCGGCAGCCGCTGCATCAGCCGCGCGCACGGGTACTGCGCGAGGAGGTAACCAAAGTAGAAGATGGCGTTGGCCCAGCTGTAGTCGGTGCCGGTGAGGTGCTGGCGGTGGTGGCGGTTGGTGTGAGCGGGAGGATTGGTAAGGGTGGTTGGAAGGGGGGGGGGAGGAGAACTGACATTGTCCTGGATAATCCCAAAGATGGATGCCTGGCCGAGAGCAACCTTGTCCATAAAGGACAGGAGATAGGTAATGGTCATCTAGAAACGTGTGAGTTGTGGTGCTAAGCTGGGTATAGGGTAGCCCGAAGCAAGTTACCATGGGCAGCAGGATGAGGTCCAGCTTCCAGCGCACGCGATTGGCTTCTTGGGCGGAATACTCGGTAGCGCCGCCGAGCTGGGCGATGAACTTGCTTGCGTCATCCTGGTTTTTATCCGTGTAGTCAAAGCTCTTGGAGAAGCCGACTTCGTTGCGTTCAGGATCTGGGGGGGCCTGCTCTTTGCTCGTCATGGTCGCCGAGTTTCAATCTTGGGAAGGAAAAAAAAAAAGGAAAAAAGGGCGATATGAGATGAACGCCTGGCTACACCTTCCAGAGCCAACCAACCCCTTCAGACTTTATACTTTGCACAACTTGACATTGACAATCCATAGTGATGTGCTTCTTGAACAGTTTACCCCGGGTCTTCTCCGCAGTCGGCCGGGGTTGTTGGCGGGGGCGGATCCTGGCGTCGCCAAAGTTGCCTGTTCGGGCTTGATTGGCGACTGATAACGCCTCGTCCCGAGCTGCCCATGATTGTTTCCAATGCCCTTACTCTTTCTGGTCTTGTTGCCGGTGCCTCAGCCAAGTTTCACTATGCATGTGTCCCAAAGGCTTGGACCTTTTGCCCACTTCAGCTGTTGCAACTGCCAGTTATCAGTGGGGGGACGCTTGACTCGAGGTTCCTTCGGAGCCGGCCTTGGTCGCCAAAGTTTCCAAAAAGAAACCGACCCTGTGGTTCGCAGCCTGTTGAGACAGTACTATTTGAACCAAGCTTGAGACGCCTTGACATGAGGCTTGGGTTGACTTACAGTATTGACTTCAAAGACATTACGGTTTAGTCTCAATCCATCTCATTCAGATTCGACACAACATGGCAGTCGCTCAAACTCCCAGTCCGTATTACCAGCATGTCGTCGCGAGAGGACTGCCGTACGAGCGTGGCCTGGCTCACGGCCAACAGGCGGCGCAAAAGGTCCGTGACAATGTCGCTTACTACAAGACACCCGGCAAGCTGGCCAAACTGTGAGTTAGCCTCGTTAACATCACCACCTGTGTTGAGAAACTTGGGCTAACCTTGGACTCAGGGAAACCATGGAGAGAATCATCAATAATATTTACATTCCAAATATCGCAGCCCACTATCCTGCCGGCCTCGAGGAGATGCGTGGCATTGCCGACGGAGCCAATGTTTCCCTCCAAGACGTCGTGCTGCTGAACGCGCGCTATGATCTTGCCCGTCTCAACGAGGACGACCAGGAGCAGAGTCCCATCGCCAATGGCAACGGCCCCAACGGAAACCAGCACTCTCGTTCTGAAGGAGACGACGTCGCCAACGAGTGCACCAGCGCCATCTTCTTCTCCGAGGCCACCGCCACCGGCGACGTCCTCAACGCCCAGAACTGGGACATGTCCGCGCGCCTCTGGCTGCACGACGCCATCATCTACCTCGAGGTGCACCCGGATCCGTCCGAGGCGAAGCCCTCGCTCTTCCTCGTCACCGAAGCCGGCCAGCTCGGCCGCTCCGGCATCAACTCGCTCGGCCTGGCCATCACCGCCAACTCCCTCATGTCCACCGAGGACTACTGCCCGAGCCCCGCGGACCCCAAGCCCGTCATGCCCATCTCCATGCTGCGCCGCATGGTCCTCGAGTCGGCGCACTTTGCCGAGGCCACCACCGCCATCTACAACTTCCCCCGGCACGTATCCAACAACCTCACCGTCGCCACCGCCGACGGCTTCGGCATGTGCTTCGAGATCACGCCCTCCAGGGAGTACAAGGTCTACACCAACCTCGACGACCACTACCTCGTCCACTCCAACCACTTCACCCACACGGCGTTCCTGGCCCGGCCCGACGCCAAGTGCCGCTACCCCGGCGGCAGCAGCTGGTTCCGCCGCCAGCGTCTGGAGCAGAACGTGCGGCCGTACAAGAACGGCCTGGTGACGGTCGAGCAGCTGCAGCGCGCCTTCTCCGACCACCTGAGCTTTCCCGAGTCGCTGTGCTGCCACCCGGACCGCTCACCAGACGCCGTCATCGGCCAGCTGCCGGGCTACCCCTTCCGCAGCTCCTCGGCAACGGTCGTGTCGGTCACGTACAACCTGACGCAACGGAGTATCACGGTCTGCAAGGGGCCGCCATGCCAGGGCCTGTTCCAGACATTTCAACTGACCGGACCGCTGTCAATTAGAGGGCCCGGGTCAAAGTCGAGGAAGCTGGCTGCGGTAGAGGATATCAAGCGCCCCGAGACTCCATAAGACACTCGTAGGGCCACGAGGGGCGGATAGAACAGAAGCCTCGGTAGATAATTCCTAGATTGTTCACATTTGCGCTGTAAGCATCATAAATCTATACCATCAAACACTAATGGTGCCCTCAAGCTAGTCCTGTCTTGGAGCGAGATAATTTGTTCCAATCCCTCGACTGCCAACTGCACGTGAGCGCCCCACGAACTGAGCTCTTTCAAGTAGTCGAGAATCCAGTCCTGGTAGATACCGTCGGTGGTCTCAATCCCGGCAATGTACAGCGGAAGAGGCCAGATTGTCGAGCGAGGGGAGCGCAGATACTTGCTCTGACGGAGAACTCTCGCAATCCGCACAATGTCAGCAACAGCAGCCTCGCACTCAGCGTCTGTGCGGGAACTCGTGTCCGTCACACGCTTGAATACTATGACGGCGCATGATCGGAGAGCACGGACTGTGAGCATGTGAAACGTAATGCTATCGACAGGCCGATCGCTGGAGGGCAAGGCCTTACTGGATGGTATTACCAGCTCACACTCCTAGTGCCAGTCAGCGGAATGTAGACGAACAAAGACGAGGGAATCATTGGTCATACTGCTTGCAGTCTGCGTAAATTTGCATGCAAAGCCTCCACCTTTGCTTCGCGCAGCTCCTTGAGCAGCGGGGAGTCGGCGTCCTG
Source organism: Cordyceps cicadae (assembly GCA_002968875.1). NCBI lineage: Eukaryota > Fungi > Ascomycota > Sordariomycetes > Hypocreales > Cordycipitaceae > Cordyceps > Cordyceps cicadae. The sequence goes on along the minus strand of MWMN01000068.1, from coordinate 116,978 downwards.
GCGCCGGGCCTGCGTTGCATCCCATGCAGCAAAGCGTCTCGTTTTGGCAATGTGACACATGAAGTCGTCAAACTGAACACGACATCGATCCTTGCGCAAATCTTCTTCGTCCTCTTCCTGAGGCAAGTTGTCAGCAAACATTTCGCTCAGGACTGATTTCTGCGTGCGCGCCCGGCGCAGTGTGGGGAGCGCCCTAGTCTCCTCATCCAGTATTGTCATGAAGTCTTTCTGGACGTCTGCGGACGCATACCGTTCGCCACCGAGGAAGTAGAAGCGCAGCTCCAGGAAGGCGAGCCATATGACGACCCGGGACTCTACTGGTCCGGGGAGCGTACGGTCAGCCCAATGGTGCTGGAAAACCACCTTGGCTTCATCGATGCGTTTGATAAAGGAAGAAAACTTTTCCATCATGAGGTCATGCTGGCAGGCGAAGAAGGTGGCAGAGAGGTATGATGACAACCGCTCTGATGTGTTTGTCCGCCGCCACAGCTCCGGCAGATGCGGCGCCGTCAGCTCTGCCACCAAGGCTCGGATTCCCTCGGAAGCAGCAGTGTAATGCTCATCGCGCGACGAAGACGTGCCGGCGCTCAATCGGGCGAGATAGGCATACACCCATCCGAGGATGGCATGGCAGAGGGGTGAATTGGGTATAGCTTGAGCAGAATGAACAAGGTAATGAAAGCATGTATAGATGGATTGCTTAGTAGACATGAACTCGGGGACGCGGGACAAAGCTTGGCTCGTTGTTGGGTCCAGGGCCCCGTCAGGGACGGTCCTGGATATCGCCTGCTCCGTTGCGAGGCGCGAGGTTGCAGCAGATGTGCTGATGGCGGTCTGCGGGACCAAGGCATTGTTGGGAGGATTATTCCTGTCCGTTTCGTAGGATCCAGGTATGCAATGCCGTTGGATAGCCCAGTCGGAGTTGAAAAAGGCATCGAGGTTTGCCGGCGTGCTGAAGTCGATGGGAGTTATCTCGTCGGCCAAGTCGGAGAAGATGAAATCCAACAGGCCGAAGGGGCCTTCCACTGGTGCATTCTCCATGGTAGCATCTCTAGGGGTTGCGCTCCGCTCTGTGCGTTCCTTGGATAGTTCTTGTGTAACCGAAGATGGCTCTTGATGTAGGACGCCCTCGACGATGGGAGGTGTCCTTGTGCGACGACTGTGGCCATCCGTCGAACCACCCTCGGCCGGGCTGGGCCGGGCTGCTTCGCCAGGAACATGCCGGCCGTCATTCTTGGCATCTTTAGACCAAGTCTTGAAATTTTGATGAAAAGACGGGTCGCAGGACAGCCTGAGGCGATGACACGCCTCACACGGTGTGACCAGTGAGGTGCACTTGACCTTGCGGCGTCGACAGGTGAGACAGCCCGCTACGGATCGACTCGATCGCGGCTGTCGAGCAGTGGAACTCGAGTTGGACTGCGCTTTCGGCATCCTGCCCCAGCTAAGAAGAGACCTGAGGCATGCGATGCAACAATCGATCGCTGGGTAGGTAAGTGTTTAGCGCATGCAGCTTTGCTTCTAGAGGCTGACTGACAAAAACCGGGGTAATCTTAATCTGTGGCTCGGGTTGGGCGGAAGAATCCCATCATGTCATCATGTCAGGCAGGGTAGCGTTTGGGCGTGGACGCGGGGTAGCGAGAGCTGTTGATGCAAGGTACGGACAGACCGTGGGGAGTTGATGCAAAAGCAAGGTTGTCTCTATTCTTGTTCATGCTGCTCGCACTGTAATGACTCGATGGCAAGTGGCAGATGCGGGCGTTTGCAGCACTGCAGCACCCCGGACAGTCTTCTCCGTTGTTGCTATGGATAATAAATAGGTGCCTACTTACCCAGGTAGTTATCGGATAGAATTAGCGGGCAATACGGAACTTGATAGCGACAGATATACTATACCTGTTATTATTAGTATTATTTCCTAGTATGAAAAATCCAGTGCCTCGAATTATACACTAGCAAATGCTTATTACAACAAACGCGTAATTTCGAGACAATATTATTGTTTATTGTGCTTGGTATGGATTATGTAAGGGATGCTCGGAGCGCGATGCTACGTCCGCCCCAGCTCGGGCCATATCCTCACTTTGCGCTGAGACACTTTACTATTATTATAGACTCGCCATGTGAGCCCATTTGATCCAGGATTCAAATTTTCTCCGTCGCGACATAGAATCCAAGACCAACCTCACCCAGCCGTATTCTCCCACGGCATCGCCCGTCCGCCTGCCCGCCCACTATGGCGCCCTCCTTCGTCTCCCGCCATCTGCCCTTCTCGCCCTCCACTACCGCGCTGCAGGCCACCACCTACCTCCTCGGCATCTCGCTCTTCAGCATCTCCTTCCTCGTCTTCCTCAACAGCTCCATCTCCTTCGTCGTCACCGATCTCATTGGCCGCAAGCACGGCGTTGGCAACATCGTCGGCACGCTCGGCTTCGCTGACGAGCTCGTCGCCCTCGTCGCCTGCCCGGCATGGGGTCTCGTTTCGGATCGGCTCGGCGTTCGCTGGGTCGCCACCATTGGATACACAATCATCGCCGCCGCGCTCGCGCTCTTTGTCCAGGCTCGCAACGTCTATCCGCAGCTGCTGCTGGCGCGCATCCTCTTTGCCGTCGGCGCCTCTGCCGCGTATGTCCCCCCCCTCCCCCTCCTTCTCCCTTGCGCGCCACTCCACCGTCTCCGTGTGACTGAACTCGCTACTAACAATGCCCATGCTAGCGCCACCATGGTGACGGCCATTTTGCCGTCTCTGACGAATGACGCAGCTGCCACCAAGGATGTCAAACCGCAGGTGGAAAGGCTCTCACGCAATCCGCGTCACAGCGCCGTCTTCTCCGTAGAGTCCGAGATCACCATCACGCCGGAGAGGTACTCGCGTAGCTTGTCCCGCGAGCGAGACGGGTTCGCGCCCGAGACGGGGCCGACCGAGGCAAGGAAGCCATCGGTCCTGGCCGGCTTCGTGGGCTTGTTCACTGGCTGCGGCGCCTTGCTGGCTCTGGTCTTGTTCCTCCCGCTGCCTGTGCGATTTGGCGGCATTGACGGCGTCACGCCCGGAGAAGCCGTAGCGTACAGTTTCTATGTCGTCTCGGGCGTATCGCTTCTGGTCGCCGTGTTCGTCTTCATTGGCCTTCGTAAGCTTCACGGCGAGGACGGCAAGGGGTGGCGCGTGCTCCTCGGCCGCAGGAGCTGGTATGAGACGCAGCTGCAGCACGAGGGCCACGAGCATGGCCAGAAAGTGGTGCCCTACGTCAGCCTGCTCAAAGACTCCGTTCTCCTTGCCTTTACAGACTCCAGGATCAGTCTCGGGTACATTGGAGGCTTCGTCGCCCGCGCGTCGACGGTGGCCATCTCGCTCTTCATCCCCCTCTACGTCAACACTTACTTCATCGGCAACGGCTACTGCACCGGCTCGCCGCACGACTCCTCGCCCGAGCTCAAGAAGGAGTGCCGCTCCGCCTACATCCTCTCGTCCATCCTCACCGGCGTCGCACAGCTGATGGGCCTGCTCTGCGCGCCCATCTTCGGCTACGTGTCGAGTCGCAAGAGCCGCGTCAACTACCCAATCGTCGTCGCCACCCTGTTCGGCATCGTCGGGTACCTGATTCTACCGCAGCTGAAGAGCCCCGAGATCAAGAACGTGGACGGCCGCGGCGGCTCGCCCGTCGTGTTTCTCGTCGTCACGCTCATCGGCATCAGCCAGATCGGCAGCATCGTGTGCAGCCTCGGCGTCCTCGGCCAGGGCGTGCTCGCTGTAGACCTGCAGCGCACCTCGCTGCGCGACGAGTCGGTCCCCTCGCTGGCTCCTGACGAGGACGAGTCCGGGGACGACCGCGGGCCGCGCATCCGCATCGCGGCGGACGAGGCCGCCGGCTCGCGGGTGCGTCTGAAGGGCTCCATCGCTGGCGTCTACTCGCTGTGTGGCGGCGCCGCCATCCTGCTGCTGACGAAGCTGGGCGGCTTCCTGTTCGACAAGGTGAATACAGGGGCGCCTTTCTACATGATGGCCGGGTTCAACGCGGTGCTGCTCGTCGCGAGCTTGTGGGTGGATGCTGCGCGGGCCTTTGCGCGCGTGTAATCCGCAGTGCGGCGCCCTGTAAGAGATGGAATGCAACGTTGGAAAAAGTACACGAAATATCTAATGTCAGATTGAGCAACCTCCCGGTTATGAACGAAAAAGCGGATTTCGGTGACGATTAGCGAGCTACATTTTATTTACAATAATGCCATGCTTTTTTGTCTCATTTGTTCGCGGCGAGGCACTTTGTGATTTCGTGAGCTGTTTCATTAATACCCAGGACCTCATTCCTACGGATTTAGATACCTATCTGAAGGTCGTGTGTTCGAGTCACACTGGCCGCAAGTTCTTTTTTTTTTCACTTGAGATTTCTCCATTTTCCTTTTGTATCCTCATTTTGCTCTTCATGAATCTTTTTTATTTTCCTTTTTATCCTCTTCGATGACCCAATCAATCATTGGCTAGCTGACTATCACTATTAATCAGAGTTGGGCCGCCATTTACTTCGAGGGCAAGCATAGGTGCAAGTCAGCTGCGTTTGTTCTTACAGGTGGTGAAGTGGTGGCCCCCCGACTTGCTAATAGGCAGGCGTTTGCTTCAGTATATTTCAAGTCGAGTGCCTATTAGTCTTCTCTGTCGTAGAATACACATTCTTAAACATGATGAACGCGAATGAACCTGATGGTTCTAGCCTCGCTAATTTAAGACCAGCGGTGCAGCTTACAATGCCCACGATGAGCTCGCTTAGAGGCAACCGTTTAAGCCGGGGAGATGACGAGGGACAGGAACCGGCTGCCTTTCTGGACTTCAGCCTTGCGTCTTTTCTTCATAAGCGCTAATAGCCTTGTAATATAAATGTACAACTATCCGTCCCGTACTATCCCTAGTCCCAATTGTATCCCCAATCCAGAAATGTCCAGAGTTGGAGACAGTCCTGGATACCGCCGACCGAGAAGGGGTTGTTTGAGTGGTATGATGACTATTCTTTCTAATTATTTTCCGTTTTTCTTTTCTTTATCTTTTTTTTTTTAGAAATTTTTGGCAAAATCATGTCTGACTTGAACTCGATCGTCTTGCACTGTACTGTCAACGTTAATCCGCGAGATGATGCTGGTGCCTCAACATTACCCCGCCCACACGTTCTTTCAACAACCAGCTACCTGCATCTCCTTGAGGTAGCAGACGCCCTCAGAATCGCCAAGAGTTGACCAGAAACATAGTTAATAATCGACCAAAAAGATTCACAAAGATATTTACCAACCTCATTGACAGCGAAACCCCACAGACTCTCGTCGTACGACGTTTGGGAGGCCTCCACTACCTCAGTTATTCGCTGTTTGCCTCTCTTTCATCTTCCTTCTCCCCCCAACGCATTCCCCTTTCGTCGGGTACGCACCGCATCTCAACCCAAAGCACTGTGCCCAGATAGAGGCGTCCTCTTGATTCTTGACGACGGCAGAGCACCCACCACGATGGACAGCCCCAGCCCCCGCGAGGAGTGTGCTGGTGTAGCGAGCTTCCAACCCAATGTCAAGAAGCACCTCAAGTCCATCTACGATGCTCACGCGGGAGCCAAACACCCACAGATATCCAGCCAGGCCAGCGATCTTATCCACGACATGCAGAACTTCGCAATAGACGACACAGCCCCTCTAGACTTCGATGGCTTCCTCGCGCTCATGTCCAGGCCAGACGCCAGCGCCACGCTTCCCCGCAACGATGAAGACTTATCCTGGCCGCTCTCGGCCTACTTCATCTCCTCCAGCCACAACACGTACCTCACCGGCAACCAGATCTACAGCGACAGCACCACCGACGCCTACGCCGACGTGCTGCGCCGCGGTTGCCGCTGCGTCGAGATTGACGTCTGGGATGGCACAGGCAGCGACGCCGAGAGCTCGCAGAGTTCCTCTGACGAGGACGCCGTAGCGGACAAGGAAGATCGCAGCAAGTTGGATAGGCTCGCTAGACTCAAGGCTAGTTTGCCGGACTCGGTCGTCTCACGCCTCAGCAAGACGGGTGCACTGCGGCGCAAGCTCGAACGCACCCCAAGTCACCCCCCCTTCGATGCCACCCAGTCGCTGACATCGGTGCGCGACGCTGACTCGCACTCGTCGTTGCCATCTTCATCTTCCTCGCTGGCTCACGAACCACGCGTCTTGCACGGCTACACGCTCACCAAGGAGGTTCCTTTCCGTGACGTCTGCGCCGCCATTCGGGAGCACGCCTTTGACGTCACCGACCTGCCCCTCATCGTGAGCCTCGAGGTGCACTGCGGCCCCGAGCAGCAGGCAGTCATGGTCGACATCATGCAAGAGGCCTGGGGCGACGCCGCCGTGGTCGCAGCGCCAGAGGAAGAGACGCCAGCCGTGCTGCCCAGCCCGGCCGACCTGCTTCGCAAGATCCTCGTCAAGGTCAAGTATGCACCACCGGATTTGAGTCACCGCGTGGAGGAGCAAGACCTCGGAATAACCCGCGCAGACGGCGACCTTCCGAGCAAGGTGGCCAAGAAGAAGCCATCCAAGATCATACGCGCGCTGTCCGACCTCGGCATCTACACGCGCGCCGTCAGCTTCAAGTCGTGGGAGCAGCCCGAGGCCACCATGCCCGCGCACATCTTCTCCCTATCCGAGGGCAAGTTTGCCGCGCACCACCACGAGGCCGAGGATGGCGGCGCCGCGCTCTTCACGCACAACCGCGACTACATGCTGCGCGCATACCCGTCGGGCCTGCGCGTCGGCAGCTCCAACCTCAACCCGGCTCCGTTCTGGGCCGCCGGCGCGCAGATCGTCGCGCTCAACTGGCAGCAGACGGACGAGGGCATGATGCTGAACGAGGGCATGTTTTCAGGCACAGGAGGATACGTTCTGAAACCGCCAGGTATACCCTTCTTTCCCCAACTCCAAGAAAAACTTACCTAGTGTAAATCCGCTGACGGTACTTGTGACCCGACAGGTTATCGTCCAAACCTCCCCTCCAAGACACTCGCCAACACAATCACCTGCAAGACCCTCTCGCTGCGCGTCACCTTCTTCGCCGCCCAGCACATCCCGCTGCCGCCCGGCGACACCTCCGACGCCGGCTTCCACCCGTACGTCAAGATGGAGCTGCACGTCGACGGCAACCCGCGCCACGACCTCGCGCACCACCGGCAGCAGCAGCGCGCCGCCGCGGCCGAGTACAAGGCTCGCACCGCCACGGCGCGCGGCGGCGGCGCCGACGCCGACTTCAAGGGCCAGGTGCTCGCGTTTGACAGCGTGCCGGATGTCGTGGAGGAGCTCACGTTTGTGCGCTTCAAGGTGTGCGACGACGAGGTGGGCCGGGACGACCTGGCGGCGTGGGCGTGCGTCCGCCTGGATCGCCTGGCGACCGGGTATCGCTTCGTGCACCTGCGGGACGGCAAGGGCCGGCCGAGCAAGGGCGTGATTCTGGTCAGGGTGGATAAGCTGTAGTAGGAGGCTTGCAGTATAAAGCAACTAGTATATATACACAACCGCATTGTTAAGAATGCATACCTGAGAAGACTCTACACCCTACTTTTACAACAAGCACGTAAAGCATACAGTCACGCATTACCATGCAGTGAAATAACAGTGTCAATTTAGATTCGAGTTCGACTAACCCTAGGTCAATACCCTTCCCATCATTACGTAACAAAAACAAGTCGCTGATTGAGGCGCGAAGCCGAGGGCAGTTTAGTAGTTGTCGTCACGGTTGGAGGATCCATACGAGTCGGAGCCACCAGTGCGGCCGCTGGAGCCGTACGAGTCGGAGCCGCCGGTACGGCCGCTGGAGCCGTACGAATCGGAACCGCCGGTGCGGTCCGAGGATCCGTACGAGTCGGAGCCACCAGTGCGGCCGCTGGAGCCGTACGAGTCGGAGCCACCGGTGCGGTCCGAGGAGCCGTACGAGCTGCTCTTGTTACCAGAGCCGTAGCTGTCGTCGTCGTCGTTGTTGCCACGACGGCCCGACGAGCTGTTGTTGTTGTTGTTGTTGCCGGACGAGCCGTAGCTGGAGGAGTTGTTGCCCGAGGAGCCAAAGCTATCGTCGTCGTCATTGTTGCGACGGCCCGAGGTGTTACCGGAGGAGCCATAGCTGGAGCTGGTGTTGTTGTTGCCAGACGAGCCGTAGCTGGAGGTTTTGTTGCCAGACGAGCCGAAACTGTCGTCGTCGTCGTTGTTGCGGCGGTTGGAGCTGTTGCCAGACGAGCCGTACGTGTCGGAGCCACCGGTACGGCCGGAGGAGCCGTACGAGTCGGAACCGCCAGTGCGGTCCGAGGAGCCGTACGAGCTCGAGTTGTTGTTGTTGCCGGACGAGCCATAGCTGGAGCTGTTGTTGCCGGACGAGCCGAAGCTGTCGTCGTCGTCGTTGTTGTTGCGGCGGCTAGACGAGTTGTTGTTGCCGGAGCCGTAGCTGGAGCTCTTGTTGGAGGATCCGAAGCTGTCGTCGTCGTCATTGGTGCGACGGCCCGAGGTGTTACCGGAGCCGTAGCTGGAAGTGTTGTTGCCAGACGAGCCGTAGCTGTCCTGTAAGACGTGTTTAGTTGTGAGACCAGGCAGCAGCTGATGAGATGAAGCCTCTCAAACGTACGGTGTTGCCTCCATAGGACTGTCACTCATGTTAGCAGGGTTGTCGCGGATACAATTGATGAGCTGGACTTACGCTGTCGTCGTTGTCGCGGTAAGACATGGCGATTACGAGTTGGTGAAGAGAATCTCAGGAATAATTAATATGAGATGAAATCGAAGTGTGAGCGAATAAGCCGCGGGAATCAGCCGACTGAAGAGCCGGGGGAAACGCGAGTTTATACTACAAGCTACAAAGGTACCTACCACCAAGCTCTCTCTCTCTCTCTCTCTCTCTCCCACATCTGAGAAAGCTTCAAGCTACTTGCCTGCTAGGGAAGCCCCTCTCGACCCCTCACGCCATGGGAGATGAGGAATGACGTTTGCCAGTCCGTCGGGAGCAGCTGAAAGCTCGCGGCGCGGAGCTACCCACCAAATGGCGACTCCGGGGTAGGGGTGTCTATTCTTGGCCAACGACACAGCGAGGTTGCGTGCTCTGCGATTGGAAAATATGGACTCTTTCCTGGCCGCACCCGCACCACCGCACAGCCGCCCACACCCAGCTGTACCAGGGGGGGTCTGGGAGGTGCCGCGAGCCGGGCCATCTGGTGGGCTATAGCAGCGAGTGAGTCGTTCTCAGCAGGAGAAGTTGTCTGGCGTGCGCGAAGTAGCTTGCAAGAGAGAGGAGAGGGTTGTCGACTAGCTGCAGATCGGAGCAGCGCTAGTAGGAGGCGAGACAACGCGCGGCGCAGCAACGAAGCTTGTTGAGCTGGCCCAGCGGCCGCCCACAAGTTGTCAACGTATATCGTGTATGGATGTCCATTGACATCTATGGACCGTGTTTGTAGTGATGCCGCAACTACTGCAGCTCAGCGATGGCGCCAACTGAGTCGGATCCTTGGCTTGGAAAGGTAGCCTGTATCAGAAGGGGGTGACATCTTTGCACCAAACACGGGCCTGCGTTTCCGACAACTCAATTAACTACTTGTGCCATGTCGAGCTGGCCTGGCACTTTGAATTGTGGCTGTGGTGGTATTTATTAGATCGTCTAGACTTTTCGCAAGAGGGGTTTTCGGACTCGGCGGGGCCGATGCATTGCTTTTGCTGCTGGCGTTGCTGCACATGGACAGCTCCGTCGTCTTGGTTGGGTGACTTGTATTGCCGGCTGTTCCATGCCCAATCAGAATCGTCTGGGTCCGACTGTCCGGGGGGATGAAGCTTTGGGTTCGATTTTAGGGTTTGGATCAAGTGGTGAGCATCATAGGGGTTAATCGTCGAGGGAGGGGTTATGTTGTCACATCTCGAGGAATTTGCGAAGAAGTAGATTGATAACCCAATGGATACGGAGTACTGCGTAATTAGATTTAAAGGAGCTCCGTAGACTTGTGATGAATTGTTTTCCGTTTGCTCGGGACTGGGGATGCTGAAGGGGAAGAGTTGGAGCGAAGAGAGAAGGGGAGAGGGGTAGCGGGGGGACCACCAACCACTCACTGTGTACCTCCTCCCCCTATCAATCTTGCTCCTGCAGAACGTAGGTACGTAGCTATGCTGGTACAATACCTATTAATTAAGTAAATTGTTCTTTCAGTCAATTATCTCTTTGCAGACTCTGCTGTACTCGTAAATTGCGCCTGTATCTTGTCCCCTGCATAGCGTAACCTGCAGCATCACGGAAGGGTGCACGGACTGCCAGGTCCAGATACGACGACTTGCTTACCCTGCATATACACCATGGCGCACAGATGATGCAATGCAACGAACCCCTCGTCACATCGGAAACTATTCGTCCCAAATACCAAATACCTGACTACCCTGACTACATAATTCTCGTGTAAAAAAAAAAAAAAGGTCGGTCTGGTGCTTAGTCGTTTTCTGCCCCTCTCGTTCCCGCCCTGTCTCCTCTCACCAGCGTTAGTAGTTCACTGCCAACAAGCCTTCTTCGCCCAGCTTCCGAATCACCCCTCTCGCCGTTGCCACGCTGGGAATCATTCTGTCACGGATGCAACGATGGCGTCTAAAGGCCCTTTTCTCGTAGAGGCACCTAGCCACAGCCTGGTGAGAATAGAACCCTCCACGAAACAACACACCGTCTTCTTCATCCAGTGTCATCATGGTATATTCGCTACACTATGCTCCCCTTCCAGCCACATATCATACAAAAATCTCACCAGCCCTTGACATCTACAACTTGCTGCTCTCCGTCGGCATCAGCGCGCCGCTCATCATCGGCACCTCCGCCGACCCCCCGCCCAATACCAGCTCCCGCCCGCCCTTTGTCCCCCACCAGGCCACGCCGATCGCCGACCTCTCCACGTCCATCTCGCCGTTGACGAGAAGATCCCAGAACCGCTCGCGCACCGGCCGCCGCAGCCGCGGGTCCTCGATCGCGCGGAGCGTCCGCGCCGCCACCGCCATCCACTCCTCCACCAGGCCCAGCGGCAGGAACGGCAGCGCGTCCACCAGCGCCAGCACCAGCGCGCTCTGCGCCGACTGCGGCGCGTCGCCGCCGCTCTCCGTGGCGGCCGCCTGCGCCGCCTCGGCGTCCTCGGGCGCGAGCGGCGTGGTGGGCGCCGCGCCAATCGCCGCGAGCAGCATCTCGAGCAGCGTCTCCCCGAGGAGCGGCTCCTGCGCCGCGATCGGGTACGGCGGCGACACCATCTGTATCACCGTCTTGAAGGCCACCCGGAACTGCCGCGCCGACATCCGCTGCGGGAACGACTCGAACAGCCGCACAATGTAGAACGGCGCGAGCTGCATCGTCAGCGCGCCGTGCTGCGGGCACGACAGCACCGACAGCACCGCGCTGTGGGCCGACTCGAACATGTGCACCATGGTCGGCGACATTGGCCCGTCAAACCCCAGGTAGGATGTCGCCGGCTTGATGATGAGCGCATCCGCCGCCTCCGTGGTCAGCGCCAGAGGCATGTGCTCTGCGACGTTGAGGTAGTAGAGGTCCAGTGTCCGCTGTAGATGCGCCGACGGCACCGCGAGGCTGTCGGCCGCGACGGGACGAAAGTCGCCGAGGAACTTTTCACAGGCCGCACCGCTCCTGCAAATGATGTCGAGCGACGTGAGATATGTAAATGTGTAGACTTGAAAGGCATCGTTTCCATTGACCGATGAGATAAAGTAAATGTTGCGCAATATCTGTAGGGACTTGGCCGCCATGTCCACGGCGACCGCCTCTTGCCGCATGCGCGGGTCCAGCAGGCTCCGCGCGACCACCGCCTGCAGCGTCGCCACGACGGCGAACATCATCTTGCGCAGCACCTGCCAGAGCACCGGCCACGTCGCCTGCAGCGTGTCCGGGTCGAGCTGCGCGGCCGCCGTCGCCGGCTCGACCGCGCTCAGGCGGTTCGCGGCCCACGCGTCGAGCAGCCGGTGCGAGAAGCGCAGCAGGTCGTCCTGGGCCTGCATCACCACGTGCGCGTCCGCGGCGTGCGCCACCGCAAACGCCAGCATCTTGGCCAGCGGGCCCATGTTGCTCATCACCGGGCGGCGGTCCCTCTCGACCAGCGCCGCGAACGACGGCGCGTGCTGCGGCCAGCTGCAGCGCCCGCCCGCGCCGTCGACCGCGTGCGTCACGTCGCGCGCCACGTCGCGCAGGAACGACCCGTCGGCGCAGCCCTCCTCGCGCAGCACGGCCCAGAGCACCACGGGCAGCAGCGCGGCGCAGTCGAGGCGCGCGCGGTGGTGCGCCGCCAGCAGCGGGAAGGCGTAGTTGAGCGCGAGGACGACGGCGGCCTCGGCGAGCGGGCCGTCGTCGGCGTGCGTCTGCAGGGCGAGGTTGGCGGCCGTGACTACGGCGGCCTGCAGGGTGCCACGCAGCGATGACGACAGCGTGCGGCGCTCGTTGGACTCGAAGCCGACGAGCACGCCGGTCAGCACGAGCAGGTGGCGCCAGCGCGGGGAGCGGTCGTCGGCGCCCTGGACGACCGCGCGGGTCCACTCGTCGGGTTTCAAGCCGCCGCTCTCCCGCTGTTGCGGCGGTAGCGGCGGCGGCGGCGGCAGGTGAGTCTTGTTCTTCTTGCGTTCGAGGGCCGCGGCGGCATCTTCGCGGACGCGCAGCGCGGCGCTGTTGTATAGGCTGACGATGCGCAGCGCGTGGGACAGGTCGAAGCCGGGCCGGTGCCAGACGGCCGGTGCGGTCAGAAGCTGCGAGGTCAGGACGCCGAGGTTGAGCGGGTTGGACAGGCGGGTGAGCAGGTGGACGGTGGTGCCGAGGATCTGCTCCGACTTGGCATCGTCCTGGACGTCCTGGTAGTGCTGCAGGAGCGTGTTGAGGAGCCTATCTGCGGGCATGGTTGCTGAGATGTGAGGGCGCACTGCCAGGCTTCGCAGGGCTATTAATTTTTGTCGACTTGTCGGTGTTTGTCGATGGCAAGTCGAGATGCCCACAGTCGGAGTCGGCTGGGTTGACATTAGGCGGATGCCGAGGTCTGGAGGACCCACCAAGCCGTGGTATGCGGCAGGGGGGGGGGGGGGGG
>MWMN01000068.1:80084-93056 GCA_002968875.1 Cordyceps cicadae | reverse complement strand
GGCGCAGGGAGCGCGCGCACCGCAGGGAGCGGCGCAGGCCGAGGGGCGACTGCGCGGGGAGCAGCCGCCGGCGGAGCTTGATGAGCGGCCAGCGGTAGCGGAGGGGCAGGTAGCGAAAGTTCCACAGGTAGGCGACGAGGGCCCTCAGACGGTCCATGGGGCTGGGATGGAAGGAAGGGAGGGGTGTGTTTTGGTGGTGGACGTTTTGGTGGCGGGGTTTGTGCAAGGTGAGGAGAGGAGGGCCAACGAGGTCAAACGGGTGATGTCGAGCAACGTGTTTCGCGTTGGAGAGGTGCACGTGATTGATGCGGAAAATTATTGGGCCATTCAGCAACCAGCGATTTCTTTGAAAATAATTTCTAGATTAATTATTTTGCCAGTATAAAGACAAATTGAAGAATTGGTGGCGAATGGTGTGTTTTAGGGTCATATTATGTTAAACAGTTAAATGTTAATCTTGTAAATTTTTATAGCGGGCAAAATACAGTATTCGCCACTGTATTTTCTACAGGCTTAAAAACAGTAACGTAATACAAGACTAAAGAAATGAATAGTACTTGACACTAAAAATTAAAAAGAGAACAAAAAATATCTAGTAGCTAGACTACTTAAATATTATATCAAAGATCATGATATGATTCTCTAATATTTAAAATGGTATTTTTAACAATAGTATAGTAGTGATACGGAGTAGTGCGTACTCCTGCGAACCCGTTATTCTATTCGCCCCGCAATAGTCTCCCCCCGTCGAAGGACCATCGTGACTTGTTCTCTCTTTCCTTAAAGTTTTACTGATGCATTGATCTGAAGTCCTATCCTGACTTTTTCGCCTTTTTGCTGTTTCTCTTTCCTTTCTTCTTTCATACCATGGAAGCCGACGTTACAATGACAAACAGTCACCTATTTTGATATCCAACCTGCTACCTGTCATTTGTGACGCAACCCCGTTCTACAGGCCTTCAAGTATCGGAAAGGTGTTGATGAGACTGGCAAAATGCCGGAAAAGACGCCGATCATCTTTGGCTATATGGCACCGCACATGGGAAGCACTTGAGGGGATAGGGAAGCACTCGAGGGATATCAAAGCACTCAAACGGATAGTGAAACACCCAAGCGGATAGCGGTTAGGGTCTGGCCCAGGCAGTCAGCTTGCAGTAGCAGTCTGTGATCTGCATTGCTTCTTGTTTATAGTCATACTAACCTAAAGGCAGGCAAGATGTCTTGGTGGCTGCATGAAATGGTCCTATTTCTATCTTGAGTATGAGTGAGGGGGGGGGGGGAGGTCAGGCTGGGAACAGCCTGCCCAGCTTGGGCACTTCCGCAACATGCCGGCCGCATCTCCCGTCACTCTCCCCTCATCGCGAGGATAACTGTCACAGCTCTGGCACAATTTCATCTTTTGCTGCCCATCACCTTTCGACGTGGTTGCCACTGACCACGTCACCGTCCGACAGAGTGAGCTGCAATATTCGACTCGACTTGCACCACCAAGCCTGCGCCTAAGCCAGTCTGTCATCTATCTGTCTTTGCCATGTTGTCCTTCAACGGTGACAGCACGAGCCGAGGGCCTGCTGGTGGTCCGGGCCTGACGGCTGAGACCGCGACGATGAAACCGACACTTTCGCATGGAGACTATACCATTGGATGGATCTGCGCCCTGTGCATAGAGATGGCCGCAGCACAAGCCATGTTGGATGTCCTACACAATGAACTGCCCAGGGCCAAAAACGATATCAATACCTACAGTCTAGGGAGCATCCTGGCTGGTAACGTCGCCCACAACGTTGTCATTGCCTGCCTCCCGAGCGGGTATTACGGCAATAACTACGCCGCTACTGTTACGAGCAATCTAGACCGTACCTTTCCTTCTGCTCGCTTCCGTCTCGTGGTAGGCATTGGCGGCGGAATTCCAGGTAGGGTCGACGTTCGACTCGGTGATGTGGTTGTCAGCCAAGGGGTGGTACAACACGACATGGGAAAGGTCCATGATAGTGGATTTCTACGAACGGGTATCCTGAAAAGCCCGCCATGTGAGCTGCTGACGGCCGTTGCTAAACTGCAAGCGAAGCACGAGCAGGGCCTGTACCAAGTTGATATGATTCTTTCTGAGATGCTGAGGCGAAACCCGGCCATGACACCATACATTCGTCATGACTCACTGCGAGATCGGTTATTCCAACGCACCTATAGTCACGTTCAATGCAACGACCGTCAGACAGAT
This sequence comes from Cordyceps cicadae, assembly GCA_002968875.1. Taxonomy (NCBI): domain Eukaryota; kingdom Fungi; phylum Ascomycota; class Sordariomycetes; order Hypocreales; family Cordycipitaceae; genus Cordyceps; species Cordyceps cicadae. The sequence goes on along the minus strand of MWMN01000068.1, from coordinate 90,835 downwards.
GACTGTGAGCTTTGCGACGAGTCCATGTTGGTGAGGAGACCGCATCGAGGGAGTTCTAGGCCATTCACCCACTACGGGATTGTCGCTTCTGGCAATCAAGTCATTAAAAATGGCAAGACGAGTGCCGAATTAGCACGTGGGCTGCGCGCTCTCTGCGTTGAGATGGAGGGTGCAGGCGTCATGGATGGCTATCCCGGGCTGGTTATTCGTGGCATCTGTGACTACTCCGACTCTCATAAAAATGAGAAATGGCAAAGGGTTGCTGCTGCAACTGCGGCGGCTTACGCAAAGAACTCATTTTAACCCTGCCTTCGGATACCTGCGCACCGCCGCCCATAGTTTCGACTGCTCCTGAGGTCACTGGTGAGAAGAGTTGCAGAATCATTCATTCTTTTCACCCCACTAACGCTCTTAATTACTAGAACGTCTAGAACGTCGCAAAACCCTTTCGAATTCTCTGACGTATCAGAACATTAATACTCGACGTTCAAACGTCAAGCCCAAGTTTTCGACAACGTGTCGATGGCTGTTATCGAACCCGAAATACCTGGACTGGCTAAACTCCAGAAACATTAACAAACATCACGGTTTCCTATGGATAAAAGGAGGGCCCGGTACGGGAAAGTCAACTATTATGAAGTTTTGTCAAGAGTCTGCCACCAAGGACCGAGCAAAAACGACCATCTCCTTCTTCTTCAACGCACGAGGCGAAGAGTTGGAGCGTTCCACACCAGGAATGTATCGCTCTCTTTTGTCCCAACTGCTGACAGCTCTGCCAAGCCTTTGCGCCGTATTTGATGAGCTCGAGCACAAGGACACTCTAGATACACTTCACACCGACATCTTGAGCCTTCGAGAACCAGCATGGACAGTCACAGTGCTCCAAGATTTACTGCGAAGTGCGCTAGCCAAGCTTGATCAAAATCGTCTGACAATATTTGTTGATGCTCTTGACGAGTGTGCGCAGGGGGAAGTTGAAGAATTGCTCGAGTTCTTCCAACTTGTCGGAAAAGACGCCGTACGAAGCAGCTCGAAGGTTACCATTTGCTTTTCCAGCCGCCACTATCCAGAAATCGACATCGCCGATGCTCTGAAAATTGTCCTAGAACATGAAGACGGCCATGCAAGGGACATTGACCTGTACATACAAAGCAAAATCAAAATCGGCCAGACCAGAACTGCCGGGGAAATCAAAGCACAGATCCGGTCTAAAGCAAAAGGCATCTTTATGTGGGTGGTTCTGGTTGTCGGCATTCTGAACTCGGAGTACCGTAACGGTCGAATATTTCTGGTGAAGATAAAGCTTGACGCTCTTCCAGTCGAACTCAACGAACTGTTCAAGGATATAATATCAAGAGATGCTACAGACCCAGACGACCTAAGGCTTTGCGTGCAGTGGATTCTGTTTGCGCAGCACCCACTGACGCTCCGAGAGTACTATCTTGCGATGGCAACTGGGTTTGGCCCAGACGCATTGCAGTATTTTGATGAAGAGCATGCTACTGCAGATGACATACAACGCTTTGTCACCAGCTCTTCCAAGGGACTTGCAGAGACTGCAGAGACTACAGACCCAATCATAAAGGCAACTGGTGAAAGGATACTGGTAGTCCAGTTTATCCACGAGTCAGTGCGAGAGTTTTTCCTCAAGGATGGTTTGCGGGAGCTGTGGCCTGGTCTTGCCGCGACAGAATTCGAAATTACAAGCCATGAGCGACTTTGTCAATGCTGTTACCACTTCCTCGAATACATGAGCACAGATGTTTTGGAACCGGGTGGTAGAATGGCGCAGCTGCTATCTAGAATGCGCCCAATCCCGGATATACGGGTAGGAAATGCAGACGTCGCCGTGGCCGCCAAATACCCGTTTCTAGTGTATGCAGTCAGCCGCCTTCTCTTCCACGCAAACATTGCAGCCCAGGCAAATGCCCTAGAGTTTCTTCTAAGGAGATTTCCCTTGGAAGTTTGGGTTTCGGTCCAAAACATATCCTACAGGCCCCCTTCCCACAACTACACGTCCAAGACGAGCCTTCTTTGCATCCTGGCGGAGTACAATTTCCCACGACTCATCAGGTGTATGTCGCGCCTCGACCCATCAGAAATTGGGCGAGAGAGCCACCACTGCGCGCTGTTTACTGCTCTCGTTTTTGGCAACCAAGATGCGCTTGAGGCTCTAATGGACATGGACACGGGCAGCACTTCGGACGTCACCTTGTCGTAGCTCACACTGCCGCTGTGGGGACAGCAGGCGAACTGTCAGGCGAGCGATTTTCTTGGACAGAATATTGATCCTGACGTGAGATCTGGCTACGAGGGACCACTCAGGCGCGCGATTGCAAAACGCGGCGACGCAGCAGTAGTGCGGCACCTGCGGGAGGGTTTGCAACGGGTAAGACACCTTCTATCGCTTTAACAAGTCGGGTAGCCTACTAATACGCCTCAGTACGAGGGTCGCTTCTAGCCAATGTGGTTTCTAGCTACTCAATACGGTCGGGATAAGTGATTCCGACTCCAAAGTTGTTTCCTGGGAGCTGCCGGAGGACCTGCGAGCTGCTGAGCCGTGGTCAATGGCAAGTCGATGGAGAGGCAGACGTCGAAACGGATATCATGACGACCGTACCCGTCTCTTTCGACCACAGGACCGTTCTCCCTACGTTTGAGATGGGACGAGGACTGGCTCTACATGTTGGCGACACGCATCTGATCTAGCAGAAGGGGGGGGTCGTATTCCGGAAGAAAGCTGCATCAGATTGAGACTCTTTAGCGTTGTATTTTGCTGCTTTACTAGGCACCTTTTATGCTTGATGTGAGTGACCTGATGGTAGTCAGTTTAAATTGAAGATCTGCTTCGTGTTGGGTGGAGGACCAGGCCGCAGAGGTGCATGCCGATGAGGCGACCTCCACGTCCTTTTCGGGAGTCTTGATTCACGTTGGAGCCCTGTTCTGGAACCTGGACGAGTGATGCGAAATAAAACCCAGGCTAGAAACCCCAAAGCCAGAAATAGAAAACATGAGCAGCCATCGCTCACTTGGACAAGCCACCAGGAGGGGGGGGAGATGGGATGGGAGAGGGATGCTTTCACGGCGGCTGGAGAGCTGCACTGTCAGCCCTCTAAATTTACATCCCGCCTGCAAACAAAAGTGCGTGTGCCTTGATAGGTTATAGCTGAAAGAATATTGGACGCAGGATGGGGATGGAGGGGCGGGTTGTTTGGCAATGGAAGTTCTTGGCATCAGCCACGGGCCATCAAGGTTGCCAGCTCCATCACAAAAGGGCTACAGGAATTTAAATTTAAGCTTAAAACCCGGGTTGAGGAGGGAGTAGTTCCGGAAAAAGTTCCAGGAAAGCTCCAAGGAGTGAAATGCGGCCGAGCTGGGGATTCTCTATTCACCTGTAGGATGTAGCAGAAGAGCTGGGAACAGGGAGAGGGCCACGCGGCATCTTGCTCAAGAGACGAGATGGGCTGTTGTTGGGTAGAATGAATGAATGCGACGGGCGAGGAAGTGGATCGGGGCTGGGCAATAACAGCATGCATGTCAAATGTAAATCAGCAGCCCATCGACGCCAAGAAATAATTCCCAGCTCCATTGTTCCCAAAACATCACGGTCGAACAACCAGGACTCAAAGTTCCCAACTCTTCCCTCCAACTACCAACCCATCATGCAGACTAATAATAAACAAGAACCGGGAGCAACGTGTAGAGGCAAATAACAGTCTGCGTCATATATGGCTTTTGATTGCAGTGACCAAGGCCGCTCCGTCATGATTCAAAGAAACGTTGGATTGGGTGCGGGAACAAAACCACAAAGGTTCTCACGAGGCGGCCTTGGCAAATGCAGGTTTCCTGCACGTCTATCGTTTCCGTACAAAGGAACCGAGGGGCTGAACGGGTGAGAGAGAGCCCCATTGCCACAATGACAAGGGAGAGGAAAAAAAATAAAAGAAAAGAAAAACAGATTCGAGCTTGGTCCGTTGTTGTTGCGGCGAGGTATAAAAAGCACAGCGTCGTCGGGGTCACGACTTCCCCCCCTCCAACTCGCACGCTTCCATCCCACCAATTACATTACCCCCCTTTTGTTTTTGATCCAATCCCAAGATGCAGTTCAAGTCTCTCGCGTACGTCCTGCTCGGACAGTCGGCCCTCGTGGCAGCGCAGTCGGCGACCACCACGGCGCCCGCGGCCGCGGCCACCTGCGAGCCGCACGAGGACCACTGGCACTGCCCGGCCGGCGTGCCGCAGCCGTCGCTGAACCCGGACGGCTCCGTCAACACCAAGGCCACCCAGGGCGCCGGCGCCAGCGCGACCGCCAGCGCGAGCAGCGGCCACGATGACCACGACCACGACCACGACCACGCCACGACCGCCACGGTCTCGGGCAGCGGCAGCGGCAGCGCGGCGGCCACCGCTTCCACCACCGTCGCCACGGGGCCCAACGGCTGCACCCCCCACAACGACCACTGGCACTGCCCCTCCGGCGTTGCCAAGCCCACCACCCCGCCTCCGGGCTTCACCCCCAAGTCCTCCTCGGCGGCCTCCAGCGTCTCCGGCGGCGCCAGCGCCTCCGCGAGCGCCACCCGCTCGGCCGCGCCCTCCACTGGCGCTGCTGGCCGTGCCGGCCCGCTCGGCCTCTCCGTCGTCATCGGCGGCAGCCTCCTCCTCGGCGCTCTGTTCCTGTAAGCCCAAGTATGTACCAGAAGTGTTGACGTTGCACTTGAAATGGGCGGCTAGTTGGAAACAACTTGTCCTCGCGTCGGGGCAAAAAGAAAAAGGGAAAACCGTTCGAGGCAGCAGAGAGCTATCGTAATCACATGGGGTATACGGAAACCCGGAAGGGGATGGCGGATTCACACTAATGGTAACTTGACTGCCTGTTGTATAAATAGACCATGACGGTAGCACAATACGAAGCACACAAAGATGTCAACTTGTCACACCTGAAGAAGGCGAGAACATGCAGCGGCCGGGGCGTAGCAGACACGGGGGATGATCGGTCTCGGATTCGATATGCTGGGCAGGGCGTGCCGATGCATGCACGATGGAGGTGTCTTGCACCGGATCCTGCCGGCTGCGACACTGCGGCACCGGTCAAGGGCAGTCTTTGGCTGCAGTAGTTCGTGAGGCTCGTCAGGGGAAGCTCGTTCCGGGAGGACGTGATGTCACCGGAGAGGGAGCCTCAGGGGGCGACGCGTATGTAGGGGGTGGGTGGTGACTCTGGTGAGGAGGTGGTTGGTTGTCGAGTCACGGAGCATCATGGTCACGGGTCATGGTGGGATGAGCAGGCTGTGGCGGGTATGGGCGTGGTGCTCTCGTAGAAGGGATCGATGAGTGCAGAGTGGAAGGGCCAGAGAGGTCGTGGTGAGCCAAAGATCTCGGCAGTAGCGTAGTGACATGTGCAAGTCAACTGAAAGATGAGTGTCGTGATGCTGGCAGAAGTTGCCAGCAGGAGGTCCTGACTGACCCACAGCGGTACAAACGAGGTCATCCAAGAGAGAAACGACCAACAAGACCGAAAACATGGACACGGCGCCAAGTTGAAAATCAAGTGGAAATGTGAAAATAAGAGGATGTTCATTTAGAAGCAAAGGAAAAATTATTTCTTTCAATGAATAATGCCATCCCGGAAACTCGTCGCGTTTGATCTCCTCCGCCAATCCGCACCTGTTCTTCTCCATGTGGCTCAGTCGTATGGCTGAACGTGGCTCAGCCCGGCAACTTTTCTTCCAGCTCCGAAACCTCACTTCAACCTCGACCAGCACCAAACAAGCCACATGAACTAGGTACGCTCGTGAGCACCAACAGCACAAAGCCGTACTACCAAGCATCCCCTCGGCTGACTTTCTCTGACACACAGGCAGCAACACGAGCACACACTGCAGAGTCACACTTGCTCTCTCCCGTCAAACCAGCAAGGTCCTCCTTCTGCTTCCTGTTCTCCTATAAAACCCGTTTGACCTGCCGCCCTCCCCGTCGAGGAGCCCGCCTACCCAACATGTCCAAGCAATCCCTCGCCATGATCGCCGCTCTGAGTGCCGGAGGCGGCGCCGCCCTGACCGCCGCCGTCTACTCCCTGCGCTCCAAACCCGAACAACCACCAACACAAACGCTCCCACCCCAACAACTCCCACCCACCACGACCCTCCCCGGCGCCTACCCTCAACCCCCCGTCCCCTCCGCGCTCCCCACCGCCGCCGGCGGCCTCGCCACGCCCCCGGCCCCCGTCAACCCGTCCGGCCTGTTCGAGTACGGCTTCCCCGGCCCCGTCGCCGACCTCGCCGCGCGCTCCGCGCTCGTCTCCAGCTACGACCGCCGCACGCGCAACCCGCACTGGGTCGCCGAGCACATCACGCCCGCCTCCCTCGCGCGCCGCGACGCCGACCGCAAGCACTCCGTCTTCCTCGAGGACCCTGCCGTCCCGCCCGCCTTCCGCGCGCGCCTCGCCGACTACCACCGCAGCGGCTACGACCGCGGCCACCAGGTGCCCGCCGCCGACGCCAAGTGGTCCCAGCGCGCCATGGACGACACCTTTTACCTCTCCAACATGTGCCCCCAGGTCGGCGAGGGCTTCAACCGCGACTACTGGGCCCACTTTGAGGACTTCTGCCGCCGCCTCACCCAGCGCTACCCGTCCGTCCGCGTCGTCACCGGCCCGCTCTACCTGCCCCGCAAGGACCCGGCGGACGGCAAGTGGTACGTAAAGTACGAGATGATTGGCAGCCCGCCGGCGGTCGCGGTGCCCACGCACTTTTACAAGGTCATCTTCGCCGAGGAGGGGGACGGCAAGGGCGGGAACGTGGCGCTCGGCGCGTTCGTGCTGCCCAACGCGCCCATCGACAACGCAAAGCCCATCAACGACTTTGAGGTGCCCGTCGAGGCGGTCGAGCGCGCGAGCGGGCTCGAGTTCGCGACCAAGCTGCCGCCGCAGCGCCGCAAGCGCCTCTGCGCGGAGACCACCTGCGCCCTGGTCATCAAGGACTACGCCGACCGGCAAAAGGCGTTTGCCAAGGGCGACGGCAAGCGGGCGCTCCCGCCTTCGCAATAATGTCCTTTTTTTTTTTTTGTTTAGGGGGGAAATAGGAGGATTGAGGAGGGATGTATGACTGGGAATTTTCCTGTTATTTCTTTTTTTGTTGTCTTTTGCGCTGCTATTTCATAGAGCGAGACGACATCGGCCTCGAAGGCCCGATGCTCCATCTTGTACATTACACCATGCCGCATAGCCAGCCTCAGCTTTCTTACGTCGCATAGCACTGAAATAAGCATTAATACCGCCCCTGCTGGATCCAGAAAACCTGAATCTGTTATTTGTGTCTTTGAAAATAACGTTTCTGCCTGCACCGCCATTATTCCCCCCGCCAAACACTACAGAAGAATACAATACAAAAAACGCCATAGTATGACAACACAGCAAAAATCCATCCATAGCCCTGCTACAGCACCAGACCTCTACCGTATCCGTTTGTAGTTGCCCTGTCGCTGCTCCTCCCGCAGACTGTCCGCCTGGCTCGGCAGCGGCGCCCGTCGCCGACCGCCCGCGTCGACGGCCACCCCCTTGCCGGCGTCCAACCCCATCGGCATCGGTGGCGGCGGAATCGGCAACCCCGCCGCCCCCAGCGGCGGGATCAGCCCCGGCGGCAGCTGCCCCCGGGGGCAGCGGCACGCCGGCCTTCTTCATCATCTCCAGCAGCTGCATCGGGTTCGGCGGGTTGTTGGGGTCGATGCCCGGTAGCGGCGGGGGAGGCGGCGCGCCGTTCATGCCGGGCAGCGGGAACGGCAGCGGCGGGAACTGACCCGGCGGGGGCGGTGGGGGGATGTGGTGGCCGTTGGCGCCGACGCCGGGGATCAGGGGCGGCGGCACGGCGGATCCTATCCCGGGCACGCCGCCGAGCGGGAGGCCGGGGATGCCCGGCAGGCCGCTGAGTTGGCTGGGCTGGCGCTGGGCGTCCTGGTCGACGAGGGCGTCCATCTCGTCCTCGAGCTCCTGCTGCTCCTCCTCCTGGCGCTGGCGGCGGTTGCCGCGGCGATCCCAGGTGCCCTGGGCCTCGGCGGCGGCCTCGCCGATGTGGTAGCGGTCGTGGAGGACGTCGGCGGCGTCGCCGGGGCGCGCGCGGGTCCAGAAGCGGGTTATGCGGTCGTTGGAGCCGGAGGCGAGGACGTGGCCGAGCGGGTGCCAGTCGAGAGACCAGATGGCGTAGTCGTGGGCGAAGGCGACGCGGTGGGCGGGCCAGATGGACTGGGCGGGCGCGGTGGTCGGGTCCGGGCTGTCGTAGGGCGCCAGGGTGACCTGCTGGCCGGGGGGCGTGTTGGGCGAGTCGAGCAGGTAGTGGAAGAGCGCGCCGTCCATGCCGCCGGTGGAGAGCAGGTTGGCGTGGACGGGGTGCCAGGCGACGGTGGAGATGTCCTTCTCGTGGCCCTTGAGCAGGCAGATGTCGCGCATCATGCGTAGGTCGAAGACGCGCGCTGTCTGGTCGCGCGCCGACGTGGCCAGGCAGCTGCCGCGCACGCGCTCGAAGAGCACCTTGGTGATTGTGCTCTTGTGTCCGTGGAGGGTCGTCAGGCACCGGCCTGTTCGCGGGTCCCACAGCTTGACCAAGTGGTCCTTCGACCCAGACACCAGGAGACCCTTTGTTGGGTGCCAGTCGACCGACTTGGCGTCCCAGCCGTGCCCCTCGAGCTTCGTCTCCATCGCCCCCAGGGCAAAGTCGAAGACCTTGAGCGTGGAGTCGTCCGAGGCCGTGACGAACTTGGAGTCGTTGGGGCTGAAGGCCAGGTCACGGATGGGATCCGAGTGCGCGTTGATGCTCTGCACATTGTTGAAGTTGGGCTGCCAGTACTTGATGAGACCGTCGTGGTCACCGGACACGAGCCAGTCGTCACTATGGGAGTACTCGAGCGCCCGGATGGCTGAGTCGTGCGCCTGCATGATAGTCTCAAAGTTGAACCCGGTGCCGTTCCATAGCGTGAACTCGCCACTGGTAGATGCTGTGAGGAGACGGCGGCCTTCGGGGGTCCAGCGCACCACGTTGACTGGATGCTTGATCTTGTTGAGGGATGAGTGTAGGTGTTTGGCGGGAATAGTATCTGCTGGGTTCGTCGGCCTTGCGACTGGCGGCAGCATCTGGCGGCGGGTTAGCGCATCGCCAAGAAATTCTCAACGATATACAAACATCGATAATGTAGCTCGCACTGGGGCGCTCAGCCTCGCCAATGTAGGAGCCCTTGTAATTCGGTACTCTATTGCGTTGCCAGTGAATTATGGTTGAGCTGTAGTCGGTCACGGGTCCTGTGAGGCGTCAGCTGGGGCGCATCGCCTGTCCCGGGCACGGGTTGAAGGGTGCCAAAGATTGTAGACATGGCGACGTAGGGGTTCACATACGCCGACCTCGAACTTTGACGAAACCTCCATCCTGCCCTTGGCCACCACCACGGTCGTTGTAGTCTCCACGAGGCTCATAGGCCATGGTGCCGTTTTCAGGGCCCAGCCGGGCTTGCGATTAGCGCTGGGAGGCAGGAAACATGCGTAAATGATGTGGCGGAGTAAGGCTGCTAGTGAAACTTCTATGAGATGCGGCGCACGAGATTGAGTGTTCAAATAAGCAGGGCGATGAAATAGTGAGACGATTTGAAGACTGGATTGATGTGCTGAGGCGCGTTGAGCTTGTACTCAAAGGACCGAATTTGGTAGCTCTCCATGGCTCCAGCAATTTCGCGCCAGATCACATGATGCAGTTGGTCTGCTTAGTCATGACGCCGGCTTGTCCTCCAGCATAAAACTCGTCGTTGTAAATGGCATCACATTTGGGTTGAAAAGTCGAAAGAAGAAAAATAATAAAAGGAAAAATAAAATCCACGTCATCGAAATCAAAGCTACTCCAACGTCCTTGAGAGCCTAGTGGCGGCAATCACTGCAGAAAGATCCCCGGCGGCTCACTTACACGGAGACGACACAGAGACAACAGCGAAGGGATAATCCCTGCATTTTTTTTAAAACAATTCAGAAAAGGTACCGCAAATATCCTAGATTTCAAATACTTTATTAATAATTATTTAACTTATTAAATGAACCATTACTACTGCATCATTTTACATTCTAGTCTCCATTACGAGGAAATCTCAATGATGGCAGGGCCCGCGGCGATGGTGTCATCGTTGACCGCGTCCTTGCAGCTAGTGAGCACGGCATAAGTCTGGCCGGCGAAGCCCTCCGGAATCGTGACCTTGAAGCCACCGTCCACCGGCGTGGCGTCCGCAAACACGGGCCCAGTGACCGCAATGAACGCCGCGTAAATCTTGGTATCCGGGCTCGGTCCCTGAAGCTTGTAACCCGGCGTCTGCAGCACCACCTCGGCGCCGCTCGTGACCGGCATCGCGGTGTCGGCCGCGAGCGCGAGCTTGGGGAAGGCCTTGACGGGGAGGGCCGGGTTGGAGGCCGGGCAGGCGGTGATGAAGCCGGAGGCGAGGGAGTAGACCTCGTCGAGGGAGAGGGGCGCGTCAAAGGGCTGGGGGAAGGGCTTCTGCTGCAGGTTGGCGCGGACGTAGGCGGAGTGGCGCGACTCGACGGTCAGGATGGAGCCGGCGGCGGTGAGGTACGTCTTGGACATGATGTCGGCGGCGGCGCCGAGGTAGGCGGAGACGCCGACGCCCTCGAGGATGGAGGCGGTGGCGAGGAAGGACTTGACGTCGGTGTAGCCAAAGTCGTAGGTGCAGGCGGCGGTCGGGTTGGCGCCGGCGGCTGGGACGGGGGGGGGGGG